>CM052112.1:895260-913898 GCA_028454245.1 Halictus quadricinctus
CAATGTGGAAAGTAGAAATAGCCGCTCTTGAGTACACGATGTTCGAACGGTTAGTATAATAATTCTGTATTCTTCAATGTTATTTTCAAAATAATATTTCGTGAACAATGAAACTAATAATTCGTATAAAATATAGGATGCATAAAATCACTTGCCAATTACAAATCATCAAAATGTTTGCATTATCAAACAATCAGACATAATCCAGCAATTTTGATGAAACAATGAAGCTACAAGAAATCGAGTTAATCACTTGACTCAAAAATGGTGCGGACGTAGATTACACTCTGACCCCAATATTCAGAAAGATTATTCTTGCAATTGTTATAGAACAATGAAACGCACTGTGAAAATTTCCATCAAATATTGTAGGTACAAGTAACACCGAATGAATCACTTGAGAATTCCAAATCATTGGGGCCATTTACCTATCAATCTCGTCGGTATCGAGTATCCAAAATAATTGCAGCATCTCGTAGATTTCCATCCGCCGAGCGAGCAAAGTGTCGCCTGATCACGACGTTTCGCAATCGCTGTCGCGTCGAATTCTGCAAAAAAGAAAAAGAAAAAGAGAAAGAAAGAGAAGGAGTCAATCAATCAGGAACGGCACCGAGCGTCTCGCGAACGCGTGTTTCTCTTCGTGACGAACGGATGGATACGTGTGCGCGTACACGTATCGTGAATCGTCGAACGTATCGTCAGTGACGTTTCCTCATCTCACCTTCGGCCGAATCGCGTGATGGCGCGCGGCTAACATGTTTCCTGCGTTTATCAGCTCGGACTCGCGAGCCGCCGTTGCGTCGCGCCGCTCGAGCCGTGCCGTCGTGTCATAAAAATTCGCATAACGTTAACGATCACGTATATCGGACACGTGCGGGAAAAAACGGTACGCGACACTGGGAAAAATATTTTACAGTCAAATGCGAGACACGTGACGCTGAAGCCTCGCCGGTTTCCCGTCGGCTGCGAATTTCGATCTGGGCACCGTAATTTCACACTCTTTCTTTCACTTTTCTTTTGCAATTTCTAGGCCAGCATTCTATCTAATAATACGTGCGCGTGGGAGGTTGTTTGATAGCGGAAATTCTTTTTATTTTCCTGTGCCGTTTTGTTGTAAAGAAAGTGTCTTTTGAGAAATGGACGTTTTGCACTAGGTTGTAAGGCTTTAGAATTTATTAATGGACTGTCGATATTTATGCAAATATTAGATTAGCATTAGAGAAAAACTCCTGTCCCTAATAGAAGCACCATTGGATCAAAATAGATATTAATGTTAGCTATCATTTCGTTGTATTTTACAAATTTCCATATCCTATAAGTTGTACAAACAACTCTATTAAGTACAAAAAAAAATTCTATTCTTTTTGATCAATACTCAAGTATTCAACTAAATGTACATATACAGGGGCAAATATTATAATAGGCAAAAAAATGTGTTCGTGTTCATATTTTTCGAGATTTCAAGGTCATCGAAGTTTTTTTTTATGGAATGATACATTTTTATTATCGCTGTATGACAGCCAAGGTCAAGACGAATCCAACGACCTGTAATATTACGACCTTCACGTGACCTTGAGTATGAAAAATTCATAAAAGTAGGGCACTTGCTGTAAATAGTGAAATAACAAAGCACTTGGACTAATACTTGAATTTGCATCAGTGTTTACAATTTATTGTAAGCGTGTTTGCAGTCATTAGTCATTAGTCAAGGCTCGAGAAGATTTCTTGAAACCCTAGGAGGATCATGTCATCGTTATTTACGGAAATCATAAAAATATCGAAAAAAACTTCGATGACCTTGATACGTCAAAGAATATAACCTTGAACGTTTCCTCTGACTTTTTTTCTATCATAAAAAGCAAGCGAGATGTTAGGACAATTTGTGAGATACTAGGACGAGTTATTAGATATTAAAACAAGCGTGTACAATGGATAAAAATTGTCTTTCTCTGCTGTGAAATGATTAAAGAGAAAAGGGGTAACGCGGGTCAGACGAGAAAATTTGTTGCACAACGATGTGGACAGCAAGGTCCGAAATAATACTGGACGAGGATCGGAGCGTGGAGAGGCAGACAGAAGTTGAAAGGGAGCGTATAGATAAATAAGGGAGAAGAAGGTGGCGGTCGGGACGGTCGTGTAGCTCTCCGGAATTTTTTAAATGGCTCCATCAACGCGCGACCGACTCCGGGACCGGCTCTTGACGGACACGAAACTTAATCTCGAAGAAGAACTCGCCGTTATCTAGGGTTGAACCTTCGCGACGTGTGGTATCTAACCCCTCCTGAGACAACATTTGAGGAAACTTAGAACCTGAGCGTTGGGGCAGGTAGATATACACACGGGCCCCGGGGACCTCTCCTCTTCTGCTCTGGGAAAGTCAAACAGTCAAACAACCACGCGCACCGAGTGTTGACTCGCGGCATACATTTGGTAGGAACACTTCCTCCCCTTCGCCTCTCGCAAGACAAACAACCTGTCGTGATAATGATACACCGGATAACGGCAGATAAAAGTGCACGGAACACCGGGGCGGGGAATCGAAACGAAATATTGGTAGCGCTTATCCATACGGAAGGGAGCAACAAATACCGGGAGGGAAAAAAGCGACGAGCAAGGACCTCGCTTCGAACGAGTTCGATAAGCATCATTCTGTACGAATCTTTTTATCCTGCAGGGAACCGCGTTTATATACAGCCCTGGTCCGTAGAACGGCCCGCCGATACCCTGATAAATGGCGATAAACATTAACATACGTATTTGTCTTTGCTGCGAGCTATAATTGTTAAAATCGAGTGCTGGAAACAAACGGGAGGTATATTAACCCTTAGCACTCGAATGGCCACTGCAAGGCACCGCTGAAAATTGCTGTACCATTATTCAAAATATTTTTTAACTTATTAAGTTTGTACGAGTCAGTATTATATAGAAGGGAAATATTCTAGGTCGAAAGAAATGTTTCGTTTTGGACTTAAAAAATAGCTTCGAGTGCAAAGGGTTAATAGTTTTGTTGCAAAGGATTGCTGAAGCTGTGGAATTATCTTGGGCCGAAGTAATAAATAAAGTAATACTTTTTAAAAAGTTGTGGTACACAGTTAAGGATTTCTTAATAAGATTTTCAATAGTTAAGATGCAGGAATCTATTTTTTGAATGATTTTAATGTGTTGGAAATTATACGACAGTTTTCCTAAGTGGTTTAAATATGTTTACTGTTTTATATTTGAACTACCCATTTTTATCATTAACGATTAAATTGCGGGTTTTTATGAATTTATGGCTTCTGAAAATTTTCAAGAAGTGTTATGATATAAAATACCACAGAACTCAGTACCATTTTTATTTATTCCAGATCTACAAAGGCCAAAACCAGTAAAAATTAGATTTTATTTGTTTCCTCTTTCCTAAAATTTGCCTACAAAAATTTGAAAATTGCATAAACATCCGCAGTCTATAAAGGATGCACAATTTCGTAGTGACACTTTGAACTATGAACCAAGAAGGCATTATGACATAACAGTTTCTTTTGAGATTTTTGTTTAACAGAATATTATTGAGCTTCCTTTTGACTTGCTACAATCGTTGAAACTCTTATTAACAGACTTCCGGTAGGTACAGTGTGTCTACATATTTTATAAAGTTATTCTGTAGAGTAATCCTTCTGATAAAATCTCGTTGAACTGACTTATAACACTGTAACAATACAATACACTGTTGCAATAATGTAATCGTATTGTTGATATTCTTCTTCAGAAGAGATTAAATTTTGTAATATGTTTACGAATAGACAGGAAAACTGTAGAATTATTAAAACTAATTAAAACTAATAATCTGCTTAGAAATAATGGGAAAATTCATTCAAAGCTCCATCAAGTTTCTAATCTATCGTACTTACTTGATAACGATAAATGCATGTAAATAATTCATATCTTAGAATAACAGCCGAAAATTGTGTGGAAGCTTCAAAATTTTAGGAAGTATGATGCATAGTTCCTTGTAATCTTTTTTCCCATAAAATTCGCTGATAGCACATAACCTTTTTTACGTATCTGTCACAACATTAGTTTAGTGATTGAGGAAAGCGCACAATTCAAACCAACTTCAACTTGTATCTTGATAATCTATGAGACTGGTAAAATTTTGCCTCTTCTAATATAAAGTGCCATTTGTTTCAAAGGAAATATTACTTCGCATGTGTTCAAGCAATACAAGGTATTTTAATTAACTGATAACTAGACTGCGGATCTTTATGGAAAAGAAAACTTTTCTAATCTCATTGCGAGACACAGAAATTAGAGAAAAGTGAATTCTGTCTTTTGACCAGTTCAATGAGGTGGCAACAGTAAAACTTTCAGATTCTTCTAATATCCTCACACCTTTGTATCTCATCTATTCGTGATAACAATAAAAATTGTAGCACAGTATTTTCATTACAATTTTCTGTAAATATATAATCAATCTAAAATTGAAAGTCAGTGTGTCACTATTATTTTTCTTTTTTACTTCCACAGATAAATTTTCTTTAAAAATATTTAATAAGTAACGTTCGACACGTACAAATCTACGATCTCTAATGAATCCATAATTATTTGCAAATATTAGATATGTTACAATAACAATTAGTAAATGAAACACAAAACTGCAAGGACATAGAATTCAAGACCATAATTCACTTATTCCCGACTTATTAAAATTATTAAAAGAAGAAATGCATTGCAACGTATATTTCTCAAAATCAACTTTGAAAATTTTTCTTTTTGGTAAAGCTCCTCAGCATAATGATTACATTCGAATGAAGGTTACGTGCACCGAACGAACGTCCCTCCCAAATCCGTATGACCACGGCGCAAGGTATAATCCCCCGAAAAAGGCCGTTGGCAATCAGAATTCACTGAGAGACCATCGCACACAACCATGATCATTACACGTTCCGCGCAGCAAACGGTGAAACGTGTACTTAAAGGTTCTCCTTGGGAATCTCGGAATTGCAAAAACCGATTTCCTTAATCTTCCGGGCAGGTTCGAGCCCTTAACGCGTTCCCATGATCGATATTTATTAACAACCAATAACTTCGAGGCGATTCAACCGGGGAATCTCCTTTGATCCTCTACACTCGATCTTTCAATCGTCGAACTCGCAGCTCCCGTCAGAGGGACGCATTTTTCCAAGAGGAGAGCAATCATTCCCGTTCACGAATACAGCAGCCTAAGGGCTTCCCGAGGCGATTTTCAGCGTGGGTGCACGCGAGGATCGTGAGCTACCATCTCGGTAGACGGGGAAGAAAGAGATCGATGCGGGGAAAGACACGAGAGAAGAAACCGGCAGATTCATTCCCACAATTACGCAACCTGGTTCCCCCGGTGCCCCGGCCTTCGAATTCGTCCTTAATGAAGGATAATCACGTTTAATTGACCGCCCCGAGGCGTCGGTTGCACCCTCCGGCCAGGATCTCTCATATATACTCTCTTACCAACTGTTTCGTGAGACCATCCCGGGGCACTGTGTCCTGTCTCGCAATTAGTGCAGCCATTTTCTAGCCCACCGTTATTGGAAACTGTCTTTGGGTTAAATGTCCGCGACCTATCCCCACTTTTCCCCTACCACGCGCCTCGAGCTCAGTGTAGCCTTATCTCAGGTGCCCTCTGCCCGGAAATGTCGTAATTACAGTGTATATGTCGCAAATGCCTAGCCGATAAAAGTCCCACAAATTTCCCCACTGCCGCGGAGTATACCAAGGCCTCTAGAGCTTCACTATACTTTTCTACGTTCGGCGTGGATCAAAAGAGTATCTCCTAGCCGATATACGTCCCTGGCTAGACCCGTGTTTTGGACATATATCGAGTGAACACTGAAGTCTTTTGTTCTCATACACAAACAGAAATTCTCATCAGGGAAAAATTGATAGTAAACCCGTATTTGATCATTTCTTTATAAGCAATTACATTTTCTAAAAATTTCATAATTTTGTTGTTGGGAATTTTTTAATTTCTGTTATTGGGAGATAATTGGTAGACAGAAAATTTCAGACAGAAAAATTAGAATTGGAGAAAATCAATATGCGATTTTCAACTGCGCAAAATGATTAAAGGAAAAAGGAGATTTCAATTGGTGGAGACAGTTTTCATTTTGCACGAAGATACCCAGTCGAGTTATTAGCATCCCGCGAACTGCTCTTGTGCAGTAGCAATATTTTTTGAATTTCCGAGTCGTCGAACATTTTCGACAAATTTCCGCGTCCCTGATTGAGCTGTGACCGTCGCCGGACACCGGCTCGGTCGAAAAGACCGTCAACGTCGGTCCCTCGTCTAATTGCGCGGGATAAGCTTGGCAATCCAGCGACGGGACTGGGAAAGTCGCGGCGTGTCAACGATTTTAACTGCGATGTAAATCATGCCGATAAGTATCGCGCTGCCGTGTGCTGCCGCCACGTCGAGCAAGCAAGGTCGCGCCTCGCCGTCTCTCTCCCACCATCCCGTAATTAATCATTTTCGTACGGCACGCGATAACTCCACTTTCTTTTCCCTTTTACCGCACTTCCTCTCTGCGCCGTTCGCGTGGCCTTTTCCCAAACTACACCGACGCACACACACATACGCACAAGGATATACACAGCTCAGCTCTGCTCGCAGTAACTCACTCACGCTGCCAACGATTAATTAAAAATCCCGCAACGGAGCGGTTGCTCGTGAGAACCGGTACAAGTTCGGAACTAGGCTCGTTGCATAGAACTGAGTTTCTCAACGTTGGAAGTGCCTTTGGGGAGCTATTTGAATATCTGGGCTGGGGGGGGGGGGGGATACACATATTGACTACCAAGTGACAAATACTCTGGAATGCACTACAAAATTGAAGGAGTTTGTTTAGTGGGGCCCAAAGTGCACAGTTGTAATTTAACACATTGATTACACCTAGTGTTCCTTCTCGAGAATTTCTCGAGAAATTTTATAATTCTCATTAATTCTCAAGAAAAATTCCAGTATTTCTCGAGAAATTCAAATTTAGGAAAATTCTTATGAATCTCATTTATTTTATAACATATAAATTCTTAAATTCTATATAAACTATACAGTCTATATAAACCTACAGACACGGCACAGATAATTTTGCTGGAAGCAAAGATAACTGAATTTGTGACGTCACAGCTTCGAAAGATGTATAAGCTATGCTCATTCACCCATGGACCATAAGGACAGTGCCTATGGCTTATGGGGGGGGGGGGGGGGGTATCAGCGGGCTCGCCAAGTACAGAGTACACGGTAAGAATGGGCAGAATAATTTTGAAAGAATTTTGCAATTTATCAGGAAATAATCAATATATAAAGTATAGTTTAGATACAAATGTTTATTCTATATGTTTTATTAATCTATTACAGTGAAGTATGAAGTAATAATTGTATTATGAATTAACTATTTTAGGAATCGATATTTGATTCCAAAGTTTAACAACATTCGCATATTGTTCAGGTTACAGAATGTTTTTCACATATAAATCGATCACATGTACAACATTTTAAGGTAGTACTGCTATTTTTACGTAATTTACATCTACCTCGCTTGCGATTAGTTATTATTAGGCTGCGTATCGTTATGCATTTATAGGAAAAATTGAGTGGATGGAATTCAAAATTGTTGAAAAATTTGAAAAATTGAAGATGTATATATGATATCTCCCGTATTAAAACCATTGAAAGAAAGAAATAACATGGAGTCTGGGCTTTTCTATACACATGCTATACCTATGCCGGGTCTATAAGTATATATAGTCTATGGTTGGAACAACCTACTGCGCGGCATTTTCCAACAGTGAAAATCCCGACGGGCGAGCTGGCAGCTTGGGAACGACTTTCTGGACATTAAGGATTGGAATTCGCGGTGGAAGTACCGTAAATACGACCGGCGTAAGTATCCTTTACGCCGGGGACACGGAACACCTGAAAAATTCGCATACTCGGATCTAGTGTCGGCGCTAATGCGGCCGATTGCCGGCTACCGCCAGGATACTCGTGTTTCGCTCGTGGAAACGCGTGGGTTAGGGCTGTTCCTGCCGCGGCGTTAAGTTCGAATTTTATGGTCCGGCCCGGTAATCCGTTAGAAAGATTCGATTTCAGCTACATTTTAGCAGGGGCCATTTCGCAATGTTGCGCCGCCGCGAAACGTTACGACCAAGCATTTCGGGTTTCATAACCGCGATCAACGGGCAAGACGGCCGATTGGCCGAGCGCCGTTTATGCAAATTTCGTGGCTCTCTAGGGCGGTTTTGAGAACCCTGCTCTCTCGCTGATTTCCGTCGTCTAATTTGCCTCGAAATGCCGCGGATATTATTGAAGATTTAATATCCGCGGCGTCGGTGGAATTTACGCACTCGTCCTTTGAGCGCGTCCACGAATGTTCCCGAGAAAAGACTTTTGCATGGCTGTTTATATAAGCAGAAAGTTTCCATTTTCTTTGCGGAATTGCGTCGGGGATTTGTGTGAAATATAAGCGGGTAATTCAAATTCATGAGGTCTGGCGTTTAGTCATGAATATTTATACGGTGTTTGTACCGTGACTTATGATCTATTTATTTTTAATAGTTGGACCAGTTATCGGTGGTATTGGGGAATTTACGCAGTCGTTGTTTGTGCACTGTGAATGTTCTTGCGAGACGATTTTTGTATACATGTTTATATAAACTAGAGGGTTTTTGTTTGGTTCGTTGACAGTTCTACTGGGGGTTTGAGTCAAATAAAATTGCATAATGTGAAGTCATGAAGCTGGCAATCTGGTTATAAATAATCACAGTATCACTAGCCTTCACTAGAATATTTAAAAAATTATTCTCCCGAATGAATCTATTACAGATTTGAAGATTGAACCTTCCCGTTTACACTGACTGCTTATAAACTTAATTTACGATTTTTTCTACTGTTTTATAGAACAAAAGGAAGGAAGAAGTTTGGTCTTCCTTACATTATTTTGGTGTACATTATTGTAAGGATGACACCTTTCATTCGAGGCTCAATAAATCGACTAGAAAAAATCAAGTTTCAAGCATTCGTTGTAAATGTAAAGCTCGGGTCTTTAAATCTACGGGGACTTCAGTCACGAGATAAATTTTTTAATATTGTTACAGACTTTCCAATTTCAACATACTGGGCCAAAAAGCGTTTCCAGTTTCCCAAAATCATGCAAAAATATCTTAAACAGAAATAAGGGATGGATGACAAAAATAGGGGCTAGAAGCTTGAAACTGAGTCTAGAAGTATTGTTGTATTATATTTTTTAATGAAATGATCACAGTTTTAACACTAAACCTACTGAGCATTAACGGTATCTAGTAAATATTGCCTCATAAAAATGGGAACTCTAAATTTATTGAGATTGTCCGGAATTTTCAATATAATAAATGCTTGGACAAGGAAATTTATTTCACTATTTTCCATAAATGAATTTTTGCAGTTTCAATCATTGTAAAATATAAAACCGGTCAATCACTCGCAGGGACCCGTACCGTTATAACCAAAAAGAAAAAAAGTCCTAGTATAACAAGTAAATAATGATTATAAGCAACCAAAAAATTTTCCCCCGGTAAATTTTATCGTAGAGAGAAATTGATTTCGATCACTTGTAACAGTTATCAATGAGATCAATTTGTTTCGATCGCTCATAAGAGTTAATGATGAAGGAAATTTGTAATAGTTATTATTAAATAGTACAACTTTCAAATATCAGACAATCAACTATTTCATACATTTTGTATTCATAAAATGAATTGCTACAATCAAAATTTGATATGACAAACATGAATTTTCTTCTTCTTGACTTGATTGACAACTGCTTTGAGCAATCGAAACCATTTTTCTACATCGATAACAGTTATCGAGGAGGATCCAATTTTTTGGACACTAGTAACCGTTATTTTTAACTAAAAAGTATAAAAATCGATATTTTTTCATTTTGTTCTTCGAATTTTTTCTTTATATTTTGTCTATTAGGTTGGCAAGAAAGTAATTTCGGTTTTCACTAATAGATGGCTTTATGTTTTGTTTGATTGACTTCTGTTAACGTTGCATTTGTTTTCTTTCTGACATTTCATAACTGCATCTTTTAGGTTACTTTTGAAGCAAATTACACGTAATTTTGATTAAAATTGTTAGTTCTGCGTCAATTTGAACATGGAGTGCAAAAACGAACATTATAGGCACATATTGCTTTTTTATTTCCGTAGAGGTAAAAAAGCTGCCGAGGCTCACAAAGATATATGTGAAGTTTATGGTGTGGATTGCTAAACAGAACGCACGTGCCAGAATTGGTTTAAAAAATTCCGTTCTAGAAATTTCTCACTTAAAGGCGACCAACGTTTTGGTGGACCATCTGAAGTTGATGATGACCAAATGAAAGCCATTATTGAATCGGATCGTCATATAACTGTCCGAGAGATTGCAGACAGGTTAAATGTCTCGCATACAACTATAGAATATCGTTTAAAAAGTCTCGGAATCGTTAAGAAGCTCGATATTTGGGTTCCACACGAATTGAAAGAAATTCACTGAACGCAACGCATCAACATATGCGATATGCATCTCAAACGAAATGAAATCGACCCTTTTCTGAAGCGAATCGTCACTGGTGATGAGTAATGGGTTATTTGCAATAACACAACTCGAAAACGATCATGGTCGAAGCGTGATGAATCAACCCAAACCACGCCGAAAGCTGAATTGCACCAAAAGAAGATCATGTTGTCAGTTTGGTGGGATTACAAAGGTATTGTGTGTTTTGAGCTTCTCCCAAGGAACCAAACCATTAATTCAGATGTTTATTGTCGACAACTAACAAAACTGGACATAGCAATCAAAGAAAAACGGGCAGAATTGGCAAATCGCAAAGGAATCGTGTTCCACCATGATAACGCTAAGCCACACACATCTTTGGTAACACGTGAAAAGTTATTGTAGCTTGGTTTGGAAGTGACGTCACATCCACCATATAGCCCTGACATTGCACCATCAGATTATCATTTATTCCGAAGTTTACAAAACTCTTTAAATGGTAAAACTTTCACTAATGATGATGATCTGAAATCGCACTTGGATCAGTTTTTCAGCGAAAAGAATCAGAAGTTTTATGAGCGCGGAATTATGAAGCTACCAGAAAGATGGCAAAAGATCATAGAACAAGATGGAAAATATTTTATTGATTAAAGTTCATTGCTTTGATAAAAAAATTGGATTTTATTTCACCTAAAAATAAAGAAATTACTTTCTTGCCAACCTAATAGATTATCTTAAATTTGAATAATAATCTGTTAGTTTTGGTCCCCGATTTCTCGAGAATTTAGTGGTGAAATACGTTTTGGGTCCACTGTACGTCGTAGATTTCGAAGGTGGCGTAGAAAACGGGCGCGTGCCACGCGATGCGTGAACGGAAACGGCAGCAATTATTAATTCGCATCGTAGACGGGGATAAATAGTGGACGGGAACGGTGTCGTGGTGAGGTGTTCATAAATAAGGCCGAAAGTATGATTCTGGTCGATAACCACCTCGGGGTAATTAAAATCCCGGGGTGGTTAGAAGATGTTCGAGGCTCTGCCCGTTCTTGAGGAATGTTGGTGGGGATATTTATATGGCACGGGACCGTGAAGAAGGGACTCGGTTTAGACGCGGTCGCGTGGTACTTTCAGCCTTTCCTTGCTTTTATTCGCCTTTTTTCTTCGCCGCATCTTCGTCCTTTCTACGCCGCGAGCAATCACCATGAATCACCGTTTAGAATCGACAAGCCGGCGGTTTCACGGGGTGCTAGTCTACCGGTCCCTTCATCATCGATTTTTGTTGACTCTGGGAACGCGCGATCATTCACGATTACATAATTGCGCCCGGGTAACGCAGTTAATCGGAAGGACATTATCGCGTTTCCATTACATTCTGCATCGTTGATTTTAACATTTCATTTTCCACCGATGATACTACATTCAAATCTAATGACTTTAAATCAGAATGGTTAATGAAATCGCTAGGCCACCCTTGAAGAGACATTTTATTTTGCAGTTCCTTTTTAATGGTCCAGACTAATGGAAATAATAATTTCTTTTTCACTTCACTTTTAATGGTTGTTATTCAGTTTCAAGCTAATGATATTAAGTGAAAGTACAAATGGAACCATGATTTTAATTTCTATTTCCTTTTTGCTCGTTCAATTTTAAAGTTACAAGCTGATTACCTTTGAATAGCCAGGATTTTATTTTCTACCTCACACTCCACAGATGATGCTATTAAAGTTACTGCTAAATTAAAATAGTAAATGAAATTACAGACACGCCATTAAAAAGCCGGAATTTTATTTGACATACTCAACTTCCTTTTGTTCACAAGAACCGTAAATAATTTTAAACGTACTGTTAGTTAGAGTCATCTGATTTGTACAATATAATTCTGACTTGTCCTCATAATTGTTCTTGCTCCAAACATTTTGTCAGAAAGATGTACAGAAAAGTGTTCGAAAAATAATTTGAATGACAGCTCAATAAAACGAAATTACTAAATTTATGTACCAACAATGTTGTATTTCCTTGTAAGGGCCAATTTCTCAGGTTATTTGGAGTAACTTTTTCCTTTGTGAAAATGTTCTGCGCGGCTTCGTTAATGGGTTATTAACGAAACACACCGACCAATCAGAGCACGGCAACAGCGGACGGATTCCGGCTCGACCAATGCCAACGCCACGCTCAACGGGGCCTGTCGTTGGTTAGTGAAACTGATCGGCGCTCTGATTGGTCAAACGTGTTTCGTTGATAACTCCTTAACAAAGCCGCGGAGAACATTTTCGCAAAGGAAAAAGCAACCATTTTCTCCACAGACCTCCAGGTCCAACTCGCGCATGAGAAAGTTAATAAAAATGTATTTTAATGCATCCGCGTATAATGAATAAAACAGGTCCGCGTATTCAAGGTTCATACATTATTTCATGAACCTGAAAAGACGGGAGCCTCGCCGTTTAATTACGAACCAGAAAAATCCGTGCTCCGAATGAAAACGCCCGCCTCATAATTAACACGGGCGTGTTTCTTTTATTCTCGATTGATCGATCCAGCGAGATCCTTTTTTCGAAGCAATGAGTCGAGCAGTTACAATCCATTTCTCGGGCCGTGCGCGCGCACCGTAGAATAATAATCCGCGGCGTATTATCGGAACCGGTATTGAAATAAATGACCTGCGCGGTCCGAGGTTCCGGTACGCGATTATACATATTTCATATTTCCATACAATTATCATTAACGGCTCGAATTAACGAGCGGCGCGCCCTCCTGAGGGAGGCAGCTGAACGTCTTCTGTCTTTCGCCTTAAGTTGTTAGGTGCTACTATCGTCCCGCGGTTCCGAGGCTTATTTAAGACCCGACGAAAGAATGTAATTCCATGGAAGCCATAATAAATAACGGATAAAGCATTTCGCGAAACTCGTTTCCTGCGCTCGTCGCGGGCTCCGAGGATTACACGGCCCTCGAGGGATTCGGTTGTCGTTGTCTCTTTATTTTCCTTTTTTTTCTTTTATTCTTTTTTCCGACTTTTTCTGCGACATCGGTTGAGGATAATTGAAGTCGACGGAGAAATTTCTGAGAATGTGTTTTGATAGTCACGAGAAAAACACACACGACAGCGCTTTTCAATTAATCTTCCGGAATTTCGTTCTGCCGCCATAATCTCGATCTCTTTAAATATTATACTCTCTGTAATCCGTGGTTTTCGGAGGCGAGTCGGTTTTATTATCAGTGTTTTGATTCGAGTAATTTGAAAGTTTTAGTTTTTAGTTAGATTGTAATGTGCTCGTTTGGACAAGATTTTTATTTAGACGACATTTTTTTATGACGCTTATTTTAGTAATTTATCTAGCTTAGGAAAATTGTAATTTAAAATTTAAATACTTCTCTTTTTGTAATTTATCTAGCTTAGACTCTTTATTTGTAAGACAATATAAATCAATTTTAGTTTTGGTAGTTGACGATACATTCTTATAAATAACACACTGTCAACATGTTGAACAACTTGCTTCAGTCACTAGCCAAGTTAGGTTAGGTCCTTTATTCCGGAACAATTTGAATCAATTTCAATAGTAATCTTGGTTGTTTTAGTAATCAATTTTAGTTGTTCAATAAAATGATGTCGCTTGTCTTACGAATAATACAAAATATTGATGATATAGGTTACACTGAATTTTTCATATTTCATTTTTCAAGTAGTAAGTTCCTATACGTAAGGACCAAAATGTATAAGATAATTCAGAAGCAGCATTAAAGTATGATGTATTTGTTAAAAGTGTATAAAATTTCCGATAACAATAACAATTTTACTTCTACAGTAAAAAGTCATATTTTTGGGAAGTATTATTTGAACCAATTGTATTTTGAACCAACATAATTTGAAATATCCGCGACAGCAAAATGAATCAAAATATACAGTGTGTCCCACGAGCTTTGTGAACTTGAATATCTTGGTTATTTCAAAAAAAGCGAGAAAATCTTACTTACAGAAGTTGTAGGGTTTAAGAAACTACATAATATGGTATAAATGATATTCTTGCAAGTGGAGACGTTTTGGAATGTCCAATTTTTTATGCTAGATTTCGATAGATTGGCGTATTCTGAATATAAAAGTACTAAAGTGTATTTGTCCTAAAACTTACCGTTGCTGATGCATTTTTCGTATTTAAGGTCACGCGAAGGTCATAATATTACAGCTCGTTGGATTCGTCTTGACCTTGGCTATCATATAGCGATAATAAAAATATGTCATTCCATTAAAAAAAAACTTCGATGACCTTGAAATCTCAAAAAAACATAACCTTGAACAAATTATTTTGCCTATCATAATATTAGCTCTTCTGAACCAACTAATGTTTTCCTCTGAAATTTTCTTCTATCATAAAAAACAGGTGAGATATTTTAGATGATCGAGTTAGGTGGGACACCCTGTATATTTAATTACACAAATAGTTATATTTTTACACCAAGCTAATATTAAAACAAAATGATATTGTGGAATGATATTAAATTGAAAGAGGGTGCTAAGAGGAAGTTCGCAGAGCAATTTGAACTGTGAGGGGGTGAAATACGAGTAGCTCAAAAGAACGTTTAGCGGTGTCAAATCCGTCCCCGTTCGTGTTTAATTATCAAATTTCCGGTTGCGCCGCGATGTGCGACTAGCTCCGACACGCCATCGAATGCAAATCTGGAAGCAAAGTCCGGGGAAACCGGAAGTAGCCGGTGGCCGAGCGTGAGGCTCTCTAGGGCCACCTGTCCCCCGATACAGAAATCAAAAGCGGAAGTCTGTCTTCGCACAGGAAACATCGATCCGTGGCAGTAGCTTCTTATCAGCCGCAGCCGTGTCCACTTTGTAGTCGACTTGTAATACTAGTACTGAAAAATGATTTCCATAATTTCCATTTCGCATTCCATATTTTACACAATTTCTTCAATATTCTTCTTAGGCAGAATTATCTTTAACATTTTGAAACGTTGGATCTTAATAAGTATTTAAAAAAACATTAATTCCATAACTGTATTTTTACATTCGACATTTTCCACAATGCATTCTCTTCAATGCTCTCCTTAGGTAAAATCACTTTTCACATTTTATGATGTAAGTCACTCAGAAAAATGAATATCATATTTTCAGTTTTTGTTTCTGAACTTTATTATCAATTCACGGTATCGGACCAGTCAAATATTTATTTATTTATTTATTTATTGCCTTAAACCAAGTGAACCAGTCAAATATTTAGACTTATCGTTTAAAATGCATTTAAAGGTGTCATTACGTATGCACATATCTGATCTTATTTATGTGGGAATTTTTCTGCAATGTATGATTTATAAGACAAGATATAATCCTATGTCGAAGATCATAAAAGTCATTTTCGTCTAGTTTTTCGAATAATGTGAATATTCAACGAATTCGCCTAACGTCTATTTAGTACTTTCACTATCAACTGGTTTTAATGACAGTATTATGACTTAGCTAGCCTTCACATGTAGAGATAAAAATTTTATTATAATGATACACATGATATATGTCTTCATTTGGAATATAATTACTTTCTAAATTGCTAATCCTTGACAGCAAACATTTCCTCCTCGGAGAATGCAACACAGGATTCAAAATATTATAAGACAGAGTGGAGTTATAGTAAACTGTCATAGAAACTAAATTATTGATCGTTAAAAATTGACAGAATTGTAAGAAATAAATTAACATTAATAGTGAAATGTAATACAAATAACCACGTTGTATTAAAAGTATTTAGTCATCTTGTTTTGTTGGCCATATTTATTGAGTATATTCATGCAATCATAACAAGTAAATAACAAAGAGTGTATTATTTAATCTTTTCGTGAAAACTTCCTGTACTCTCATTAGAATTAAATTAGAAATTAGAAATAAGGGCCATGTGATTTTGCATGTTCTTATCATTTTTTCACATGCCTTAAATTTTGATTAAACAATTGCAGTGATGTAGGAAAATTTAAAAATACTATAATTTCGCCTTCACTTTATCAAGATTAATAGTAAATGAAACGAGTCCTCGTTTGCCTCTTGTTTATAGCAATTGTTCAAGGAAACATGTAGGTTTTAATGAATATTCTCGCTCTAATGATGTGTAGTATGTGCATGTAACATAGAACTAACCCAAAATTAATTATTCATAAGCTATAGTATCACAGTAATAAATCGATTGGTACGTATACTTCATTCTCAGTGCATTCTACAACAATAAGGTCAGATATTATATCGAGAAAAATTAAAGTTACATATATATATATAGGAGAATTCTATGTAATAGGTATTTTTGTATTTCACTTTCTAAGAGTATGAAATAGCATTACTAATGGGGTGACTTGCTAGTTTGAAATTGTACTAATTCACACTTTGACTACAGATTCAAGAATTAAAATGATTAAATGTTTACAAGGGGGGACCTAGCTCCAATGACCTTGCCCTTGAAATATCTTGTTAAGATCAACATTCCGAGCAACTTTTTCCTATACGTTTCCCTGTATGTTCTTCTGACTGAATGAACCCATTGCCTCGAACTTTTGACGTTCACTGTACGCCTCGAATCCTCAAAGGATCGTGCCCCAAAGCAACGAAATAAAGCGTACGAAGAATTTCAGTGTGGTTCATTAAAACATCGACAGTGATTTCGTGGGGCACGTTTCCACTAGCGCGGCGCCGAGCGCCGACGAATTACAATTTACCAGGATGATTTCACGAAGAATCCTTTCGAGAGAAAAAAAATGTTCGCGTTACCGTTCGCCGTGTCCTTATTAAAAGGTCCCCTCGTTCTTCGCACGGGCTCTCGGCGGGCCTCGCGCGCTTACGCTTGTTAGCCTGTTCGAAACGAGAGCGGTGCGCGCGGTTAATCCGTCGAATTATTATCATTATCGTTAATCAGCCGCCGCGGCGCGTTCGATTGGTACGTTCACACGATCCGCCGATAATTTTGTATCGGTCATTAGGTTTATTGGGCCGGGTGCCCGGGGGCCGAGTTATCGATGACTTACGGCCCATAGGATCAAAGTGCAGTAATTATTCGCGGCGTGAAGGAAATAATCGGTTCCTTGATTGCTCAATTCCTCCCACCATCGCGCCAAGAGGGGAGCCTTCTTAAATCGTTACTCATCCTCGAAAAACCGAGCCCGAGCCCGAGCCCGACCCGACCCGGACCGGACCGGCCCGTCCCGGCCCTGTCCACTCGCGTTCCGACTTTTAATTTGCGTATTAGCGACCCTCTATACGCCCGATAATTAGTCCCCATCAATGGGATCATTAATATTCCCCGCGACGGACCGCCTAAATGCAATCTCGCCTGACGTCGCCGGCGACCCGGACCACGATCGCGATCGCGATCTATCGATCGATCCTCGGGCTTGACAGTCGCCGCCGTTAATCGGGACCGTCGCCACGATCGGAATGGTCGTATTGCGAACAATTCGGGGATCGCCGATCGAGAAATCGGTTGTCAAAGAAAGAGCGAGAGAGAGAGAGAGAGAGAGAGAGAGAGAGAGAGAGAGAGAGGATATGAGGATTTTTTGGATAAGAAGTTCGATGGCTGGGATAGCTGTCAGATGGTGCAGCTTGGAGACAGGATATGGGATGAAAGGAGGTTTGCTGGAATGATTCTTTGATTTGAAACAGGCGATGAACGGGGTGGAAGGGGTTTGACAACGAGGTGGGGAATTTGTTGTGGAAGCCAAATTATGGTTAAAACTTGCACACTTATATACACTAACGAGCAAAACTCTGAGTCTACACTATTGGAAGCAACATAACTTTTTAAAAATTAGATCAAATACTTGAATTTTATTGAGAAGTTAGAAGGATTAGTTTATTAGACGAGGTGTAAAAAATTTTTGAAAAAAGGTTGAATTGGTCGGAATCGCAAAAGAAATAGTAAAAGTTGGTTTTTTTAGCTTTTTTATCTGAGCCTGTATTGAAAATTTAAAAAATGTGCTTGATTCGCTTGAATAAATTATTGGTTAATTGGATATTGGTTAATTCGTTTACGAGTTATAAACGCTTAAATGTGGAAAAATTGTCGTTTTTCACGATTTTCGACTTGAAATCGCACTTTTAATCGTTTATAACTCGTAAACGAATTAACCAATATCG
>CM052112.1:913998-928935 GCA_028454245.1 Halictus quadricinctus
ATCCAGACAAAACCGTTTTTCATCTGTAAAGATTATATTCTTCCAGGTTTTCCTCCAGTGTATATGTTTCTTCGCAAATTCAAGGCGTGCTTCCTTATGCTTCTTTGTTAATCTTTTATTCTTGATGGGTTCATAATATTACTCATTTGCAGCACACGTCGAACATTTTGAATATTAGTTTGTTCACCAGCTTTGCAAGCAATTTCTCTTGCAGTAGCACAAGGATTAGATGCAGCACGAAGTATTGCTGTTGTGTCACGGTGCGATAGGGCTGCTAGCCTTCCAGTGCTTTTCCTTTTACCGTAGTTATCCACACCTTTTAATACGTTATACACAGCTTTTCTGTTTCGACCAATTTCTTTCGCAATTTCTGTAATCGTTATTTTCCGTTTTCTTAAAATAAGAATTGCGTTTATTTCACTGTCAGATAATCTTTTACCAAGGGCCATCACGAAATGTGACAGATACCAATATCAAGAAGCACTGAACTGCCCACTTTAACTTCTTTCAACCTCGCGACATATTGAAGAAAATCAAAATAAACTTTGAGTGTGCTATCATTTTGTCTCTGTTTATTTGTGCGTTTACATTCCTCCTAAGAGAATATCTCGTAGAAATTCCAATATAGATAGTGTTTACATATTAGTAGAAGGTAGTCTTCCTGTATCATTGGCACATTTCCTGTACCATAATTATAACGCGAGAAATTAAAGATAGCACGCGTGTGCTATCTTTTTCTTCGGGAGTGTATTTCCTAACGGGACGCTCGAGAAGTTCGTGAAACCGTGCACATTGTTCGGCGACTCGTAGTCGGCGAAGCTTTTATTGACGAATGGCTCGCGATTGGCGGCGTTCTATCACGAGCGAACGATAGCAACGAGAGCCCTGTGCGCTTCAGCACGCAGCCCGAGAGCCATAGAAAGTCCATCGGAGCCCCACACGAAGCCGGCGCTCGCGATTTATCTTCCGGCGACACGTAAACACTTATTAACCGCGCACACTCGTTAAACAGTAAATCGAGTCCGAGGCGCGGACGAAAGTTATCGCGACGTGGCGAGCGAGAGGGGACCGCATTAGGCGAGGGATACTGTTTGCACGATTTATAGTGGCGCGCAAAAGTATTTGCACCCCCTTTAACGCGGTCGCTGCCTCGCGAATTTTCTACGTTTAACACGAGTTTCATCTATTTTACCCATAGAAGAGATCAGCGTTATTAATAACAATTGTTCGTTACTTTTTTAATGAAGTACAGTCCGTATAAGCTAGTTAATTTCAGCATTGATACATTGATATTCTGTGCCATTAGTTTTATGACGATTATTTTCAAGTAATTCTGGGTTCACGTGGCATCAAACATGTTCACTAGGGACATCTTCAAAATTGGACCAAGCGATTTGAATTTTTTTGAGACATAATACAAGAATTTATGCTCCTCCTAAGATTTATGTATATGATGTAATAATAATATTGAGGTTCGCATATCGTCTAAAAGCTTGGTTGAAAATTGAGTAGCCCTTTTACAATGCATTTATGCTTGACATTGTAAAAAGGAAACTACTTTAGATACCGTGCCAATACTCTTGTGGATCTTTTCTGACTCATTCTGCGGATATTTTCTACCCTAGCGAAGTCTACTTTTAGTAAAAACATTTTTACACTTTAGAACGGTTTACAAAAATCATCGCCAAAATGTCCCCCACCCAAACGTAAATCGTTGGGTCCAATTTGAACGAAGTTATTCTTTTTTAACAGGCATTCGAATACTTTTGTCTACCACTGTACTTCCAGAGAATTTTCTCTTACACTGAGATTATTACACTTGTGCAAATAATACGATAAAATGATTGATATTGAAATATTCCAGTTATATGAGTATGTGAACGTTCCTTGAGATATTAAACATATATTATAAAGCGAAATATGTGACCCGAAGTGGTCGCTAATTACAGCCTAGCTTACGTGACGTTCAATATTATAAATAAAAATTAAAGTTAATTTCAGTGATAAGTCATGTTTTCAAGGCTTACATCATGAACAAAATTCTCTACGGTGATAAACAGGTTTTGAATTATAAAATACCTGAAACTTTCGATATGTATTTTTTCGTCGAAAGTATTAATTAATGTCAAATTAGTATTGCTTATCAGAATAGCTACGTACTGTTTAGGCTGACAGTAACGCAACACAAAAATATCTAAGATCTTTAAAATGTTTAATACGAAGTCAAGGAGGACTACGGAATCAACAAGAACGCTTTTTTAAACAAACCAGTCATAACTACCACACATTAACTCCAATCTTGTTTACTATTGCCAAGACACACGCAAAGCAAGCATGAAATAAAAAGTCTAACAAACTTATGCAACATTCGGTTTCCCGAGACGCAGTATCATCTCTGAATCATTCCACACAGCAGACTCGAATTTTGCGCTCTTGGAAAGAGATTCCGTATCTCCCTTCATTCTTTCTTCAAATTACAACGGATTAATTAACTCTAGGGGTTACCAGAGCCCGATAACGTTCGAGATTTTATTCTTTCTTCCTTTTGTCGATCACGAACGAGCGCCGGATCATGAACCAGCAGCGGTTCCCATGAAAGGTTTAGATCGGCGCACGATCTCCGCCGTTATCGTAGCGATAGTACTTCGAAGTTTTCCTCAAGGCGATTAGATTAGCTCTCGAGACCGCTCCATTTCGATAATTTCCGCCGGAGTCGTGGCTGTTCTTTTTCCTTTTTCCCTTTTTTCTTGAAATGCTCTTTCTGGAGCATGCTCGCCTCGTTCGTTCCGACGGGGTGAGCTTGGTTCAAGAATTTTCAAAAATCATTATTAGAATACATCGTATTTGTAAAGTTTCGATCTGAGACCTGAAGTACTGACGTAGATGCACGAAGCAGTGGAAAACTTTGAAACTTGTGTTTTTCCGGCAGAAAGCAAATGGCTGACACGATTATGACAAAAACATTGGATCGACCAACGTGAAATTCTAACTATACGTTAAAAGACAGTCATTCTATAGCTTGACTTAATGGCAAGACGACAGGTTGTATGGTTTTTGTTTAATCACCAAAAATGGTTAAACAAACAGGGGTAGTTTCTCTATAGTTCCTCTAAAAATTTTTTTTCCTGTCCATCGTTGGTCGAATGATAAATGGGAATGCAGTGTTTACTCCATATATGTCCCAAATGCCTAGCCGATAAGAGTTCCAGAAGGATTTATATCGAGTAAACACTGCATGTATACGAAATGCAATCTAATTTAAATGTACTATGTAAAGTACAGTGGAGGTACAGTGATTTCTCTATATATGTCGCGAAGGCCTGGATGATAAAGGTCGCGGAATTATCCCCACCACCGCAGGACATACCCCATGTGGAGTCACGAAGCTCGAGAGGCCTCGGACGTCGAGGAGTGTAAACATAACACGATTCGAGTATATCTCCTGGACGATACACGATGTTGGCAAGACCCGTATTGTTGACATGTATCGAGAATTCACTGTACGTTCTAGGTGCGTCCTAGGACCTCTGAGAAATCAACCATAACTTTGTAGTTTATAAACATTTCGCAATAAAAAAAATTACGAGATGCTCTCCAATGTAATTCCCTCTTAAAACGAAAAAATTTTCTGAGATAGGTCTTACAGATCCTGAGAAAAAAATGCCCACAGTCTTTGTCCTCCTGACATAGTCCCTTTTCACGGTACAAACGTTCGAATTCATTAATTCCGTTTGTTAATTTTCTGTTAAGAAATGTTTAAAAAATTGGTATTTTAGGACAAGGGCGGCGAAAATCCCGTTTAAGTAATTTCACGTATCTCGTCATTTAATAAGTCTAGCGGAGGGGAGGGGGGGGTGGTGGTGGTGGTGGTGGTGGGTAGAACGTTAACCGCTGAAACGAGCTGGAAAGCGCTTCGTTAGTACGCCGTATTTCACGAATACTTAATTACCCGCGGCTCGACTTCGCCGCGGATACAAATAATCGTAAAGTCGGGATATATATTAATATTATACTTGAACTATTAACGCGGCATACTTCAACCGGTACGGACGTTTATCGTCTTCAATTTATTTTTCCCGCGGCCGGGACGCGACGATAAATTTCAGAAACTAATTCCGGCAAAGGCGCACGCTTTTCCCCGTGTTTATTATCGTGTTACATTTACGCCCCCGTTTAGCCAGTCCTTCGTTAAAGCAAGGAATTATTCTCGACGCCTCCGTCGACGCCGCCGCGCCGGATAAGCTACGGTTACTGCGCGCGGAAACGAGAGTGGAGACGTCGTCTTGGTAATTAGCGCGCGTGAATTTCGCTGACGAACCAATTCCGACAAATGAGTGACATCGGACGGCCATTTGCGGAGCCGAAAACCGTTTCCCATCGTCCGGAAAGATTCATGCTATCATCCGAAGACGAAAGAAATTATGCATTCCTCTTCGGCACGAAAAGCGGGGTCTCCTTTTTATATTGTGTAATTGAGATAAAATTAAAATTATTTAACGCCTCTTAAAATGTTCAATTATGCGTCAAGTCTGAGTAGATCTTTATTTTTAATCATTAGGTAGGTGAATTGAATTTAGAGGTAGCACTTTTAACCCTTTGCACTCGACGCCATTTTAACTCTAAAACGAAACATTTCTTTCGACCTAGAATATTTCCCTTCTACATATTTTTCTTTTCATGTTATACATACGAAAATGGTGCAATTTACTCGTAGAGTACTGAAATGTTTAGTAATTTATTAAATACAAACAAATTTAATAATGTAACAAATATTTTGAATAATGGTACAGGAATTTTTAATGGCGCCTTACAGTCGCCATTCGAGTGCTAAGGGTTAACACCTCGTTTAAGGGGGCCGGCAGGCATTTGGCCTTAACTGTCACGCTACGTTACATAAATAAATAAGTAAGTAATCAATTAAAAATGCATACCACCGTGTTCGCACATGTCTTTGCTACGTCTGTACGGAGCCTTTTTTTCGATACGAACAAAAAATCTCGAAGTTAAGAGAATCTCTCTCCAATATACGTATATGAACTTGCAATGGTGAAAATCTTGACAAATTGACGCTTCAATATTGCAATGAGCAGTTTAAAAGTGGTCACTTGTGTTTCCTAAAAGTCCAATCTACGTCTGTACAGAGCCCAAATTGCGAATTTCTACCTAATCGTGGAGTAATTTGTAATATTCGGCAGAAAACTCGCTTTCCGAAGCAAGTGTGACGTCACAAGATGGCTGCCGCAGAGAGATTCTCTCAATTTCGAGAGATTTAGTGTTCGTATCGAAAAAAAGGCTCCGTACAGACGTAGCAAAGACATGTACGAACACGGTGGTATGCATTTTTAATTGATTGTTTACTTATTTAAGACGTAAAATGTCTAGAAAAAAAGGCACAAGCGTAACATGGCGTGACAGTCAAGGCCAAATGCCTGCCGGCCGCCTTAAAGTGTCTTTTACATTCTCCGACACGTATATAGATTTACTTAAATCTAAGATGGTTCTAGTCACGAGAAAAATTCTTCAATGTTCGCTGGATAAATTCTTTAATGTTCGAGCTTCAAAATGAATCGAGATTTATTATTGCACGATTATTTAAAGTAAAGTTGCAAGCGTTTAAATTGTGAATAATTTGTCAGGAAGATTTTGTGTTCGAATTCATCTCGGGTCGAGTGTACACATTGTATCGGTTTATAGCTGTGCTATCATTTCGTCTTTGCTATACAACAGTGTCTGTTAATCCTACGGAAAACCTGATGATATCGCAACTCCTGTTCACACACTCTGAGCTCATAATCTTGGGTCTTAAACAGAAAATTGCGGGCTTATCAACGAGACATTAAAAGTGGCGCACACGTGCCATCGTTTTGGGGGCTTCCACAATTGAAGCTGGTATTATACCTAAACTCGGTGAGCCAAGAAATCGCGGAATAAAGGAAGTTGCACCGCCCGCTGGCGTCGGGGAACGAGGGGAATCTAGTTTATCGACGACGACTTTTATGAGTGACTCGCATACGCTGATAAGACTACTCGGAGGTCGCGGGAAAGAATACCTTTTAGTCTCTTTTATCGTAGTCACGCGTGCGCCAATGGCGTCGGTGGCTTCTTCCACGGAGATAATGCCGTCCTGCCGGTTCAAGAAGGCCGGAATAACCGTTTTCTGTAAGACACGAGCGTGCCCCGGCCATGCCAGCCGCGGCCGTTCACGCGATTCGCTACACGTGCTTTATGGCTTTCGATACCGATTCACACTCGTCCCCCCGGCTACAACGTTCGCGATACGGAACCGCGATCCCACTCGACTCGCCATTAAGCAACGTATTATTAAAGATACCGACACAGTAGATTAAGCCCCATTTACGAGGCTCCTAAAGCCGATTAAGAGTTTGGAGACGTTCGTTTTGATCGTAGGTGATCTCGTCCGGATTTTCTCGGGTGCATTAAGTACTATTAAGTTTTTATCTCTCGAAACGCGCAGGTGGCGGCCGGAACGATAAACACTTTTATGTCCACCGTATTCTACGTCTTCTCGGGCCAAATTCTAGGGGAAGGATTCGGTAATTGGGACGCCGGGGTCGAATGGATGACATCATACTTCGGCTAGATTGCGGCCACGTCCTCCAATTGCTATCGAACTTTGCCGTTTCTTCTTCAGCGTTGTTACTTTCTACTTTTTCATCAGCACTACCGTCTACGTGCCCGATTTTCAGGGACCTGATTCTTCCAAGAAAAATCATGCAGTTTCTACGAAAAAGAAATTCACCAGCTTGCACGGGCTAGGGAACTAGGTTACTGTTGGTACTGGAACTAGGAGTACTGTTCCGGCCTCGCAAGATGTCCCTCGAGACGCCACAGGGGCAAGAGGAGTCCTCGCTCACACCCATTGGTTAGGTTCCCACTTCATACGCTTTCATCAATAATTCGGCTAGAATCGAAAATGCGTGTAGAATCACTTAATAATGAGTAGTCTTAATGGCTTAGAGCCGCATTCCAGCTGAATTCCAGCAGAAGAATCGCTTGTACTGCGGGTGTCTCGCGAGAAGGCCCGCGAGAAAAATGCGGGTTTGATTGGTCAGAATGGAAGGGGTACGCCTCGTTCAAATGCATCTTTTTACAGGAAATAGATAAAGTTATGAGACCTGGACAGAAACATATTTTGTCATTAGGAGATTCTCGAGATATACAATATTTTTTATTTTGCATATTGTATATGTTTTGCACATTTTATTTTAATGACATATGCACAAATATAATGCATATTCCGTGAATATATAATAAATGTACATCGCGAAAAATACGTTTCATTTATGATTGACCTCTTAGAGGATAACATATACAAGTATCGTAACAAAGTATTATTGACAAATATCAGTGATTTCACATCTAGATCACATACATACATCGTACACGGTATGATTTGAAGCCATTAAACTGACAACACAGCGAGAATAGTACCGGTAGAAATCAGTGATGTTCTCACAATAAAGTTTATAGTGGAAATTATCAAAGTGAATACACAGCAGAATCTTCTATGCATACAATACTGAGTAATTGGATCGTCATGATAGCTGATAACAACTTTGTTAATAATAGAAAAGACATTTATTGTAAGGCACGCGATAAAGATGTTGATATCCTTTCAGAGGTGTATTTGGTAATTATTTCTTGTAATTTAGGTGGGAATTTATGAATGTAGCATATTCTATACTTGAAGTCACAAAAATTGAAGTACATCTTGCAATGTCGAACGATCTTTTTCGGCAATACAAATTAATATTAACTTGTAAACGTCATCAATTTACAGTTGATATCCTTGAAAAAACCATGGTCATTTACTGTAATTCAAGTTACAGCAATTAAAAATGACAATATAAATGATACTACGTTTCGTGTATGTGCTGCATATTTCTTGCATATTTACATACATTTTTCTTGCATATTTGTTGCATATTTTATTTGAATAAACATCCGCAGCCTAAACACTGAAACTACGCGAGAGTCAATAGTAGGAATGGGTGGAGCGAGCATGTGACCTCCCTTGCCCTTGTACCCAGTGTTGCCAGATGAGGGGAGGGAGCACGAATTCAGGGGAAATTTTACCCTCTCTCTCTGCCAGTACCGAAGCATGCATGACAGAGACGAAACGCGTCGGACATTTAGGGAATGGAGAAGGGGAAAGGGGAAATTAGAGTGGGGGAACAAGTCTTGATCTGGCAACACTGCTTGTATCGTCCCGTGAGACTTCTTGCGAGGCACGAACAGTAGTTTGTAGGAGCTAGGTAGCTCGTGGAAGACAATTTTAGAAAATAGTACTGGCTATATAAAACTGATTACTGATTAACAAAACAGTTATTTTAAAGTGTTAGTGTTTCATCTTCAAGTGGGGCACGGACCTTTCGTAATCATTTGATACAGCGAATTCTCGATATATGTCAACAACACGGCTCTTGCCAATGTCGTGTATTGTCCGGGAGACATACCCGATCCGTGCTAAGTTTACACTCCTCGGCGTCCGAGGCTTCTTGAGCTTCGGGGTATATCCCGCGACGTTTATGATCCGGGCCTAGGCGACATATATAGAGAAACGACTGTACTTTTCCCCAAACCATATCGAAAAGCAATAGTCGATTAGATGAAAATCGTCTGGAAACAGCTCGCCATTTCTCTCTATCTCTATCCATCCTTGTCCCGGCCGAGCGTTTTCCTCTATCTGCTCTTTCCGAAGCTGCTATCAGGTCCGGCCTCTCACCTCTCACTTTCGCTCACCCCGTTATCCATCTCCCGGCGATTTTTTCCTCGAGTCCCCCAGCCCGTTGCTCGCGCCCGTCCATTTTTCTCTGTCCATGGTCGGAGCAAGCTCGTGTCTGTTCGGCAGCGTACAAAAGCAAAAGCCAGCCGGGTTGCGTGCGCCGGTATCTTCGACCTTCGACCTCCGGGCTCGGCTCCTTATTTCTCCGGCGGGAGAGCGAGGAATGAAGAGAGCTTCTTTCTCTCTCATTCTCTGTAGAGAGGCTCGAAAAACACGGCGTTACGGGTACGGGCGCGCGTGTTATCGCGTGCGCGCAGGGGGCATCGCGGCTATCCGTCCGGCCGGGGTCACCGGCATGGGTCATCCTCATGACCCGCTCGAACCCCGGACTCCCGCTAGTGATGGGAACGTGGCGGCTCGATCGGAGGTAGGCAATCTTATTGATTCGTGCCGGATAGATAGCGGCCAGACGAGACGGGATGTTCGTTTATCGTGCATGATGCAGGAACGGACTCGGTCTATCCTTTCTTTGCATCTGGTGCATTGCTTGGGTCCG
This sequence comes from Halictus quadricinctus, assembly GCA_028454245.1. Taxonomy (NCBI): domain Eukaryota; kingdom Metazoa; phylum Arthropoda; class Insecta; order Hymenoptera; family Halictidae; genus Halictus; species Halictus quadricinctus. The sequence goes on from CM052112.1 coordinate 923,301, forward strand.
CCTATTGATGGACTCTATTTTTAGGAGGAGCTTCACAAAGGGATTTGTTGCTCGATTCTCTTCGAATCGCATTTCATTGTTTGACGGAGATTTATTACTTTATAGTGGACTTTTACTTTTCACATGTAACTACTGCCATGGGTCTATTGAGTTGTTAACAGGTGCGGCTAAATTAACTCCAAAACTTTTGTATTGAGTGATACCAATAAGATGTTTGTGGCTTAAATCTCTTTTCTTGATGAAGGTTATGTATGCTAGCAATTTCTTATAAACTTCGTCAGCTTTTCCGATTCAGGAGCACTAGCCATATTATACTAATCGCGACATCTCTGTAAGGACATCATAATATGTATGTTTGTTCCGAGCGTCTTTGGTTGATGGCGCTCGACCGTGCGTGTGTGTATGATGGTTTTTCTTCTTCTCGTTCTGAACCTCGTACAATCAACATGTATTTGTCTAGCTATCTATCGATATTGTAACTGCGCACTCTTATATTATATATGTGTATATACCTATATAATAAACGCTTGGATAGTATTCACCAAATTCCAACACTACTGTCTGTCCGCCAGATGGCGCCAAAGTGTTTCCCTTCTCTCTCTCTCTATGCTGACTTCCCTAGCATCGCACGCATTATTGTTGATGGCCGATGACGAAGAACGGTCATATCGAGACCGAGTGAAACGGAATGATGACTTCACAGGCTTGAGAAACTACGGCGATGCTGCGCAATCATACTGTTTCATTCGGTCTCGGTATGACTCGTTCTCGATCTTCGTCATCATCTTCGGTCAAGAGTGACAGTGCGTGTGATGATGTGTGATGGGGGGGGGGGGCTGGATATAGTGGGGTCGTATTCTTTGCCTAGCCATCGTCTGACGGACAAACAGTACACTCGAAGATACCGTCCAAGAAGAGACCATGACTCACATTCTTCCGGCTCGGTTAGGCCGACCCCAAACCGTCGAAGGAAAATGCGTGAAGGAAGGCAGGAAGGAAGGGAAAGGGACCTCGGCTAGACGATAACCTACAACCTCGCGTCTCCCGCTGATAAGCCGTTCGATAATAGAAGCGGGTTCGCGCTGATAAACGACGGGAGCTGTTTACTCGTAGCCTAGTGACAGCGACGCGTTTTGATAAATGCGTCTTCATCTTTGATCTCGGGTCTCATTGCTATCTACCTGGGGCCCTCCCATGATCGATCTGTTCTCTCTCTCCGGCAGGTAAATACCGGTCTTACCAGTTTTTGGCACCGCGGCTGATTAGAAGCTAATCGAGCCCTGGTAATCCGCTTACGTCACTCTTAATTCCGGCCACTCGATTCATCCATCATTAACGGACACATGCGATCCGATCTCGTGAACGATCGAATGATAGCCGCGTCCGAGGGACTGAAGCAACACCGATCGTCTACGCGCCAGGGAAAAGTGAACGTCTCTCGTTGCGTAATTAAATCTCTTCTTCGGACGTTTCTAATTACCAGCCGATCCTGCTGCTAGATCCCAGAACGATCCTCTTGTTCCCAGATTGATCGACGGTTAACCAGCTAAGCGCTCCAGCAAGTTATTACCGGGATAAAAATGGTTTAGGTTTGATTAGGTGTCGCACGACGGCGCTGTCGTCAATCTCTTCGAGAGGTAGAACCTAGCCGAAGAAAATATTAGGTTAACATCAACTTTTATTTGTCAAACTTTATTCGTATTCCATTCATCGAAGTAATTTCTTATACACGCAAATTCGTGTACTTTTCATATTGTACTGTCGTAGAAAAACTAACCTGCAAAGGCGGGAAGATTCAAATGTGAAATACGGTCATCTCAATTGCAACAACCTAATGCCGTAACTTCTTTAGACTCCACAAGCTTCGACCAATCGTCGTAGCCTTCAGAAAAGACAACTCTGCAAAACAATGCAATAATTCCTGCAAAAGTCCAGTGTATTATACGACAGAAAAAAGAATTAATGGCTGCAATTTCACCGATCCCGTCGACGAATATGGCAGGCCTGCGTAGTACGCGATGCGAATTCGAATGCAACCACATCATTTTCTTCGTTTCTCTCGTATTGGTCAGCCGAACAAGAATGATTTCGTTAACGCCTGACACCCAATTAGGCCACAGCCGTACATTACAGGTTATGAATAATTAAGCATTTTTCGCGGCCTTGAAACAACGATCGTGGTTGTACCGTCGTCGAAGATTTTGCGTTTCCAGAGATCTCGCTGTGATTATGTGCCCCATATCGCGATTCGAAGCAGAAGTTATGTCGTCCATGTGGGTAATGGAATATTCACGTACAGCTGTGGCTTCCTAAAGACGAAATCGTCGCGACCGCAGCGAAACTAAGTGGTAATTACGAAAGTAATTCGCCCGGCGGGTTTCCATATCGAGAGAGAGGAAGAGAGAGAGGGGGGGAGAGCAGAACAAATAACCCGAGGAAATCAATTGAAATATCAGAAAAAATACGCTGCAAATGGGTTCGGATTACTCGGCTGTGCTCGAGACAGATCCAATCGCTGGCCGAGATTCCGGTTCGATCAGAGATTTTTAAAATGGGAGATTAAAAACACAAGTGCGATTATTGCTAAAAATTACTGGCGGCCATCAGGGTGCAGATGGCTCGCGCAGGTCTTAAATATATTGATGCTGAGCGTTAGAAGACAATAAAGAGAGAATAGCTGTTGACTTTCGTTTTCTTGGAGAAAATTGTTGTAAAATTGTAATTTAACAGACTTTATATCGATCATTTGATAGTCTTTGGAGATTCTATGGTTAACCGTTTTTTTTTTAGATTTTTAACGATTCTTCTAATAAAACATTCTATTGATTACCGAAAAGAAAATTATTATAGCTCGATTTTATTGTTTTTATTATTGTACTTTAGTGACCATACTAACGTCCTTTCAATTTCTTTTCTTTGCGTCTTTGACTCAAAATATTCTAAAATGTCGAAACGTTACTGATGTGTTTTAATTTTCACAACAATTTTAATGTAAGTAGAGAGCAATTAATTTTATTCCATGGCGAGTGTACTCGTCGTCCACTGCTAATTCAACTGAAGTCAAGTACATTTACTTGAATACGAATTTCTTTGATTTTCTCTTCGATCATAAAAATAAATGAAGACAATGAATTTAAACGTTACTCCTCAAAGGAAATTTTTTAATCACCAATAATAATTCAATAATGCTTGGGGAATGATGCAAAATGCAGACATAAGATAAATTTACTTAACGCGAATTTTCTTTGTTTCTTTTCTCTGTACACTTATTTCTAAAGCATAATAAATATCAAAAAAGATATGAAGCTGTTTTCATTAAAATCATTTAACATATATGTTACATATCAGTTTTTAAATATTCATTATGCTTTAAAAATAAGTATAATTAGTATAGGCACGGTAATTGGTACCTCCACAGTAATTGGGTCCCTTACCCTACACTAAATTTTCGAACCGTGCCTCAAAGGAAATCTTTTAATGGCCGCTTCTATTTCAATAACGGAATAAGACTTGCAATAGACACAAGAATACGGTGACGTGGTCACCGGTGTCGTACACGTAGTACAAAGTAAACTCCGAACGCAAAGAGACAAAAAGAAGCGTCACGGGGTAACCGAGAAAACGATCACGAAGGGTTCCCTAATCAACCGAACACCTATCGTGCTCCCTAAACGAGCAACTCGAAAAACGAGCATGAACAGACTGCTGCATGACAGAAGAGGAGTCAAGGGGTAGATCGAACACCGTCGCTGGAGTGGACAAAAAGACGAGGAAGAGTGAGAAATCGATTGGTCAGAGAACGGTCAGCGTCGATGCAGTGAGCGTAATCATCGAATCAGCTTGATTCTCATTGTCCGGTGCCCGGGCAAAATTAATAAATCGCCGGGCCCGGGGCAATAATCGAGCGACCCATCTCGACGGCGCGGCGCGGCGCGGAGCGGCGTGACATTTCAGGGGAAAAAGAAAAGCTAATGTTAAAGGAACCGAGGCCGGGAGAGCGTAATCTCAATGGTCGTCGGACCGGCTGGTTGGAGCTGGTCGGGGCTGGCCGGTTGGTTTGGCCCACTGGAGCGGACACCCGGAGGAAGCACACCCGCCGGAACGTGGCACGCTTTGTAGCCGCGCGTATAGACCGGCACACGTGCAGCCACGGGTACTTGCTCGTATACCTACGAGCGAGTATATATGCAACCGAGCCATGTACAGGGTGATCTTTTCATCTCTGATCCCCCTTGTTCTCCGGAGACCTCCGCTTCAGAAGGGTTCGTGCATGTTCTGGAACTGGTTTCTTTTGGGAGGACTCAAAATTCACGATACCAGTGAATTCTCGACATATGTCATCAACAAGGGTCTTGCCAGTGTCATGTATCGTCCAGGAGATACCCCCGAGCCATGTTATGTTTACACTAGTAGAGCTTCGTGGCCCCTCGCGGGGTATACCCCGCAGTAGTGGAGATTCCGCGACGTTTATGGTCCAGGCCTTGGCGACATACAGTAAGGAGCATAACTGAACCACAACTTTTGTGTAAATTATTATTTATTGCTAGGAACATTGAAGAATAACAAAAAATAAACATTATAATTATTTTTATCATAGTTAGAAGTAACTGAAGACATTTTTTTCAATAATTAATGCCTCCTCGTTTAGCAATGACAAAAGAAAATAGATTGACTCGGTTTTGCACCACGTTCAGCACTTGGCATTATTTAATGTATTATTTATTTTTAATATTTCGTCCACAGCCCTTTTGCTTGTCAAACTGCACTAATTCGCTTTGGCATACTTTCTACTAATTTTTTACAATAATCCGGAGATATTTGTTCCTACTGTACTTGAATTCTATCATACAAATCTGTGATTGAAGTTGGTTGGGAGTCATATGAATCCCGAAGCCGTCTTTTTAGTAAACCCCATAGATTCTCTATGGGGTTGAGGTCGGGGCTCTGTGCAGGCCAATCCAGAACAGAAAATTGATTAGTACTGAGCCAATTTTTTACACTTTTAGCAGTATGCTTAGGGTCTGTCATGCATGAAAATTACATTTTTTTCTTCAAAAGGCATATTTTCAACAGCATCTATAAGATAATCTTGTAAAATATCCTTGTACATGTATTGATTCATGATGCCATTAATTCGGTGCAGTGATCCAACACCAAATGCTGTTAGACACCCCCAGAACATTAGAGATCCGCCTCCATGCTTTAACGTTCGTTTCACATGTCGTGGTTTAAGTCTTTTGTTTTTACGAATTTTTACAGCACCAGGACATGCCATCTGATCAAATTCTGTTAATTTTGCTCTCGTCGGACCAAATAACCCGTTCCCAGTCAGTAATTGTCCAGTTTCGATATTTTTCAGCAAATTCCAAACGAAGTTTAATATTTTGTTTCGATAACATTGGCTTCTTTTCTTTCTTAATGCATCTAATCTCACCTCGTTTGAGGGTTCTTCGTGCTGTCCACTGACTTATTTGTATATTCGTATCTTCTTTTAATAATTTTGCAGCCATATTGGCACTTGAAGCTTCACCAGATGAGACAAACCGTATAATCCTTCGTTCAACCTGCGGTGATAATTTCTTTGGTCTTCCTCCAACATTGAATAATATAGCTTTACAGTATTTTTTCTTACTCT
>CM052112.1:929035-948697 GCA_028454245.1 Halictus quadricinctus
TGGCAAATCGCAAAGGAATCGTGTTCCACCATGATAACGCTAGGCCACACACATCTTTGGTAACACGTGAAAAGTTATTGGAGCTTGGTTGGGAAGTGACATCACATCCACCATATAGCCCTGACATTGCACCATCAGATTATCGTTTATTCCGAATTTTGCAAAACTCTTTGAATGGTAAAACTTTCACTAATGACGATGGTCTGAAATCACACTTGGATCAGTTTTTCACCGAAAAGGATCAGAAGTTTTATGAGCGCGGAATTATGAAGCTACCAGAAACATGGCAAAAGATCATAGAACAAGATGGAAAATATTTTATTGATTATAGTTCAATTAATTGATAGTTATTTCACTTAAAAATACCGAAATTACTTTCTTGCCAACCTAATAATTGGCGGAAGTAAGTTCATAGAGCTTAAGGGGGGAACCTTGTTTAACACTAGAACTACCGAGCCCTAAACGTGACTTAGACTTATCCCTCTATAATAGCAGCAAGATTGAATTTGGTCAGATTTCATACGATTTTTATGGTAACACGTACTCCAAAGAAGAGATGTATTAAAAAAGTTTCTCGTGAAAACGTTTTCATAGTTTCACTAATCGTGAAAGAAAAAATCATCCACCAGTCATTTTGACTGGTTGGGTAGTTCTAGTGTTAAAATGAAATTTTTTAGAATTTTTTTTTTTTGTTTAAATCGATAGGAAATTTTCTCAGGAATACGATAAACATAGTTAGAAAGTGATCAGAGATGTTCTTGCACGTTATTTTCAGAATTGTATTGGGCGGAGCGGCTCAGGTAGTCGGTCTCTCGTGCTTCTCGAAAAGAAGAAAAAACGGCTGAAGTACAGTGAATTAGGAAAAAACCGCGGTAAGTTAAAATGAATTAAGATTTTTTCATGATTTCTCTGTTACTCAAACTTTAAACGCATTTTTCTCGAAACGTGAAATTTCACACGCCGAGCAACGTAGCTCAAAACGTGATTATTCGATCTTTATGAAACTTGGTGTATATATTCTATAAATAATTGGCCACAACATGACGAGCTCCGATTTTTTAATTTTTTATTTAGAACATTGTTACCAACAATTTTTCATAACAGAAAATCCGATTTTTTTCAAAACTTCGCCATTTTTGTAATTTTACAAATTTTAATAAAAGAATATCATATTGTGCTCTTTTGCATAAACTAACGATTCCATTTTCAAGCCGTCATTACACCATTGACATTAATAATTCAAATTTATAAAACATATTTTTTTACAATGTAACAATAATAAATGTTACCTCAAATTTTTGAAAAAAAATTCTTGAAAAACAGTCTATTTACACAAGGTTCCCCCCTTAACACTTTGATCGCCAAACTGGAAACCTCAAAAATTCCATAAAATGAAAGTAAGTTATTTAATGAAATAAAAATTGCAAACAATTAAATGTATGATACTGAGTAATCCTCCAACTTTCTTGCATGTTACAGATCCTAATCAAGTTTAGTACAATGAATATATCAACGTAAAAATTCATTTTAAAACCTGCACAAATAATTCCGTCACCCACATATGGGTGATTTTTCAATAGATCGTGCTGTTTTTTAACCCTTTGCGGTCGAGAACTATTTCAACTATATTTCTCGCTGGGTCAAATATATTTTTATTATAAAACGAGGTTATGTGCTAAAAAGTTAAGTATAGCATATTGTGTTTAATGAAATTATTTTATTGTTTCAGAGAATAATAATATGGTTTAGTTTTTGTTTTTGATCGCGCTGCATGTACTGACACCGAATACTGCGTGCAATTAATGTGAGAGGGTAAGCGAAAAAATAACGGTTAATATAATTTGTATTGTGTGCTGACTTGCAAAAGTTTGTTGGTATTAGTACAATTTAAATTTCATAAACAGTTGCACAGAAAATATATTTAATACTGGCATACATAACGAAAATATTTTTGACTGCGAATCTTTGTACATTTACGAAAATTTTCAAAAAATGCTAGAATATAAAATTTGATAGAATTCAGTAAGATTTTTCTCTGTTTTGGATCTACAAAGGCTGTTCCTATTAAAACTTTGATTTTATTTCATTACACTTTCTTAGAACTTGTCTATAAAAATTGAATATTGCATAAACATCCGCAGTCTACCTCGCCCTCGGCAAATATTAATTTATTAATGCAGAAATTCCTACAACCTATTACAGTTATAGAATGTCTAGAATAGTATGGAATGCATAAAATTAGCGCGACTGACTGTGTTAAAATGTGAATCAGCATTGCAAAAAGTATTCTGTGAATCTGTGACTCTGAAATTGTGGACTATGAGTTCTATTCGTATGTTAAATAGAAGAGGACATTTTTTTCGTTAACGACAGTAGTTCGCAAATTTCGCAGAAGGTCGCTTCGAGAATCGTCGATTTCACAATCGAGGAAGCATGAAGTTTTTTTAGTTGTCGAAGGGAGGATGAGAAATCTCGCGGTTTCACGATCGAACGATCTCCGAGCCGGTCGACTCCTTAATGGAACTGTTCGCGGACGTCGGGTCAAGCGAGGCTCCGAAAACCGCAACCTCCGGTTCCCACCGGCGAGCCTGGCGTTATTAATTACGAAATATTTAGCGTTAAATTTTGTGGAACGACCGCGGCACGCTGTCCGTTTCCAATCGTTTGCCGTAGCCGGGGAATACCACTGCGAAATCGTTGCAGGACAACCGCAAAACCGTCGCATCGCTCACGGCGGCCGATTGCCTCTCGATATTCTAGCGTCTCCTCGAGTTTCTTCTCGACAGAAGTATTCGTTCGTTGAACGACTATTACGAAGACAACTTTTACTTCGATCAGAAGTACCCAGAGGGGCCCACGCAATGCAAAATGGACGCTTCGACAACCCGGGGCGAAGCGATTTCTACACTTAGCGAAAAGTTGCTGGCCACTTAGGCCTCTACACGTGGGATACGGTGAAATTTATTTCCTGAAATTTTGCAAATAGATTGGTGGAGGGAATGTCAACAGAACTCTGCCGAGCTCTGAACGAGACTGACGTATACTCCGTTACAACAATAACAGAATTTATTTAGATTTCATGGAGTATTTATTGGTAACATGTACTTGAACGCAAAAGTGTTGGATATTAATTGAGACCTTTGTAATAGAGATGTGGACAAATGTTCTTGACCACTTAACCTAACTTACAGTGACTCACGAAATTGAGTCACATTGTTATTTGAACACTTACCATGAAATACTTTATTTATTATGATAAGTATATTATACGATACTTGTCATTTCGGCGAGCTCGAAATTATAGTATTTCTAGTGTTAAATCTTGTTTTGTATTCGAGAGAAGCTTAAGACTATTCCTACCGAGCACTAAAACTGATAGAATTGATTTATTTAGGTTTTCTACGATTTGTATTGTAATATGTGCTCTACCGAATAATTATTTCCGGTGAAAGCAACTTTATAGTTTCAATAATTGTGAAATAAAAAATCTGAAACCTGGGTAAACCTGATTAGTGTTGCACTTTACCTGTAAACGTACACTGGCTCGCGAAAGTATTCGAACGACCTTTAGAATAATATTACTTTTTTTAAATTGGATCAAACGACCTGACTTTTCTGAACAATTAGAAGAATTGGTTTTCCAAATGATGTGCAAAAAAGAGTTTGAAAAAATTGCAATGGGTGAGAATTACATGAGAAAATAAAAATGGCACTTTTTACAACTTTTTTATTTGAGCTTGTAATGAAAATGTAAAATATGCATTTTGTAGATCTATGCTTAGTTATACGCATGCTGAACATTTCATTGAAATCGATTAATATACACACGAGCTACAAATAGTTAACAATGGTGAAAAACGTAGATTTTCACGACTTTTGATCAGCTTCTGTTTAAAATCCACAGATCCTAACATCTTTCTACAAAACATATATTTTATATTTTCATTACAGGCTTAAATAACAATGTTTTGGAAAGTGCCGTTTTTATTTGCTTTTATAATTCCTAGCAATTGTAATTGTTTCAAAATCTTTTTTGCACATTATTTGGAAAACAATTCTTCTAATTGTTAAAAAAAGTCGGGTCGTTTCATCGAATTAAAAAAAATGTATACTGTTTTAAAGGGCGTTCAAATATTTTCGTGCACTCTCCATGTTACTATTTGTTAACAGAATTATTTTAAAACTCTAATCCTGTGATCCAATGATTGAATTTGCACTCCCTGCGTATGTTTTCGATTTGTTTCTTCAAGTAGAATCATACTGCGGACGTTCAAATTAATTACAGAAATTCCACTCGATTTATAATACATCATTTTCGAGTTTAAAAATATATCTTTACTATTAGGAATAAATCATGCGACGTTATCACACTGAAATCCATTATAACACATTTTTTTACCGTTTCTTTGTTTATGTTTTATTTCCCACTGTAAACAAGTTTTTTATGGAGTTTCCGTGGCGGTGATGGTTCTTCGTTGTTTTATGCGTGACTTTTAATCCTCCGTGAATTTGCCATTGGAAATTCCCACATTTTTCCTGGCATCTTTCCGAGAAGAATTCCAGGAATTCGGTTTGGCAATGGAGCCGGTTCGAGATCAAAGGGTGACTCAAGTTGTTCCGTGAAAAGTGATCAGTCCCAAAGGTCATAAAAAAAATTACGAATGTCCTCAAAAAAAAAAACAAAACATATTTTGACTCCTCACTATGCAAATACTGGAATATGAATGTCCTTTACACGGTTGTGCGACATTTTTAGGACACCCTGTATACCACAATTGTTTCAAAATTGTAAAGCCGTGCTGTAATTATAAGACCTTCAAAAAATATTTTGTAGGTTATATAGATTTAAATTTTCGATGCACTTATTTTACCATAACCGTTTTAAAAATTATATTTTACATAGTCGAACTGAAAGACTGCGAAGAACAATATTTCTAAATATTCTCAGACAATATTCTTTAGATAATATTTCATCGTATTTCTCCTGATATAATCGAATTCATACGACTGGTACCGAAACTTTCTCTCCATCCTGTGCACTACCGTTATCACCTGGAGCACAATAGTTTAAAAAATCGAATTCCCTACTTCAATTACTGAACCCCGAAAAAATCTGACTCCGATGGTCGGGAGACCGTGTTCGACGAGTCCCACGCACCGAGTCCCGTCCGTTTTCTAATTAAACCGCATTGTTCCTCGCGAAAACAAAAAGCCGCGTCCCGGCGGCCTAAGACCGGGTAATCGAGCGTGAAAGTAAGACAATAGCCAGAAAAACCGGCGAGGATTCGGTCTGTATTGACGAGGGCACGTTGCCTTTTCCAGCTGCCGGACGATTCGTCGGGGTGGCGGAGGGAACAGAAGTTACGAGATTCGGTTAATCGGCGCTGAAACGTTATTTAACGAGTATCCCCCGCCCCCCGCCCCCCCATTCGTTAAACCGAGCCGATCGTGCGTATCCAGCGCGATGAAACAATGGGTGCCGAGGGTCTAAGACAATGCATGTGCCTGGAAATGGACTGGCCACGTGATGAATGGCTCGAAATGGCTCGTTTTCCCCGGCGAGCTTTGAAAAATCGTGCGAACGACTCCCAGAGCTTCACTTACACTTGCCTAACCTCCTGCCTGCCATGATTTTTAACACTGTTTCTACCGCGGCTTCTTGTACACCTATTCTGACTTTTTTCTTTTTTTTTTTATTTATTATAGAATCACCACTTTTTCAGTTGTACCAGTTATCATCATTATCATTGCAGTCTCGATCAATTTTTATTTAAAATTTTAAGAGGTTGTTGGATAGAGTGTAGGCATGTATGATGCAAGATTGCGCATGTTGACCGCTAGAGTGCGTGGATGAGCGTCATCTAGCGGAGAGAGTAAGACGCGTTGTTCCTTGTATGAAAGTCCGCTGTACGCACGTGTTTTTCTCCACACTGTATTAAACCATATTACAGTATTTAAAATATATTGTTTGTGTGCCAAAAGCAAGTGTTCATTTACTTTAACAGAGGTGCCTTGACACCTTTGGTAGAAATAATGTCAAAGTGTGTAGGCAACATTGAGTTGCAAAAGTCTGCAGACATTTTATGCCTCTTTATTTTGCACTCGTCTGAAAATATTCAATTTTTACAGATATCGGAATTCAAATATTTTTTAAGAGGTTGTTATTTAAGAGGTTGAGAGAAAGAATCGAACACTTTTGTATTCTTATTGAAATTGTAGAGTGAACCTAGTTTCATGAAAGAAGGTGGAAAATTGACAAAAAGGTGCGATTTTAACGCATCGGTGAACTATTGTCGTAAGTTAAGTTTATATTAATAACTTTGTTAGATTCACATAATGTGGGTCACACGTATATTTGCAGATGAGTCTCATGGCAGCCAGCCTCCACGTGGTGAGACCTGGGCAATCGGTGTTATTATTATTATTATTTATTTAATCCTTTAAACCAAGTATGCTTTATGTAGCATATACAATACATGTACATATTAACATATTACATAATAGCTTAATCCGCAACTTAACCTAACTTAACTTAAGACTAGTTTACATAGCTTCAGCATGGTTGAACTACTTTAATGAGATTAAATTTTAATTGCACATCGCTTAATAGAATCGAAAATAATTTTGAAACCTTTGATCTCTGGGCCACGTAGGAAACATTTATTACAAATCAGGAGATAGTACTTGCACGATCGGTGTTATCTTCGATTTCAAAAGTCTTGTCAATTGTAGATCACACCGAGCGAATGGCTGAGAAATTGTTAGAATTAATCATTTTGTTATTATAAATTCGTACCAGAAAAGGAAATGTGCCAATAAGACAGTGAAGGAAGGTTTAATCCTTTCTCATGTGATGCGTATGTACAAAAATTCAAGTCAAAGTTCAAGTTCAAGTTCAAAGCGATTTCTGAAGAATTCTTAAAAATTTCAGACCATCTCTCTTATGAAATTTTAAAAATTTATTTGCCTATTTGTTCACTGAGAGATGCTTGTGCTTCCTGAATCATCTAAAAAGAGACTCGGGCCAACCTTCACGACGTGCAGATGAAAAATCGGTTGCAACTCGGTCACTAAAATTTCATACTGCCACTTTACGAACATATTACGCTACAACAAATTCAAACCAAGTTTGAAACTTCTGTTCCAGAAGATTTTCTAAAATCGCCTGCTGATCGGATTGCAAGAATAGAGCAAAAGAAAGAATCATCCCCTAAAGAGAGGACCATCCCTAAAGAGATTATGATGATAATCCAGAAAGAAAGGGTGATTGAAGCAACCTGTCGATTACAGGTTGTATCGCGGCTACCACACTGGTCGTAAAATCGCAGCGTTCGAAACGTAACGCGGCCAGTGTAAATTATCGCCGGTGTAGATCGCGGATAGTCGATCTGGCTGTGGATCAAGAACGTAAAATCCCGGTGGAGAGCTCATTCGTGGGTAATGCTGAAATAGGGTCCGCGATAAAATGGCGAAAAATTACGAGCCGGTGCGTTGTGCAAAGGCGCGAGCATGTTCGAGGGCGGGGCGGAACTATTCGGATCAATATAATATATATTCTGTCAGTGGGAGGGGTGAATGATTTTTGTTTTGTTTATTTAGCGAAGCGTGGACACCGCGTTAAATATTAATGATTGGTTGAAACGTGCCAACGCCGCGTGCACGCGATCCCACTGTATCTGTATTCGTGCCCGCATCAATTACTGTATCAAGATTCGGACCATTTTGCAGCCATAACGGCGATAAGAAAACATCGTAAACCGGCCTGCATCTGTATCCGCGTGCGACTCTTTTCTCCTCTCCCCCCCCCCCCCTCTCTGTTTCTGGCAGGATCGGCTCTTCTTTCTTTTTCGTTTTCTTTCCCGGTAATGAGAATCCGTTCGACCGTGCGTTTGCGTGTTTCACAAAAACCGGGTGCCCCCTTCTATTAAAAGTTGCAAACGATCCCTGTCTAATGAGATACCGAGACGTTAATGGTCGGTTTAATTGGGTTGTTAATTTCCGAAGATGAATTCATAGGGTAAAAATGCAAAAGCTAATAGCGCCGGGTGGGAGGAGCCGCGCGGATTAAATGGGCTATTTTCAGACCCTTTCGCCCGACCGAGACCGAGACCGTGATTTTAAACGGTCGCCGAACGACCGGACCTCACCCCCCTCCCCTCCCCGCGCAACCCCATACGACACCATGGGATTTAGCATCTTTTCCAGTGGTCCTTTTCCCGGTTCTCCTTTTTCTCGATTAGCTCTTGTTTCAGTGATTTACGTTGCGCGAGTCGCGACACAATTGATGACCATGCTGCAAGAACTGGTTAAGTTCATTCGAAAATTGTGTGATCTTCGCAAGCCACGAGCTTTCGGCGACTTTAGATCCATTAAAATTGAAACGCATCTGTCTTCTTTTATATCATATATTTTCAAACCTACTGCTTTGGGATCAACGTTGATGTTACTAACCCTGGCAGAAAATATTCGGCTTAAATTCACCAGCGAATTCCTCACACTAAAACCTGGTTTTTTGGCATTTTCTTGTCAAGATCTGTAGGATTGTATAAAAAACAGATAAAAATTTCTGGGTTGCCAAGGTGAACTTTAACCAAATATTCGATCGAAATTATGGATCTGATTCTTAAACTGCTATGCTACACAAATATAGTATAAAAGGTAATCACAATTTAAGAAGTATAAATAAAATCATGAATTGTTTTGCGCTTTATAAAATATAAAATAATAAACAGTCCACCTGTATGAGAAAATTACGAAGAAATTTAAGTAGCATGACAAAGTACTAGGATACCTTTTAATATTTGTGACGATGAAGATTGTCGCAAAATGTTATAATACTTTGGGGGTGACTAGACCCTCCCTTAAACTAGTGTTGAATTTGTTCATTCTGTGTATTGCGAAAATAGAAAAATTTTTATATTAACAGTTTCTTTATACGTGATGAGTTTTATCACTGCTATTGAATTCTGCATTAATGAAAATACTTTCCACATTGAAAATTTGAATAATTACAATGACAGACTTGATTTGTTCGAATATTTTTTGCTAGGGGTGGTGGCACAATTAGCTAATTATTCAAACTGGCTACTAGAATAGCCTAGAAACATGCCACTAAAAATATACATACGTTAAACATCGATAACTATAATTTTACTGAAAAATGGATTTTCCCAATATTTGCAATTCGATATGTAGAGACGATTTCAGTATTCCTCAAGTGTGTTCAATTTACATGATTCTACATTGATTTTAAACCATTAAAAATTAGTTTACTATCGACCACGTATACCAAAGAAGTGTTACAAAATGAAAGGGGTGATTGCTGAGGTGATCTTAAGGAACTTTTTCTAGACAAAATTAAACTTCAGCCTGAGATCTCGGAATGAAATTGTTTAGCAAGGGGTTAACGAACGTGTACAAAATGCGACAGATCTGACAAAGAGCTCGATCATCTTCGCGAAGTCTTCAGGAATAAAGTCCATGTGAACACGGATCAAATCGCCGGAGAACCTCGCGCGTTAGGCCTTGCTTCTGAATCGAAGGACGTCGTATCGATCATTCGACTGTAGAAGAGAGGGGTAAAAAAAAAATGACGGGACAAGAAAGCCCGAAGAGGGGCGGATGGCGCGAATAATTAAATCTCGATGAAGAACTCCCGGGATAGTCTACGGGGTATAAATTTATGCGACCCCGGCCCCAGGATCTGCCACCCTCATTAACGATATTCATTGGCGGTTCGTTGCCGATAATTCAGCCATTCATCAAGACGATCTAACGATCCGTTCGGTTCTTGCGGCAGTTCGGGCGAAATCGATTAAAGTGATCGACTGCGGGCGCGTCTCTGTATAGAAAATGAAAGGCAAATCCGCAGGGGTGATCATTGGATTTCGGTGAGCGAACACGCGCGCCGCCGACTAATCCCCGAAACAATGCATCACCGTGTTCGGACAGAACACCTCATCAGAGAGCTTCGCCATAATGAGCGCGCCCGGAGAAGTAGATTTTTTCATTTCTCTTTTATTCCGCTCGGCGAGCAACGAATTTTAGATACTTCGGTTTTGGGGATGGAAGCTCGTTTTATTGGGGAAGGGGTGAGTCTCGTTTGAAAAATGATCGGGATGCCGTTTGCCTTCTCATTTCGCACGGAGCTGGATTTGATTGGTTCGTGTGAAAACTCCAAATGTCTGTTGATTTAGTAATTTACCATTTCGTCCAGCAGAAAAATTTGCAAAATCTTAGCAATGACCGTGTCACGCGAAAATGGAACGTGTATTTTTAATACTAGATTTATGGGACCCGCCAAAATAACGGGTTCTAATATTTTTTGGAAACACATGCTGAATGCAACAAGGCTAAAAATTTGGATAGATAAATTTTTGCTGTTTCTATAAATTAATGCTGTAATAAAGAGGGCTGTTTCTATAAGAAGATTGTGTCCTTAATCTTACACAATATTCGGTGGTTATAGCTTGTATTAGAAATCCGATCTGGGATTGAACGAAAATTAGGCCAAATGAAGTATGAACGAACATCAATTTCTAATAAATAAACAGAGGTGTGCCTCTGCAAATTTCTATGGATTTAATAATTTGACATTTTAGTCAGCATTGCAAAGTCTTGTCAATGACTGTATCATGTAGAAAAGGTAATGTAATAATTTTCTATCAGATATGAATCTCGGGAGAAATGATTACACTATCATTTTCGACTGATCTAAATTAGTTTCGGCTGTGAACACAGAAGTCATTCTTGTGCGGCTACCTTTAATTGCACAGGGTTGGGCTGGAGAAATTTATTGTCCTCCTCGCACTGCCCGTGTAAATAGTAATAATCCTCAGGTGTTTTAAAGTATAACTTTATTTTATACAATTATCATATCCGCAGTCTTGCACGTGTGCGCGTTTATGACAGCGAATTTACATGTAAATTCATTTCTGTTTATGGGAAATTTTATTTGCTTATGGAAACGTAGCGTGACGATGGAAATAAAGAAATGTTAGACTCATTTTTTAAAAATTGTATTACGTGTAAAAATTATGCAAACTGTGGGATCGTTTATTAACATCTTTAATTTCATTTTATTTAATTTCATATACAGTTTGCAAGTGGATAATGTTTACACTGTTACTGAAATAGCGTAAAAAGTGTTTAAATTTAATGCAACCCTGATCAGTCAACCATTGAGTACCTAATTATAAATGCGCATCTCGTCTAAAAATCTTTTAAAATAATAATAATACATATATGTACTATACATTATGGTTAGATTAATTATTCATACAGAATAAAAATTGCGTGCAATAATTACTAGAGACAGGAGATAAATTACATTTCATTTCACGTCTTAAGTATTTTAGTAAATTCAAAATAATGTACTGGCATTCTCAAATTCTTTTAATCTCGTTACTGTTTCACATTTACCTATTCGTATTTTCAAATAAATGCAAAAAATCCACGGTCCAATTATGATAGTAATCCTCATATGTTTCACAAAATCAAAATGATTTTCGGATGCTAAATACCTATATGAATAGAAATAGAATTTTCCTATTTAACCCCCATACGTTCCTCAGGGTAAAAATTCAACCTCATTCTCTTCTCCTCGATACCATGAAACGTTTGATTTCTTTCTATTCGTATTAAAATAAGTATTTCTTTAAAATCACGCGTCATAAATGAAACACAATTTTTTACCTAAAAAGCACGAGCAAATTTTTACCAAGAGTATAAACAGATGAAGTATTACCTTGGGACGTTCTACTCAATCATTTCTGAACAATAGGGTAAGGGACCCAATTACTATGATGGTACCAATTACTTATACTTATTTTTAAAGCCTAATGATTATTAAAAGACAGATATAAATAAGCAGCTTATATGAAAATAAATATAATTAATATAGACAGAGTGACAAAAATCGCCACACAAAATAGCACACCACAATCAAGAACAAACACAACGCAGAACCTAAGCGGGGAGTATCAAGTCATCAGTCTAATCTATCCTCGACAACCCTTCAAATCGCAATCAACAAAAAATAGAAAAAGAAAAAGAAAAAGAAAAAACCACACACCATACACGTTTCTTCTACCCTATATCAGCGTTCACAGTTCAAGGCACCGCTTAACGACCATAGCCCAGAAGAAAGGGTTCTCGTTCCGCGTGCAGATAAGGATGTATCCCTTGGCCGGTCATCGATCAAATCGACAGGACACACAGTGCTCATTTGATTGGTCAGTTTCGGCGCCATTTTTCTCGCCGAGCGCCCCATTCCTTTCACAAAGATCGGAAGACTTCTGTCCGGTTTCACGAGCAGGTGAATCGCAGTCGGTGGTGTCTCGACGAACCCTAAAACCCGACGGTGTTTCGCCGCGGGTTTTAGGGTTCCCCGTGTGCTCAGGGCCGCCCCAACGGGGGGGCACCTGGCGCCCCGTTGCGTTGCCCCCCCCCCTCCCCTCCCCTAAATCGGTTTGATTATACCAGGGAACCCCTGGCTCAAAACCTTTAGATAATTACCAACCTGCAGCGTACTCCGAGAAACGGTTATGGACGGTTATTTAATTACTCTATTTAATTTCACTGATTATTCCTCCGCGACGTCTCCGGAACACCGGGAAAAATATCGTGGCAAATGAGGCTAGAATCGAGCCCGGTGGTCATTTTTGGTTCACGTTTATTTCGCTGGGTTGATTAATGTTATCGTTCCGGTTTAAGAAATGTAAATGACAATTTAGTGAAATTTAGAATTTAAACTTTATGACACGGAGAAGCGATTTCATGTATCAAACACATTTCAATTCTCATTTGTTACAGTCTCCACGCGATTAGCCGTATCTTTTTGTTTTGTAATTTATAGTTTTATTTTAGTGTGCTTACCAGGCATTGGATTTACAATCTTACGGACCTTGTTTGATATTCTTTTATTTAAGCTCTGCAAATTCTATACAGGGGGATACAAAATTATTCATTGATACAGATAATGAAATGTATAGAAATGCAGTTATAACTTGAACTGTAATTTAAAACAGTAGAAAGATAAGAAAATTTGAACAGTATTGACTAATTCAAGTGATTAAAGAAATAAATTCCCGAGTGCTGGTAATCGATGCAGATCACTTCAAATTGAATAATATAATTAAGGACGTAAATCAGCCTTGAAATATTCGGAAACTCAGTAAACATACTGATCAATCAGACCAAGTTCCATCAAGGACCAGCAGTCATTTCCAACAGTCTCCACCAGATTAGATCAACCCGAAGCAGCGGCCTCTCGATCTTTTATTTCTCGTCGAACGTTTCATCTCGAGTTCTGCATCGGAGGATCGACATCCCCTCGGCGAACGAATAAATCCTTGTAATCCTCGTCATTTGTCAGAAACAACGTCCAAGCCGGGCCATGAATACATTCACGAGTGTAATTCACAGTCGACCGGGTCCAATCTTTCTTCCGGGCCAGTTATTAACCAAAAACACATCGAGTTCCCGAAAAGGCAAGAGATAGTTGGAAAGCCACGGAATGGAAATTCCGACGGGGGTGTGTCCCTCAGCCCGCGGGGTCCTCAGAAATAAATTCGTCCTGTTCCTCAGTTGTCTGGGGTGGTTTCCGAGCGGTCTTGCCCCGCTGCGAAAAATTTTCGGTGACTTCGCGTGACGAATTTCCATTCGTTACGACCCCGCGAGGCGTCGTCATTAATCCCCAACGAGCGAATATGTAGAACATTAATCAAGACTCGCGGGCAAACACTATTATAAATCGGGAAGCTGAATCGAACCGGTACGGACCTCGACAAATTCTTTCGGCCGAAGAAGGATTGAGTCAGTCTCGATAATTACCGGCCGGGTGGGCTTTCGATTATACGTGAAATATCGTTCAATTATAATGTTCATTTGCATCGGCGCTTAATTGAATTATGTCGGGCTCCGCCGGCTCGTTGTTTCGTTCCTCCTAAGCAGCGGGCCTCGTTTTGTGCTGCCTCATTCGAAGAAATTGATTCCCTTTTAATGATTCTTTTTGAGCGCAGGAATATTTATAGAAATATATTAGCAGTACTAAAGAAAAAATGTGCTACATAAATAAATGTGTATCACCATTTATAAAGTTCAATTAATGGGGTTTAAATTGTTAAAATTTGCGATTTTTTGGTTCACCCTGAACATTTTAAAATTATGGTTGGTCAAAGAAAAATATTAAATATATGATGAAATGTACAAAAATTTCTATTTGCCGGACTCCATTCAATCAGGATTACTATTGATGCAGAAAAATTAGCTAAACCGAGCAAGAAATTTTGGTTTGAACCGAGTGATGATTTTAGTCACCCGAAGATAATCTTCTTGAGGAGGCCTTCAGTGAAGAACTCGCTGAGGAAGAATATTCGGTGAAGGGAAGCTTGAACGTCCTGTATTCCCGTCCATACATCCTCCCTCGTTATGCGATTCTAGCGTCTTGGCTGAGCGCCTAAAAAGGCGTGCCTAAACAATGAAGTTTATGGGCTAAGGCCCTGCGGGAGCGGCCATTAAAACAATCGACAGTCGCGCGTACAAGGGATGCAAATGTTGGCGCGAGCACAATGGCGTTTCGGGAGAGGCCGCGGCAGTAAATACCAGTATAATTGCCAGTCTCAAAAGTTAAGGCACATTTAAGAGGCCCTTCGGCTTCTTTTCGCGTTGCCTTATATGCAAACCCACCGCCAGAGACGCGCGCGCAGCTTTTAGAATGTTAGACCGAGTGCGAGGGTCGGCGTCTTTCAATTTTCTGCCGAATCTCATTCGCATCTGCATAATTTCATTTATTCCCACAAAATATGTTTAATAAACTATGGGTCCGTTCATCGAGAAAACCGGTCAACATCGTTTGCTGTTCACGGCGAAGCGGATTAAACCATTTTGAATTAAGGAAAAATGTAAAATGTTTCACTTTCAACAAAATTCTACTTCACATTATTGCAAAGATATTAGTTTTATTATATCATTGATTATCTCTGAATCTACCGTGGTTTTAGTCAACAGACAAATTTTTCATGTTATATATCTTCCAAATTTGTAACATTTTGCACCAAAAAAGTGCGGATGCTTAAAATCAGTCCAGGTATATTGTGGTACGATTCCTGTCAAATGTTAACAATTCCTTGAAAACGGGAACAATAATGTATGTTTGCAATACACGGAATATGTTCTACCAGGGGTAATTTACAATTAATAAATTAGAAATAATGATTACCGCAGTGTATGCCTCCCGAGAGGCAGAAAAAACGAAATCGTGAGTGGAAATATGAGCTTTTTAGTTTCATGGAAACGATTGCATCTGCAGGTCGTGTTCGGGACCGAAGCCGCATAAGAAAGAGCGGAGTCACGAATCCGGAGGAAATTATGCGACGGTCATGCGCAACGCCACGCCCGCCAAATGGCCAATTCGTGTTTGCAGATTGCCTCTATCTCGGCGGCCTGTCGTGGCCCAAGATTGCAGTTTCCTCTTTCCATTAAAACGCGCGAACGGGATCGAGAGCGGCACGATATTGTAACGCGTGTACGGTCCCCGATAAGCGATCCGCTAGTAAGAATTATAATACTGAAATTCGGTGGATCGGTTGAGCAATCGTTTATAAGTTATTGCCGATTTGCCGTGGACAGGGAGCCACTTTTACCTTAATTGATAATTAAGGGGCGCGTGATTGTAACGCGCGGAGCTGACAAGTCACGCCCGCGGGAATACTCAATGAACATCCTTCGATACGCCGTCACCTATAAGGCTGCGTCAGCATAAATTACCATGTCCGGTTACTTCTTTATTTTCCGTCTACCCGAGGAATGTCCCGGGAGAGCCTCTGATTAATGAGTTCTACCACCAGCTTGAAAAAAAGGCTAACTGTTACGAGTATTACAGCGCCAAACGTTTTTCATTCGGAGTTCTACCAGTATTAAAATCACGTTTTTCTATTATATTAGTTTTGCAGAGCATTGCGCTTCGTTCTATGGTCATGGAACAGCTTGAATTAAGTACAGTGGATCAAAACAAAAATTCGAGAAACAGGGTTAGACATTACCTCAGGAAACCAGACATTTTTCTCTTCTTTTTGTGTAATCCTGCAGATCTTGGCGAGAAAATGTCGAAAATTCTAGTTATTAGGAATATATTGTTATATATATTATAGGAATATATAGTGAATTGTTAATTTCTTCTCGAATAAAAACGTAATTCTTTCTCATTTTATATATATATCGTTTATTTTAAAGTGATTACAATTGAATATAAAAGAGAAGGTTACGGTTAATATTTACATTGTGGTGGGGTACAGCAAAAAAAAATGTACAACAGTTTATATAAATCAATAGATTTAAAAAACAGAAGGACGTTTCCGAGGACGTTTCGAAAATCTCGATCGTTGAGAAGAGAATTTAGGACATTCGAGTAGGATATGTTCGACGTATATATTCCTCATTGTTTGATTTTAATTCCGCGCCGTGAGGGATTTTTCAAATTAAACTCTACAGTTAACTGGTTAAAATTGAGCGATTTTAAGCGGTTTTGACAAGTAAGGACACCGCTATGTTGGTATGCACTCAGCGTCACGCGTTGTCTAACGAGCGTAGCCGCTAGATGGCAGCACAAGCTCACGGTGATGTCGATAACGTAGATTTACAAGCACAGTTTCCACCCCCCACACGAACCTAATCCCGACCAACCTTCTCGCGGCTCCGCTCATTGGAAGAACTCTGAGTACATACCAATATGGCGGCGCCCTTATCCGTCAAAAACGCTGAAAATTGCACATATTTACATACGCATAACTTTTGAACTACTGATCCCCTAGGATTCAAACTTGGAATTTCGGCATTTTCTCACCAAAATCTACAGGACTAGATAAAACAAGTTAAAAATTTCTGGTTTCCTGAAGTAATGTTTAGTTATAATATCATGCACGAATATTCTAGAAAAAGAATGTGTGATCGCCTGTAAAAGCAGAGTATTATTGTACTTCTTCTTTTTAAAGTATCATAGTTCAAATATTGAAAATTTCTCGAGAATCGGAAATCCCATGTTCAAATACTTTTCGGATCCACTGTATGTTACATAAATATGCCCCAGAAAAATGTTATTAGAATTCTGCAATCAGTGTTTCAGGTCATCATAAATCAATCATGTCCCTTTTTTAATGATAGTATACCATTATTCCCTCTATTAGGAACTGTTCGAAAATTCAAAACTGAAAATACAGATGTTTCATGACATTTAAAACTGGAAGACATAAGTGATTTTTAATGTACTCACTTAATGTCAGTGCCTTCATTAACATAATTGCCAATAATCCTTCAAACTATGATTATGAATTAGTGATATTTGGTAATGCCAAAGTTTATTTACGTCATTATTTGTTAAATTTGTTACAGGAACTGTAGAGATGATTTAAAAAATGTGTCTGTCATATTGTTTAGACATATCGTCTTTATAATTCATAGTACACATAATGTTAGTTGCATAAATGTATAATTAATCGCTCAGAGAACTAGAAAATTGACTTACCATTAGGAGTAGAGACGTAAAAACTTTTCTGAGAAATTCCAACATTAAGAATTGAATGCACATTGTAAATATATAATATGTATAATTAATGAAATTAATAACAATTAGCATCGGCAACCAGAAGCTAAAAGAAGTAATGTAAAGATTTAATAAAGCTTTTTAAGAAATCCGAAACACAGGAAATCCCATTTAATTGCACAGCAATTTCCAAAGCAGGATGATATTTGCTCGCAACTTCCGGTGTCACTTCCTGAAGCATCATCCTCGCCATAAATATCATCGTTCTCGGCACGCGTCGCGTTTTTTCCCTAACGCCAGTGCAACTTTCCACGAAAGCATTTTCCACGGGTCATGCGTTTCCTGGTTTCCACATGCTGCGTTTCCTTTTCCGATCATCTTCCTCTTCGCTTTCACAGCCATCCGGCTTTCTACGATTCTTTTTCCGATCGACGCTTCCTCGTCGATGGCGATCCACGGCTCGCGGATATGAATTCTGCCTGGATGGACGCAAACGAGCGCCTAGCAGACGCACGGTGCCGATTTAACGTCAGTTAAGATTAAGTCGAGCACCACTAAAGGTGCGCCGCATTAGGTATTCTCCGGCCGAAGTAGTTCGCCTTCTTGCTGCCTCGTAATCTGCATCGACGCCCCAATATGCAGCACGAGCCAAATGCGGAGCGAGCAACACCCGAGCATGATCTTTGATCCTCCGTGTGCGCGTTCCGAAGACTCGTGTCGATCCTTCGATGACAAACTGAGCCGAGTTTTTTGGGAAAATTATTGTATTCTCATTGTTGATTATTATTGTTGTCTATTTCGCCTCACGTTGTCTTTGTGGCCACGGTCATCGGCGGGCGCCCTTGCTCGCTAATAGGCATGTTGAGCAGCTCTGATTTATGATAAAAATGAATTGGTGGAATAGAAAACTGAAAAGTCATTGGAAAATTTTAAAAATTTTAAATTTCTATTATTTTTGACTTTTTGATACGATAGAAAGAGAAAATACATTTTCATATACCTTGAGTTTCTTACAATTACTTTGGACAATTTTTACTTATCACAAAGATTCGCAGTATTTACATATTTTTGCAGCAACCCACTATTAAAATAAACACGACGACAACACCAACAACAAAGAGACTTGTGACCCATTAAAAAACCAGTCGTTTACCTGTCAAATCTAGGTGAATCATGCATGAAGCTATCGAACCATAAAAACCGGCCAGTTGCAAAGGAACGTTCATTGATTCGAACCTTACGTGTCCACAAAATCAAGCTCCCGCGACTGCGCAATATATTTCGATCGGCGGATCGAATTTATAGCGGTCCATGGACGTACATATTTGAATTCGAATTCCCGCCATATATGTTCAGCGATCTATCAGTTGATCGAGGTAGAGCCCGTTGATCCAAGGCACAGAGAGAATCGTGTTCCGTGCGTCTCGGACGATGAATTCTGTGGCGTTCACGGTATCCATATAAAGCCGTGGATCGAGTCGCCGTAAAAGCCGAGATCTAGCCGCGATATAGATCGAGGGGGAGGCGATTTCGCGTGGCCCGCATGGGCACGTGACCGTAAATGAAATATCTCGCGGGCAAGAAGTCGGGGGCGAACAGGGGCGCCACGCCTTTGCCTCTGAAAGCCGGGCCCCTGCTTTCAGGAAACCCGTATCCGCGTAAAGGCCACTCGGACACCGGATTGAAGGACACCTTCACCGAACTTTGAAAATTTTTCTAGGTCCTAGACGATTTTCAACGTGACATCACTGTAATATAGACGGTTTCTAACAATATATATCATAACATCAAACTCGCTACTACTATTACTTACCGAGTTATTAGCAAATAATTGACGGATGTACTACTCCGTCGGATGTTGGACGAAAATTTTTCCAAGTCCCACCGCTAAGAGGAAACTTTTTCCGTATCGGTCCTAGACGATTTTCAATGTGATATCACTGTAATATAGACGGTTTCTAACAATATATATCATAACATCAGCCTAAAAAGGACAGCCAGAGACGTCGAACGGTCGCGTACCATTTCTAGGGCACAATAGTGGCCATCTTCTTGATCCCGACTTCACGCTATATTTTTTTGCCATTTGGTCTGCTATATCTGCCCCAAATTTTGTTTTATTA
>CM052112.1:948797-963672 GCA_028454245.1 Halictus quadricinctus
AAATTCGACCCTTTGCGCTTTTTCCAATTTTGACGGTTTTATGTTTTGAGCTCAGGATAAAAACTTTCTTCTTCTGCTTACTTTTATAAATTGTGTATCCTTCTTCGTTTTACAAATTTTTGTGAGTTCTCTTTCGTTTCCGCGTATTGTGCCAACCAGTGTGGTTCTTTTGGCTAACAATTTATATGCCAGCGACAAGTTTGTAAAAAAAAAAATTTCGGTCCTTCCCTTCATACGGTTCAATAAGTTCAAACCAGTCAGACTGAATGGTACTGGTATAAGTAGCCATGATAAAAAATTACTTCTATTTTAAATGAATAAAACAAAATTAAAGTTTATTATATTATTCCTTTAGCTATCCCTGCAAAAGTCATTATATCATTGCGGAGAAAAAATATAACATGAAGTAGGAATTTTAAAATAAAGTTGTCAAACCAGTCATTTTGACTGGTGTGGTAGTTCTAGTGTTCATGTATTAATAATCTTGAGTTACACAATTGTTATTTTGAATGCACCACAAGTTTGCTGTCTACGTATGTGTAAAGATATGCATTTTGTGCTTCAAAGGATCCTATTTTCCAAAAATTATAGAAGTGATTCTTCCGTGTTTCTTCGTCAACTTTGTCTGTACATTTTTTCTGGCATCCACAGTCTTTGTTCTCAAACTTTTTCGCAGGAACTATATTATTGTTCCAACCATGACTATTTCTTACTCTTTTTCGACTTTGTGTAGGATTTGCGTTAACGTTATTCATTTCGAGCGGATATAATATAACACAATGTTACCGATACGGAAACTAATAAGATACTAAACAGTTCTACAAGTTAATGTAAACATGAATGATCCTCATCAGTCGTACTAAATACCAGTTTCCTTTAATCGAATGTAACAGTAGACTTATGCCACTGTTCAAGATATTTGTACAGTCACTTAATTCATGATGTAAAATTGACTCTTATTTTTTACTAACATAAAACAAAGTACACAAAAGTTAATGTGTTAAGTGAAACAAGTATTCTTAATACTTACTATTTCTGTAAAAACTCCATTCTTCGTAATTTTGGACTTATGCCACTTGTCCACTAAGGGGCTCGATTGTAGGAAATAGAAGTTAAAATGTAAAACATACCAAATAAATCTTCCTTGGTCACTCTAAAGGCATTCAGTTTCTCTTATAAATATCCTGATTCGTTATAAATTATTATCCTTATAAATTCCAACCTTTCGGCTGGTGGTGTGAGTGACCATTGGTGTCCCACAATCCTAGCACTAATAGCTTCATCAGCACGCCATCGATACGTAAACGATTACCGAAATGCTTCGATCGATCTCCGATTATTTCCCCCCTCCCACGATCCTCTTCGTTCCGTCTCCATCTTTGCTTCTTCATTCTCATTCCACGTGTTCTTTTTCCTCTTTTATCAGCGCGCGTTGTTGTAACGCGGGTATACGCGAACGACGTGGCGGGCACGCACGTGCGCGGTTAGGGAAGTCGGTCGTGGCGCGTTTACTTTGAGAAGTGGGATATGCAAACTATGCGCGGGGACGACGGGGCACCTCGGGGCAAAAATTTCGCCGATTCCCTTTCTTCCTTTGTACGAGCACCGATATGGCTCCTCCGCGATAAATCGCTTTTATTTTTGTTTTCTTTTTTTCTTTTTTACGGGGAACGCGAGGCCTCGTTGCGCCCGCGAACGTCTTGCTCGCGCTGCTCATGGTCGTTTTTAGGTCCCCGAGAAATTGGAGTCGTGAATGCGGAGAACAGAAAACCGGCACCGTGAAAAATATTCACGGTGCGAGCTGTATTTTTAAAGCGTACCCCGGATTTATCGGCGGCATTGTCGCCTGGATCGCTTGATATTTTCAGATACTTGCTCCTTGAAAACTTATTTCGGTGGGACGGCACTTTCGGGACTCGAGATTAAGTGGCGAACACCTCTCTCGGCTACCTTTTTTTAACCTTCTTACATTCTCTGCTCAAGCTTTTGATTCAGTGTCCGTTTTATTCCGTTTACTGTCTCTCTTTTGACAATTCTGAGGTCTGAGTATATTTTTATTTCTATTATTTTTAACGCCACATTTGGGCACCATTTTGCAGAGATGCGCAACAACTGGCATAGTATTCATCATTTTCTCAGCAACCGTAAAAATTGGACAGGATCAAAGCAATTTATTTAATAATAAATTTAATCATTTTCAGAATCATAAGTAAATTTGCTGTAGATTTTCTATCCGACCAGTTCATTTTTGTTATAACTTCTAGGTCATCGCCATCGTTGTTATAAAGTCTAAGACTTACTATATGCAACGTGAAGGCATCAATGTTATTTTTTCGTTTACTACGAATTATGTTCATTCGCTGAGATGTTCATTCGCTGGACAGGTCGTCCTATTCGCTGATATAGTGATTTCTCTATACAGTGTTCATGATGCTCGGGTGACCTCGGACGCCGAAAAGTGTAAACATAACACGGCTCGGTTATGTCTGCTGGACGATACACGACGCTGGCGAGACCCGTGTTGTTGACGACTATCGAGAATTCAGTGTGCTTTGATGAAAGCGCCAGAGTGCCGAGAACTGTAGTTCAGGGCGCAAGGTACCATTTTCAGTGTAGGCCATTGTTCCACTGGCAGTGAAAGTGTAAAGGCAGTTTCTTCGTGTTTCAATAAATTTTCCCACGCGAAGGTGAGGCGGCAACGGCGGAATGATGTCACCGGTGGCACCGGCGCCAAATGGTAATAAACACCGATCGCCTATCGGGGGCCGCGAAGGCGTGCAATTTGTCGTGGCTATCTGCGCCCTCGGGTTCTGGCCTCCGTACGCTTGGATAATCAATATTGGCAGCAACCAGTCCCTGATAAGCCTGCCGGCTTCACCTACCCAGTGGCCCCACTTCCTTCCCAGAAGAAAGTGTAACGGAATGGCTCGATAAGACGGTTCCTTTAGGGGGGTCCAAGGCTCTCAAACGGGTGCCATAAGCACGCCCTAAAAAGGTGATCTTCTCTGACGGACGCAATCGATCGCAATATCGAACTCTGTACGCCCAGCACGACGGTTTCGAAACTTTGGTACCGATCTGCCGACTGTACAGCTTCTCCCAAAAACGATTTTGATCATCCTTCTGAATTAGTATCGATTCCTCAATGATTCTGTTTGAGGTATGATTATGTAACATCAGGTCTTCCTTTCTTATTACTTGAAAATTGTGAGAACGAATTGGATCTCTATACTGCGGATTTTATGCCTTTATGGCAATAATGAGTAGATGAATCAAGTAAGAGTAGAAAGATAGACGGAATTTAAGAGTATCGATATCTTATTGTTAATCTATTAAAATTATTCAAAGAAGAAATAAATCTTTATTTGGTCCCAATACCTTAACAGTGCGGAAAATTTATATATTTTTTTAAATTTTTATATTTATTCTTATTCGCTTTTAACTTTAATTTCAATTTTAATCTGTTCCTGAAAATGGCCCCTGTTCGTTCTTCTAGGAATTCATTTATGAAAGACATTACCAGGTAATACCACTATAAATAAAGATAGAAATAATTGTTTATTAGAGATGATTGCCAGCTGTGTGAAAATTGTTGCCGTGTATCAACGATTCTTTGGATTTTTGTGCCACTTTTTGGTTTGAGTATCAGAAACAATTAATTCGCCACAGCTACAGTGATTTCTGTATATATGTCGCCAAGGCCTGGATGATAATCGTCGCAAAATTATCCCCACTACTGCTGGGTATACCCGCAGTGAGTGTAAACATAACACGGCTATAATATATGTTATATATATATGTATAATATGTAATATAGACGATGCTGACAAGACACGTGTTGTTGACATACCGGGTGTTCATTTGAAAACTTTCCAGCCGAATATCTCGAAAAGTATGAAAGATAATAAGAAAGTGTAAAACACGTGTCCATGGATTTCGGGGGGGGGGGGGGAGAGGGGGGCAGTATTAGTTTTCTATTCGGGTTTTCAAGGTCATTTAAAGGTCAACTTTGTTTCTTTAAATGGAAACCAATTCACTGTATTAGGTTCCTTGAAATGTACTTAGACCTTCATAAAAATTAGAGAAAAATCTTCTGTCACAGAAATACTTATTGAATGCCCGGTATGCCCAGTGTTTCTAAATCACATCTTCGCGTAAATCTTAATCCTTTCTCACCGAGGAAAAACCTGCACAGCCGAATCAATTTCCCATTTCCCGTCGCGTCAGCTGCTCGACGAAGCTCGAAGGTTGTTTAGCCAGAAAATTGTATTCACTCGAAGAAATCGGCATTGCCGGGGTCGCCGGCGCCCGTTGCCCGAGGAGGGTCACACTGGGCAATCATGTTCCGGATAATTGCCCGTGAAGTTTCATTATCGACGATCTCCGGAAGGCACGGCCCGAGCCCGTTCCGTGGGCCTCTAACACAGTTCGACGAACTCGCCGCCTCGTAAGATTGTCTTGAATATCGATTAGGCCGGTTCGCATGCGGCGAATAGTGCTACCGGTGGGGAAGATAAATGACCCTAGGTTACATTGTGCCGAGTTATTATTTCTTGAACATTCCTGAAGAGTTGCTGCGCGACTTTCACCGAACGAGATTTGAATTTATCGGCGGCTGTCGCGTTTTCGTTCGCGGACCAGAACCGTTGATCTAATTATGTAATTTGGCCCGAGTTGGTAATTTATCGCCCCTGGTTCGGTGATAACGTTGGCGACAGACGGGTGAACCCGTTGAAAACCGTTTAGGAGCATGATTTTTTGATCCGGGCGCTTGCTGCTTGGATTTATTCAGTGCGAGCTGCGACGCGTTTGGAGATTAATTATTTCGGAATTTGTTATCTAATTCTGATTGAAGGCGAACGAATTGTTTGTCTGTTTTCTGAGATAGGTGCTTGAGTGTGTGGGAAGACCGATTTTCTATGTACATATATGTCTTTTTAGATTAAAGTCTGTTGAATTGATAGTATTGGAAAAATTAATTTTTTTAGTATTGTGTCATTAGAAATGTGTAAAATAGTGTTTCAATATATAATAGAGAGTTTACTGTATTTTGTATTTTACCTATGAGAAAACTTTTTAGAAGTAGAAATAATACGGAATTTTAATTATTTTGATTTATTACTCTGAATGATCACATATTATTTCGAAATCTAATAATACATTTATACTCATTTGCAATACAAAGTTACAATACTTTATTTTAGTTTACATCATCGAGATAAAAATATTTTATTTGAACCATAAAACGACTATATAAAATAGTATATAAAACATATTTTCTACAAATTTTGTCTAGCATTTCTTAAAATATCTTATAATTATTATATTTCATGAAGAATTCAATTGAACCTGAAATACGTATTTTAAACTGAATTTAGATGTATATATCCTTCCTTTTTAATAAAAAGGAGAAGATATAGCTAAAGATTTAAATAACACGATGTGTTTTGATGTAGCATTTTATATTCACGAGCCTCGTAAAAGATTTGCTAGCGTCAATAAATCGTAAAACGTGTGTACGATAAAAAATTATATTGTGCCATTGTAATAACGTTGACTACAAGGATGAAAGAAATACTGCCCACCTTGTTGGAAAAGTTTAATAAAGTCGTAAAATTAAAGGAGAATATACATTTGATAATAAGGAATATTCTGCAGTATGTGGTCTAATGAATAGTCAATCAGCTTGGTAATTATAATAACACAACCCGACACTTTGAGTAAATAGAAGCTTACTAATAGGTATTTTAATGACTCTGCTACAAGCGAAGGAATTAAATAACTTTCTTTTATAATAAATCATTGCGGCACTAAAGATACTTTATTTGATTCGAATAAAATTACCGTCACTATAGAAAAATTTATTAAACAGCCGTCGATTGTTAACCTATGATTTTTAAAAGACTGTGATGAATCTAAAACGGACCTTGAAAAGTGTCTTATAAATAATGGTAGAAAACGAAATTATTGTGACAGATGTTTTTGTTACAGTGGGTTGTTCATACACAATTAAAATTGCTGAAAATTGAATTACAAATGTTAAAAATCTTCTGACGATTAACTTTTAATTGTCATAAGACTATTAAAGACTATATAAAAATAAAACTGTTTGATGGGAGGGTATTTCAGTTAGTTAGTGGAGATGGCTCGTCCATTACCAAGAAAAATTGCTACAGCTATTACAAAATTGGTGAAAACATCGTTGTCTGTGTATCATAAACTCTGTAAACTCGCTGACTAACGCATCAGACTTCATAGTCACATCTCAGACTATCGAAATCACCACCGAAAAATCATAAAAATCCCATATATATTTGATCAGCCGCAAACCCGATGCAACATTGGCCCACCTAATAAACATAGAAGTTCATTTCCATTTAATTTCACCGAAACCGTGTTAAGACCGTCCGAATGACTCAATGCTCACAAAGTGAAGCTCGAAGTTCCATCCAGTTCCTCTGCTAATGAAGAATACCGTCTCTCCCAGTCGAGAGAGAGGGAGAGAAAGAGAGAAGGTTCCCTCGGGACCCGAATCGAAGGTTTTAAAGTCAAGAAACGTTTTAAGGGCTCGTTTAATGTCCACGATCTCCGTTCCTCGGTGTTATTTTTTTGTCGCTCAGTTCCGGCCAGACAAAAGCAGAGAAGAGGAGAGAGAGAAAGAGAGAAAAGGAGAGAGGGAGAGAAAGTTTTACTCGCGTGGGCCCGGAGGCGAGGCACCAGTTTGGTTTTTGGCCACGGAGTGTGCCCCCATGGAGGCTTCAAGGGCCACCTGCCCTACCAGGGACCCCCTTTTACGTCCACTTTATTAGCTATTATTATACGCGTGCTTTGGCTCCGGTTCTCTCCTCTTCTCTCCCCCTCCCCCCTCTTCACTCACTCTCTCGCTCTCCCTCTCTTTCTCCCCACTTCTCTTCTTCCCTCTTACTCTCAGAACCAAACGAACAGGTCCCGCCCGCGCCTGTTTAGAAATATTTCACGAAACGTTTCGTGGCTTAGCCGAACGCACAACGAGTTCGTTAATCCTTCGACGTAGCCTAAACAATTCGGACCCACGAAACCCCATGAGAAACCTGGCCCCTTGTCTCGAAGAGATTGTTTCGCTGGCTCGGTTACCAGTTACCATTTTTTCGCAGTTTATTCCTTGCTGTTCGAAAGGAATGCAACCGGTCGAATTATACGATTTTTAGGTACATTCAGATGTATTTTCATGAAATATTTTTCTTTCAACCCTCAGCACTCGAATGGCGACTGTAAGGCGCCACTAAAAATGGCTGTATTCAAAATATTTTTTACATTACTAAATTTGTTTGTATTTAAAAAATTACCGAACACTTCAGTATTGTACGAGTAAATTGCACAAATACATATAGAAGGGAAATATTCTAGGTCGGAAGAAATGTTTCGTTTTAGAGTTAAAATGGCTTCGAGTGTAAAAGAATATTGAGTTGATCAGGAGATTGTTTATGTGCAACGTTAGACAAACAACCTGAATAACCTCTTTGAAATAAACCTATGGATTTAACACTAAATCCACCAAGCACAAAACATATAAAAGTGATACGTCTTATAGAAGGGAGAAGATTGAATTTATTTAAAGATTGTACGAGTTCAGTAATTTCCTATGAAAACGTTTTTGTAACTTCAATAATTGTGAAATAGAAAACCGGTCATTCTGACCGCGGTAGGTTTAGTGTTAAGTATCATACTAATCAATATATCTTGTCGATGATTTACAAGTTTCTTGGTCGCATTATGGTAAAAATTTGTAGTCTTTTTTACTATCGACGAATAGTGTGTTGATGAAACATCACATAATATCTTATTTTTCCTATGAAAATACAATCGCACTTGACAATCACATTAAAATTAGGTACCTAAATAAAAACTGAAGGTAAGACCTTGAAATTGACCTTAATACCTCAAAAATGATTTATAATAAACCTACAGATTTTAACAGTATTTCTAGAGCAATATTTGCTCGAATACTATTCTGGATAATATTTGAAGATTCTAAAAATCTTGTTATTTACAGCTCATTGAAATGATTAAAACGAGAAAGAAATGTAGCAATCAATTCGGACAATTTTTATTTCATTTCTAATTATGAAAAGAATAAATAATAAGTAATAAATCATTAAAAGAAAGAATAATGAAAATAAAAAAGGATCACTTTTCGTAAATACAACGACGCATCGTTGCTCGGCCGAGAAAGAGTGAAGGACACGTGAAACAAGGATCTTCGAGCGTACCATCTTTCCCCATACCAATCCACAAAACGTACCCATGAACTTCGATCGTTGAACCCCGGCGTTAGCATCTCGGCCGAGGAATTCTTCGGCTGGTAAGGTCCCCGGCGTTGACTTGTTCCTCTTATCAAGGGAACGGGTCCGATCAATATCAGAAATCCGTGAAACAGGTCTACGATGCGGCGAGGCTCCATTAAAGAGGAAAGTCTGATTGCGTCTCGAGCGAACTCGCGGAGAAAATTAGCTCATCTGCGGATTCGCCACGGACAACGTTGGCAGCTGTGCGCGCGAAGTTACAGCAACACGTGGAAGCATGCAAACCGCTCCGAGACACGTTGCCGTTGCGTTATTATGATATAAGCCACGCGTGGCCTGCATTAACCGTAAAACCACTGTTTCATCCGAGAGAGGCGCGTGTTCAGCCCCAAAGCATTTGTCAGAATACATGATGCCACATTACCGTCAGCGCGTGGCTCGCATGACTTCGCTGCCTCCACCGTGTTTCCCCCCTTATTCGCGGCTCGAAGCATGCGCGGTATCGTTAGTACACTGATTTCTATGCTCCAGCTGGTACCGAGTATCTCCGAGTTAGATCTTGATTTATTCTCATCGCGCTGCGAATTTTGCGCAGCTTACTCTTCACGATTCTCACTCTACCTCGAACGGGCGAGGTTAGTATGGCCGTCGAGTTTGATGAAGCAGGTATGAATTATTTAGTTGTATCGTTTTAAATTGGCCTTTTTTCAACGAATAGATGCTAATTTATAATATATCCTGTAATTTCAATCAGTCACGGGAAAAAATTTATTAGCATTGGTCGGATCACTAAATTGATCTAAAAATAAATATAAATCTGATTTCAAAGCAAATCTGAGATTGTAGAAGGATGTTCGAGTGCAAATTCGTGTTTTATAAAATCATGCGAAGATTTAGCGGCGAGCATTGAAATTAAGAATTCATAGTGTCCAGTGGGACTGTTAAAGATGAATCCAATTTACGTTGTATTTCGAACGAATGTGGCCAACGAGGAAACGCGATAAAAGCCCATGAACGCAATAAATTCCTGTTTATCGTTAGTAAAATGAGGTAGCAAACGTGAAACAGGATTACGATGTCATAAGGCTGGCCAAGCACCGCAGGAAAGTCTCGTTAGCGAATGATAAGCGAAAACGACATGCACATTACACGCGAATGCGTATATCACGAATCGATACGAGCCCGGGCTTTATAAATAGTCACCGGTTTGGAATGTTACGATTGGTCGCGGTGGAAATCAAACTCGATCGAAAAATAATGCGTCCGCGTGGGAGGATATGTGCGAAGGATTTATTCGATCTTTGCTACAATGTGCGTACAGTGCCGTATGGAAGTATTCGAAACGCTCCTGCATCGTTACCGTGCCCGACATTTTATCGCGATTACTATAAAAACATACTGGGTGAACTAAAATTTTCACTGTAACACTTGGACCGCCGATTTCTATGTAAAATAAACATTGTTTGGATTCGTTGCAAGCTATCGGACATTTTACATTTATTGATTATTCATTACATTTAGTTCTTCCTTCAGTAATTTAAAAACATTAAAATTTTTAAATGTTAAAGCATTATAAGACGCCATGCACGCTAGTTTGTATGCTCTGTTCTGTTCGTTGGTAACGCCACATGTATTACCAGTGTGTCTCCTACTTCATGTTAATTATATATAGTCAAGTTAATAAAGCAGAGTTTGTTAAGCTTGTTTTCTATAATAAACGTTTGTCGGTATTACTTTATTCAATATTGAAACGTTTAAAATAAAATTTAAAATGAAATAAAAATGTTTTAAACGTCCTTGCCGTTTTGTATAATGTTTGATCTGCCCATTTCTATCAGAAAATCATAAAATCCAATGTCTAGTAAGAATACAGGAAATTAGAAAGTATGCAAAACTATGTTTCATTGGTGAAAAAATGTTATTTTCAAGAGAAATAATTTTTCGCACAAAACATACATATATTTCGATGTTAATCCATCAAGATGGCCGAGAGCCGGAGATCATAGTCCCGCATGGTCGACATCGCGATGAAACCGCTAGCCTGGTGATCGATCAAATTCTCGAGGCCGCTCTAATTCTCTCCCACCGGTGGATCGGTGTTCTCGGCCACTTATTCATCCTCTTCGAGGGCTATCTATCGTGGCAGGGTGTCCCCCCATGGCAATCGTCGTAGGCCAAGTAAAGTAATGTCCGTGTCAACGGGGTCCTCGGACCTCCGGCACGCCCACGCGGGAAGTTCGAAAACATTAGCGGTCGAACTGGACCGTCCTGGGCCGTAAAACGATGTTACGTGGCGTTCGCTTCGTCTTCTTCATCCTCCTCTTCATCCCCCGGTTGCACACGTGGTACGACGAGCCGGAGAGTCTCCGTGACGCTTCGGGGCTATCGTCACGACTCTCTCTCTGAATGTTTCTCCTCTCTTCTCCTCTCTCTCTCTCTCTCCGCCCTCTTCAGCTCGTTTCTCTTCGAGAGCAGCACGAGCGCGTACTTCCTCGGTACTTACGACCGTCCCCGAGTAGTTTTATTCTGTCTGGCAGCGTGGGCGGGAGCGGGACGATGCACAGAACTTAGGGGCCATCTCCATTTGCCGATTACTCTGCCTCTCGTTCCCTCTTCGCCCTTTCTATCAGTCCACCCGTTTCATCGTACCTCTGTCCTCTTGTTCCCGATGCCTCTGCTCCGTCCTTGTTCTCTGCGGTTGCTTCTCGGCGAAGCTTCTCTCTATCTTTTCTTTCCTCCTCTGCTCACGCTTTTGCCACCCTCTCCGCCCGACGATCCGATACCGCAAACTCGCCTCCGGTACCCCGTCCGCTCGATTCTCTATGTCGAAACGACCCGCTCTCCTGAAATTGAAGGCTTCGGCGCGGGGGCGACGAAGTCGGCCCCCGGTAAATCCCGTCTTTACTGAAATTACTCGCCAGGAATTTATCCCGTCGCCAGGGAAACCTGCACGCACCCCCGCGTCCGAGAGGAAGCCGACACATCCCTTGCACCGTGTTCCAACGACGCAATCTTTGCCACAAATCAGGATTTAACAGCCCGGGGAATCGGTTTGCGTCACCTTTCTCGACTATGTATCCGATTTTTAGACCCTAGGTAATAACAATGTCGCTCCTGGTCAGCTATTACGTACAGATACTAATTAATTTGCAACCCTCACAATTAACCTTTAGAACATTTGTTTCCAATTGAAATTTCTTAGAACGACGTCTCAGGGCATCGTAGGTTTCGTGCGAGGATTATTTTTAACTTTTCATTGTACATCAATACGTAACAATAGGAATTATTTTATTACAATAGAGCCTCGCTGGTTGTACGAAACGGGACCGAAAATGAAACAGTTTTAGGACGTATTTCAAATCATCTTAGAATAGAGGGGAAACGGGTGGTTATTGGAACGATCGATCGATCCTACAGAGATTTCCCCGACCACGGGGGAAGATTCATTGAGCGGATTTCCATCTTGTGACAACGCGATGTCAAGCGCGCGTCCACTCGGGGCCGGATTATAAATTTTAACTAATTCGAACCCTCGTAACCTACGCCGGATGCGTTCTTAATTTTATATGCCTACGCTGCGGGCCTATAAATACAGCCGTATTAATATTTTAATATCCTCCGCGGGGATCGCGCATAAATTATCGGAGACGGTTGTTGCGCCGGGCGTTTACGGGCCGATTTTTACGCGCGGCTTCCACGCGTCGGCACTATTTTTACGGAGCGAGCAGCCGCCGACGAAATCCGCTTCGTAGAACCGTTCGTCGGTGTTTTTAATGGATATTTATGGGCCGAGGATGCTTTTATTAACCCGTTGTACTCTGTCGTAGGTGAAGTGTTACGACATTTTGCGTTCTATCCTGGGAATGTTCTTCTGGAACATTCATTTACAATTAGGTTCAGATTCTCTCGAACTCTTCAAATCTGACATTGGAAGAAATATTTGTTCGAACAATACAAAACAATTTCCACATGTCTTTTAAATATCACAACCTGTTTTCTTCTAAGAATTATAATTGCGCAGATCTCTGAAAGATTAAAAAGAAATTATAGAAAATATTCTACCATTATTAATGACCCTGTGCCAATTTTCTGGCGTCGTTTGTCGAAAATAAACGATTACAATGGAGTCATTAAAAATATGATTAACGCATATCAATGGTTTATTGAGTGAATTAAGCGTGTAGAAATAACATGAGTATCATGAGAATAAGAATTTATTTCTACAGATATTAAACAATCAGAATATATTCTACTGTTGAAAATAATCTCCACGCGTTTAATTCATCTTATAAACAATTACTGAAACTCCCGTTCGGTGGAAGAAGGGATTTCAAATAAAGTTAGTATTGAGGGCAACGAATTAATTTGCAC
Source organism: Halictus quadricinctus (assembly GCA_028454245.1). Taxonomy (NCBI): domain Eukaryota; kingdom Metazoa; phylum Arthropoda; class Insecta; order Hymenoptera; family Halictidae; genus Halictus; species Halictus quadricinctus. Next base: position 961,451 of record CM052112.1, read on the forward strand.
GTCTAATAGAAATTCAATGAGAGATTTCGTTATTGGCAAAAATGTGTGTTTTTTTCAACGGGGCCTCGTAAATCCTGGCGAGCGATAGCCTGTTAATTTGCGCGGGTCCGATCGACGACGCATCGGCTGCTGTTGATCGTGCTTGACCCCGGTGTTTCGTTTCCTCTCTTTTCCCTTGGCTTTTTAATCGACCAACATCCCCGACGTAATAACCGTTAATAAGCGCCTTCGCCGCCGTTAAGTATCGGCGCGTGGGCGACCACGGGGAAACCTGGAACAGCCCACGGCAGGTTGTTGTTGCAGTGTTTCGGATGCTTTTCGGCCAGGTGGACCGGACACCGCGAGGATTCACGCCTCCTCCTTTCTTTTTCGTGAATCCGGGAGATGGGGGATCTAAATTAAGCGAACGGGTCCGGTCCAGGGAAACTGAATACCGAATCTCCCAGCATTCTGCATCTCGCCATTTTTGCAACAAAGAATCAAAGAGATTAGTTGCAGTGATTCGCGATTTAGCTAGTGGTAGGACCTCACTCGTTGCAAGAAACAGGACCGAAAGTGCGTGCAAAAATCGAGATAATTCTGGTTTTCAAGGCCGTTTATTAAGAGTGTTTAGAAATTTTTCAGAAAAACTATTCAACCTTTTGCGTCGGGATTTTACACATATATTTACTGGTGTTTGAAGTACACGTGTGATTTTTTTAAGGTAAAAATAATCAAAATTACGTGAGTCTCCGAACACTCCGAAAGAGTTCATTTTGACGTGTTTCCCCCCTCTACCTCCCTTCTATGCCACCATGCTTCCGACACAGACTAGTCACGTGACGCGTCTCGTCTCTGTCGCGCATGTGTCGCACTATGTCACGTGACTAATCCGGTACAGGCAGAGATGGCACATCCATGGAGAACAAAGTGTGTCCTTGTTTCTGTCATGCTGTTAATATTTTACCTACCGGGAGCCAATTAATATGCCTTTTAATGATCGAGCTGTGCACAAAACTTTTTTTTGAAACAATAATTTCAAAAGAAGTTCTTGCATCATATGAATTCTACAAATGTTTTGTAGAATTCTCAGTTGTCGACCATTGGTTTTAAGAAGACTATTAGAAAATTGCCGGTAAGTAAGAGATCAGGGGATGCGCGGTATTATTAGAGCCGATTTCCAACGGCATCGTCGCAAGTATAAAATAGAAGAGACTGTAACGCAGGGTGGCGGTCTTGTGAGGACCACCTGCAGGTCGAACAGCAGCGGGACAAACCGCTAGCAAACCGCAGGACGCGATAATTACGCCGGGGGCCTAAAAGTAAAGGCGCGTTGCGCGTCGGGGATGCCGCGGGCCACGAGTGGAACCCGTCGGGGAAAAGAGAAGAAGACGGTTAGGCGAAGAGGCGAAGACGAGGAGCGTGGACAGTCGGTGAGAGGGAAAGGGTGAGAAGGGGCCCAGCGCAACAGAGGAAAAAATAAATCGAAACAAAACGGCGGAGCCACATAAAAAAGCACTTAAAGGTGGAGATGTTGCGCGAGGACGAAACGCGCGCGTTCGCGAAGGAAGAGGAAGAAACTGGAAGAGAAGCGAGGGGTACCGACAACGGCAGAAGAAGAAGAGGAGGTGGAGGAGGAGTAAGAAAAGGGGAAGAGTTGCTGGCACGGGTGCACGAAGCGTGGCAGTAGGTGCACCGAGCACCTGCCCATTCTTGAAGAGCTGCGCCCGGTGATTTATGGAAACGAAATGTGGGTGGAACGGGAAACAGGGGACACGGATTCCTTGCACTTTGTTGCATAGAGTAAGTGCGCCTTCCGTTGAAAATATTAGGTTGGCAAGAAAGTAATTTCGGTTTTCACTAATAGATGGCTTTATGTTTTGTTTGATTGACTTCTGTTAACGTTGCATTTGTTTTCTTTCTGACATTTCATAACTGCATCTTTTAGGTTACTTTTGAAGCAAATTACACGTAATTTTGATTAAAATTGTCAGTTCTGCGTCAAGTTGAACGTGGAGTGCAAAAACGAACATTATAGGCACATATTGCATTTTTATTTCTGTAGAGGTAAAAAATCTGCCGAAGCTCATAAAGATGTATGTGAAGTTTATGGTGTGGATTGCTTAACAGAACGCACGTGCCAGAATTGGTTTAAAAAATTCCGTTCTAGAAATTTCTCACTTAAAGACGACCAACGTTCTGGTCGACCATCTGAAGTTGATGATGACCAAATGAAAGCCATT
>CM052112.1:963772-997002 GCA_028454245.1 Halictus quadricinctus
TTTCTATAGTAATACTGAAATACTTTCAAAGTGCTTAGAAAGAGAATAAATTCTTTTACAACTTTACTTCACTACATTCAATAAACGAATAAATAAATATAAATATATTATCACAAATTAAATTCATACAGTTCTTGGGCATACAGAAGACGTCCACTAGTATCCTTCATTCGTGTTTAAGTACTAAGCGAGGACATTATTGGAAACGTCCTCCTGTTTTTTTAAATCTATCGATGTATATAAACTGTTATAAATTTGTTTTTTGCTGTACCCCACCACAATGTAAATATTAACCGTAACCTTCTCTTCTATATTCGATTGTAAACCATGCGGTCGCTAATGGCCTAGCTGTTAATGCGACCACATTAAAATAAACGATGTACATAAAAACAAAACCTTTAAAAAAATGAATTAGTCAATTCTTCTGAAGCCTCGCATTATAAATCGGAAAAGAATGTGGCTTATAATGTTTCCAAGGAAGCGAAGCACTCAATGCTTACAAATTCCCGACCATAACCGCTTCCAAGATCACAGGAACAATTCCGGACCTGTATTTAAATTTTTCTATCCAAGTAGTCGTCGGAGCAATAAAAGAATGACAGCAGAACATTAAACAATCCCATAATTCGGATCCAAGTGGAATAGGAAGCTGCTGATCAGCCGGATAACGCGAAGAACTTCATTAGAAGCCGGGAGGATCGGCTGTTTACGAGCGAACGATGTAGAAAACACTTTGTTCTACGGCCTCCGAGGGCCAACGTCGAACAGCCGTGGAACAAACGTTTGAAAAACGTCAGCGTCGCCGGCGAATTTTACGATCGCAGCTGCGAATCCCGGCCCGGGCTTGTAGGCATTTAAGCAGAATGTTTGCAAATCCATTAATTCTATAATTTAAGAGCGGCCCGAGAGATATATTTCAGCCGGCGCGGCCGGCTCTCCCGTAATCTGCCGAAATGTATTTTTACTAACTATCTCGCCGTAAAATAACAGTTACGTTCCATGAACACGTCGATTCGACGCGAGAAGAGGAGAAAGCGAAAAACCCTGCGATCACAAGTTACAGGGCCACGGGTCCCAGATTTTAATTAGGTACTGAACGTTTAATCAGAATATTCGGAACCGTCCGGGTTCGACGATCAAACAATGTTGCCAATATTCGAAAACGAACCGCGGAGTGGAGAATGGCAACCTTCAAGTTGTTCGTGTCAAAAACTCCCCATGGTTTTAGGTTAGGAAATCCAAATGTTCTGCGCCAAGAACAGGGCGCTAGAACCAAACAAAACTGCATTTACTCTTAAATCTATTTTTAAATAGTTAATACTTAATTCATATTTTTACAGGAAATAGGGAAAGTTATGAGACCTGGACAGAATTATGTTTTGTCATTAGGGGATTTTGAATATTCTGCATATTGTATATGTTTCGCATATTTTATTTTAATGACACATGCGCAAATATAACGCAAGCTCCCTGCATTCCATACACCGAGAAAAATACGTTTCAGTTATGATCGACCTCTTACAGGATAACATTTACAAGTATCGTAATAACGTATTATTGACAGACATCATTGATTACAATACTAAATAATTGGGTTGTTTTAATAATAGAGAAGACATTTATTGTAAGGCAAGCAACAAACCGGTTGATATCTTTTCAAAGGTGTACTTGGTATTTCCTTTAATTTAGGCAGGAATTTATTAATTTAGCATATTCTATACTTTAATATCAAGATTAAATGTGACAGGAAGTCACAATTAATACAAGCTGTGCGCAGGGGGAATAAAAATTGCTTTTACATTTTGCAATGTCAAATGATCTTTTTCGGCATACAATTTAATATTAACTGATAAACGTCATCAATTTACAGTTGATAACCTTGAAAAAGCCATGGTAATTTATTGTAATTCTTGCATATTTGTTGCACATTCTGACATATTTTAGTTGCATAAACACCCACAGTCTAATAATCATAATAGGAGTACAACAAAAATTTTCGTTAAACTTTACTTCAGGAAACCAGAAGTTTTTAACTTTTTTAAATGTAATACTGTAGATTTTGGCGAGAAAGTGCCGAAAATCCAAGTTTCAATCCTAGGAGATCACTAGTTCAAATGTTATGCGTGTGCAAGCAATCTAATAATATTCTACTGCTCATTTTCACGTCAGTAGATTCTGCTACTGCGCAGAACGTTCCAGAACGTAGGGTTCAAGTGTCGCGTCGAAATGTTCGAATAAGAAATTCTAATAAAGAGACTAACGTTACGAAAGATAATGTTTCCGAGGCTACCGGGTCGGTCGAAACGGCGAAGCAACGTGGTCGGTCACGGTGTCCGAAGGGTTGGCGGCGGCTCTCGTGGCTAATAAACTTCCCAAAAATTTGCATAATACATCGCCAAACATGGTAGTCGTGACTTTCCCGCGGTTACCCCCCTGATAGTAACGCAACGTGATTTACTGGCCGGCTCTCGGGGTCGGCGCGGCGGCAGCAACGTGTGTATTACCTTACAAAGCCCGAACACTTCTTGCGCCCATGTTTGGTGATCGATAATGCATGTTAATTATCGTACATTGTTTTAATTCCTGCGTGGCGAGCTTTATTATCGAGCGGTTTTTGATTTACGGGCCGATCGTAAAGGTGTACACCTCTCCTCGGCCCCGAGGGATATACCGTAAACCTGCTTCGCCCTTTTTGGACGAAAGTACAGTTATTAATATTTCCTTCGAACGATGTCCACTTTTCAATTTTGCTCGAATATCCTCGGGAGTAGAGCCGTCTCGCCGTGACGTGTATATTATCAGGCGGATGATTTGCAACACGGTTGAAAAATGTTTCTGTCAGTATAGGGAACTGTCCCTTATCACGGTTGTTTTACGTTGAGCAATAATTTTTAACAAAGTTGCTTAACCCGTTTCATGTTAAACACGATCCGTTGCGCTGGGAAATTGTAGCAATGAAGATGTCACCCAACTCATGTTAATTTAATGCGTGCAGGGTGTATAATCGATATTAAATATTTATTGGACGACTCGGTCAATGGGAGTGCTTCCTATATAATTATTTTTACGGGTTTTATTCTGCTTCGCGAAAAATTAAGACATCACTTTTAAATTGTTTTGGATATGTTATTTGCTGCACGTGTCTATTTCTTTTATAATTTCGAACAAGTGTTTCTAGATTAAATAAAATGTTTATCGCGAAAACTATATATCTTACTGTTTCGATCAAAACGATTACAAATTATTCTATTAAATATATCGTATTATTCTATCATAATTCTATAATAATGCTTATGTCTTCTATATACTAAAATCGGCTAAACTTTACTTGAGGAAATCAGGAATTTTCAACCTTTTTTTATGGAATCCTATAGATTTTGGCGAGGAAACACCGAAAATCCAAGTTTCAGTCCTAGGAGATCACTAGTTGAAAAGTTATGCGCGTGTAAAGTTGAGCGATTTTAAGCATTTATGACTTCCTGAAAATTTCTGATTCCCTGAGGTAAAGTTTAACCCTGAGATCTACTGAACTAATTGCATATCAGTGCACAGTTTGAAAATGACGAAACGTGAGTGCAGTTCTTATTAAAGTACCACAATCTTTTGATAACATCCCATATATTTATGCTTTTACTTTTATAGTTAAATTTATAGTATGAGCACCTATTCACTCGATTTAAAAAGTGAATGTAACGTCGAGAAAATCAAAAATTGATTATTTTCGTGCTACACGTACAATTTTAGCGACGGTTCGAATACAATAAGAAATTTTTGAACGTCGAAGAATCAGAATTGCCTACTTAAGGTTAACCATACCCTTAGTTACGGTTCTCTATGCGATTACACGTATTACTCCGGGCACGATGATAAATCTTCCCTATACCAGCAATTATAGTTCTTCCTGCTTATTCAACGAACTCCAGTCATTAGCCATCAACGTCGCGATTATGCTAACCGTTTCGCAAAGGACGAAATAGCAATCGTTTCACGTGGTGGAATCTGTTCCAGAGGAAAATGTAAAACAGTGTGAAGTAAAAATGACTCAGTAAACACTTGAATTCTTCAAGCAATAGTCATTCACATTTCACAAAAGTAGGATACTACACAAAACATTTACATCTACTGTTCGATAATCACACAGGTCCAAAATTATAAATTAGAAAAATAAAATAAAGAACAAAAAATATAAAAATGTATAGTCTATGTATAAAAATGATATACTCTTATCTGTGTGCCACAAATTGCGTTGATAATTTCCTTTCATTTTCCTAGGAAGCGTTAAAACTAAATTAATAAATTCGAGGACCAACAACTGTCTTGCAAAACGTAATTACTAAACTGCAAACATGGCAGTTTTTAATCGACGACGTTGAAAACACACATTTATGAAACAGTCAACGAGTTTTTACCATCGGACTCTTTTATAGTTAATCGTGCTTTAAAAACCTTACAGATCGTAGCTGTTCGTCTCCAACAAAAATCCGTGGAATGAAAATTCACTATTATTAATACCGACATTCCTCGATTCCAATAATCGAAATTAAGGTTACCGAGGTAGTTTGCATACCTATATGCACCTTCGGATTTCCATAATATCGCAATACACCGGGAAGCAGATGCTGGAGGACCTACGCGGATTTAATTACGTCCAATTAGCCGGATCACCGGTAAGTCGAGAATTCGTTCGTTTCAACCTCTCGTTATTCTTCTTTAATATTCACTTCTTTTTCTCGAAGTTCCTTTCTTCTCTTTGCTTTTCGATCGTTTGACTTGTATCCCGCGAATTCGTGACAATTTTTTTTTCTTTTTTCAGTATTAGTTCATTTTATATGGTGTCGATTCAGTTTTTATTATATCTTCATTTCGGATCAACAATTTTCATGTAAAAATTCTCTTTGTGCTAAAGAAATGCTCCGAATTAGACTTAGGAGGAAATAATTATAGGATAAAGTGATTAATATGCGAAAAGATGAAAATTGGATGCAAAGAGCTAGAACACCAGCGATGGAAGACTCTAGTTTGTGTTACTTGTTTGCATTTATGTCTAATAACTGTACTTATCATTCGTATTTTCTTTTGTTACTCTAAGACCAACAGCACACTTTTTATTTGAACTAGAATAAAACCATGACAAAAATTCGCAGATCAACTTCTGAGACATTATTGTAAAGAGGAAACATCTTTTTAAGAAATCATACTGAAACAATTCTAGAAAAAAATGTTCAAACCCCATAGAGTGATTTAAATTTGCATAATGTCGAGTACAAAAAAGCAACTTCAGATTATTGTTCATGAAGTACAATAAAACCGTAAGGAAGAATCGTAGATCAACTTTTGAGGGATCATTGTGAAGAGGAATGATCCCTTTAAGAGACTACAATGAAACAATTCTAGAAAAAGATTTCTCAAATTCTGTATGGAGGTTTAAATTTGCAAAATGTCGAATAAAGGAAGTCAGCTTCAGATTCAAATTTATAACAAGAAATAACACAATAAGTAAAATCGATCATCAGAAAATGAAATTCAGGAAACTAGAGACTTCGCCTATGGAAATGAGCGCAGACAGAACGCTGTACCATTCTTCTGCGCAATGTGAGAGGAGTTCAAAGGTCTATGCGCATCGTGGCGCTCTCTGGTGGTAGCTCTCGACTCTCGGGGGCCATGGGATTGCTCCACGGGGCAAGTTCCGCTCAGGCGAGTTCTAGGCGGTATCGCGAACGTTCTTATTGGGCAGTGGCCGGCCATGTCGCCTCCCCTCCCGCTTTTAGCGTGATTCTCGACAGCGCTCGCATCGCGTGTCCCCGGTGGCAAAACAAAACGGTATGCCAGTTAAGTAAAGGGCATAATACCCGCCGTGAAACGGCATGACGGCCGGTGAGGGACCCCTTTTAAGACGGTGTCGATTAAATACGGCTGTGTAAATTCTGCTGTGTTTATGCCCGATATTAAAGGCAAAAGTTTTAATGGCCGGCCGAGACTCGCCAAGAGCTAAATCGTCAGATTAAAGTTTTGGATCACCGAGCCGAGACCTGGCATCGATTTTTTTCACCGACCATGTCATGACCGGTGCTCGTAAATTATGCGACGTGTGACGGCGACCGGTACCACCGGGAAATCTGGATTAACGCCGATCCGGTCCGACAAGTATCGGGGAAAATTGAAAAATTTTTTTCAGTCTCGTTTATTCTCGTTTTGTCAAGCTGTCTTCTGGGTTAGGGTCGCGTGCATGCTCTTCTTTCAGGGTTTTTTCGATTTCGTTTTTCTTCTTTTTAACGCATTCATTTCAATATTCAATCGAGATTATGATTTTTTGTGCGAATTCCCTTAAGTGTTACAGTGTTTATTCAGATTACCGAAAAACATGATAGGACTTTAAGATTCTGTATAAATTTTCTCAGACACCTTTAAGTAATTTGAGACTAAAAAATTCAGTTTTCTAAAGATGTTAATGAAACTTGATATTTGTAGTTATCGTACGATACAGTGGCGAAAGTTAGTGTACAGAAATATTGTTGGGGTCATGACCTCAGTATACCAGTTAACTTGTCAGTGCACGAGTTGGGTCTGTGAGATCCATTGAATTTGTACTGTTTGAATGTTATTCAATTATCTATTTTGCTTTTGGAAGGAAGGTAGACGAAAAATTGGGTACTTTTGACACGTTGCATTCTTATTAACATTACTTTTTATGAATTCTTGCAAACGTACGTAGATACAAGAAGACTATAGTTCTAATATTAACCTCCACACTTAACATCTTCCTGATTGCAATCAGCCTTGCCATTTCTACGGACACACAAAACAGTTCTAAAAAATTGCACATGATTTATCGCATCCTTAATAACACAATATAAACGTTAAAAATACTCCCGTCAGCATCTACTATCGTTTCATGTGGCCTCGCCGATCCCCCGAATCATTCTTACACGGTTAACTATTAATTCTCTCGCCGTTCATTTGGTTAACCGCATATTATATTGTGGTCGATCCACATACGATCGATCGATCGATCGCATTTGCGATAATAACTTCATTGGGGCCCCGGTAGCATCGATCACGGATAACGCGTATACGCGAGATCATCATAACATCCCAAGAACATCAGAATTAATGTTCATTTGGCCCGTCCCGTAAGTGGTCTCATATTTTCGGCTTTGAACGGAATTTTATGCACCGGAGCATCGTTTTTTTTTTTGCGACTGTGATGCAGTTCGACATCGCAAACTACTAGAGAAAAACGTTCCTCTGACTGTGGAACTGGAAACGATGCGAATAAAAAGAATTACCAGAAAGTCAAAGGAAAGAATTCTAATTACAAACGGTAAAATTTCTTTCTTGTGTTCTTTCTTATCTTCATGTTTCTGTTTTCATTTGATTGTAAGAAATATGTAGTTTTACATCGCAAAACAACAATAATTATTTTTCATAAATTAAGGGTTGCAATTAAATTGTTAAGCCTCTACTGAAGGGAGAAAACTAAACTATCAGCGAAAAAACTATCTTGGATACTAAAAGGATTAATCATTCTTAGGGCAGTCATTGGACTGTACACCAATATCATAGCATCCAGAACAGCCAAAAAATTTATTTCGCCCACCAAATGATTCGTTACAGTTAGAGGGGGGAAGAAATTCCATCAGAATATGGATTTTTTTAGACTTTGCAATTGCAATTGAAATACAGTGTTTACTCGATTAATGTCCAAAACACGGGTCTAGCCAGGGACATATATCGGTCACTATTCTTTGATCCTTACCGAACGTAGAAAAGGACAGCAAAGCTCTAGAGATAGTTGTGGGACTTTTATCGGCTAGGCATTTGGGACATATACAGGGTGAGTCACCAAACGTTAGCACCTCAAATATCTTTGTTGTTTCTAAAGATACGTAAAATATGGTAAGGACAAAGTTGAATGGTACAATGGGGCTGACACGATGCAGAAAAAAATTTTGTTTTTATGTCATTTTTTTGGAGATATCAAGGTCACCTTGACTTTTTTAAATGGAACCACCCTTTTTTTAAACACCTACAATGATAGTCCCTTTCATTAGGAATTCAGTGACTATAATTAGTCCAAGGTCATTCAAGGTCAAGGACAGAAAAAACGTATAAAACTAAAATATGGAAGCAGAATACCTGTATTTTATAAATGTTCGAAATGATGGCCGTCTGCGTCGATACATTGTTGTAAACGAGCTCTGAAGGAATGTTGAACTCTGATAAGTGTATCCGACGTGATATTCGTACATGCTGTGATGATACGCTGACGCATATCTTCAACTGTTGTTGGAGCATCCGTGTACACGGTCTCTTTTAGCAGACCCCATAAGAAGAAATCCAATGGATTTAAATCAGGCGAACGTGCTGGCCATGAAACTGTTCCGCCTCGTCCAATCCATCGGTTTGGATATCGAGAATCCAACGTTTCTCTTGCTACTCGTGCATAATGAGCAGGACAACCGTCATGTTGGTACCACATATCGTAGCAATTTTGTAAAGGGACATCTTCTAACAAAATTGGCAGATCTTCTTGCAAAAATTGAGCGTATTTCTGTCCCGTCATCATTCTGTTAACGAAATATGGTCCAATTACTTTGTCGTTCAAAATACCACACCACACGTTTACGCTCCATTGTCTTTGATGATCAATTTCTCGCAGCCAGTGCGGATTATCCACAGACCAATAATGGGCGTTCCGTAGATTAATTGAGCCATGATTAGTAAATGTTGCTTCGTCCGTAAACAAGACATTAGAAAAAAATGAATGATTTTGAAGCAATCCCCATTGACAAAAGTTAATTCTATTTTGAAAATCATTCCCGTGCAATTCTTGATGGAGCGATATGTGGAACGGATGAAATTTATGTCGGGCCAGAATTCGTATTACGCTACTTTGACTTATACCTGCTTCCCGGGCATTTTTCTCGTACTCACGCGAGGATTGACAGCTATAGCTGCTAAAATATTAATTTCATTGTCTTCATTAGTCGTGGGATTTTTACGTTTGTACTGTCTTGCATGTACACTTCCAGTACTTCGAAACAACCTGTACGTATTAGTGAAAGTATGTCTAGGAGTGTTTCGCTCGGGGTACCTTTCTTCATAAAGTAGTCGGGCCTGCAATGCATTTTTTCTACATTCACAGTAAATCGCGATCATATCACACTTTTCAGTCATCGAATATAACATAGCGGAATCGCGTTTGGAAACATACTGACAGTAAATAAGAATGCTGAATAACATTGAAAGACCTTAGTATGTTTACTTTAACTACGACCATAGTATGTTTACTATTTCCTACAAGTCTCAACCGTGATAAACGTATTCTGCTTCCATATTTTAGTTTTATACGTTTTTTCTGTCCTTGACCTTGAATGATCTTGGACTAATTATAGTCACTGAGTTCCTAATGAAAGGGACTATCATTGTAGGTGTTTAAAAGAAGGGTGGTTCCATTTAAAAAAGTCAAGGTGACCTTGATATCTCCAAAACAATGACATAAAAACAAAATTTTTTTGCATCGTGTCAGCCCCATCGTACCATTCAACTTTGTCCTTACCATATTTTACGTATCTTTAGAAACAACAAAGATATTTGAGGTGCTAACGTTTGGTGACTCACCCCTGTATAGACTAAACACTGTACTACGATGTTTAAGGGATGGCGCAATCTTGGGCCTTGTTGCAGAAACTTGAATTACATATTCAAGAGTTGCCTGCCATATCTGACGGTTTCTCTAAAAAAAAAAGGAAAAATAAAACAAACGCACAATAATCACTGCCTCGAAGCTTCTCACACAGTTGCCACATCATCGAACTTAAAAAAAAAAGCACGGGGTCCTTTATGAATCGCGAATCGTGGAATCCTGGTCGGTCTGTGTGCTCTTTGAGGTTGTCCCGACGCCGGGGAATATTAATTCGGCAAATTACGCGTCGGGGGATAAGCGTGTGCATCTCGCAGAGAGAGAGAGAGAGAGAGAGAGAGAGAGAGAGAGAGAGAGAGAGAGAGAGAGAGAGAGAGAAAGAGGATGCAGCTTCCACCGATTCGGGCGTGCGCTCGCGCGGACGAAGTTGCACACGCAGCCCCTTGAACAAGCCTTTAACGATACGGAACGAAGGTTACACACGGCATAACCGTTGGTTATCCGAGTGCTCGAGTAACATTCCAAACATCCCACGAGCGGTCACGCGATATTCCCCGGGGTCCTGGAACATTCGTTCCTGTATGGCGAGCATTATCCCGGAATCCGGCCAAACGAATCGTCCTTTCCCACGAAGAGAAGCGCGTCGTCCCTTTCGTGGGCTCCGCCGCCGAGGCGGATTTCGCGTGTGCATAACTCCCGGGGGCCGATTAATTATCAAGACCCCCTAATTGCAGTAATAATTATGACCACGCAACCACGTGGACACGGCCGCGCCGCTCGCGGCTCTCTAATCGCGAAGGTTTGCGAGAGAACGCTCTCGACCCCGCAGCGGCAAAGGTTATCGGCGACGATAAGCGGCTGAAAATGACTCGGCTGGACCAGCCGAGACAGTAGTAGCGACCCGAGGACCCTGAAGATAGCGAGGATCGGATGCATAGGGAACGATGCCGATGCCATAACTCGGGACGCTTGGTTCGCGACTTTGAGATTCCGTTTGAAAGATTGCTACGCGAGATTATCACCGAAAACCTTTCAAACTGACTGAGCTTTAGATTATGGGCACTTAAAAAGACACGACCAAAGATAAGTTAGGTCGAAATGATCGAAATTTTACTCCAATCGACGCAGATATTTCATCTTCAACACATTCAATCAAGTGACACTTTGATTACGGACACTTACGGAGACCTAAAAAGAGACAAATAAAATCGAGGTAACACGCATTTTACTATAGTATAATACCAATACGGGTATTATGTCACTATGAAGTAGAAGAGTTGTTGGTTGAAGTAGGAAGAAAATCATTTGTTACTAAAAGGTAAAGGCAATCTCGAGGGATGATGAATTAACTCGTCATCCCTTGTTGAGGGGTTGGTGCTCTGTTGGAAGCCCAAGGCAGAAGCGATTTTTGGGGATTTTTTTCTCAAAAACTGTAGGACTTTATTAGAAAAAGGTTTTCATGTTTAATATTGTTAATCTTACAGAGTACATGATAATTTTTTCCCTTAAAAAAAGGGAAAGGGAAAGGAATTACAAAGCTGGAACTGATGGGCTGTTAAAAAGTTTACCAAGAGTTGTGTAATGTACTATTTTATTAAGAAACTTCTAATTTTATTGAACAACATTTATAGCTCTCGAATGAGGAATTATTTTATTTGTATACAAATACAGTAGTGAAAATATATGAATATCGATCTAAAAATAAATAAAATAATTTCATTAACACTTTGACTGCCAAACTAGAAACCTCAAAAATTCCATAAAATCAAAACAAGTTATTTAATGAAATAAAAATTGAAAAAAATTCAATGTAAGATATTGAGTAGTCCTCCAGCTTTCTTGCATTTTACAGATCCCAATTAAATTTGGTACAGTGAATATATTAACGTAAAAATTCATTTTAAAACCAGGACAAATAATTCCGTCACCCACATATGGGTGACATGGCAGTCAACGTGTTAATGGGAAGTTGTGTAAAGAGAATTAGTGTCCAGGTAAGAATGTCCAACTAAAAGGGTTCACGATTTCTTCATCCCCCAGATTCGCGAATTCCATTTTTCTCCGCGAAGTGAAGCCTGTTCCAAGAAACTCATTTCGAAGCATCCAAATGTAACCTGCAGTTTCTTCTCGATAATTATCATGAACGTAGCATGTGTTTTTCATACGAAGTTCCAAAGCAACCCTTAGCAGAACGCTTGAGAAAAAAGGATCAGGATAGTCGGGGTAGAGTTCTCTTTTCGAACAGAGCGTAATTCTTTGGCGTGCTGGTTTTTTCCCCGATGACCGAACCACCATAAATAAATGTTGTTTTTACGGCAGCGAAATTGGGCAGTTAAAGTTCATTCGGGTTTTACTGGCAGAAGGGTGCATCGAAGGGCTGCCCTTTCTTCTTCGTCGGCTGGCTCTCTGCTAGTTCGAAATAAAAGTTCTTGTTGCAGTAAATTTCAAAAAATTGTTCAGCAAGAACGAAAAATAAATATCGAACACTGTCACATTTAACCCAAAAGTTAAAATCATAATAGAACAGAGATACATTTTTTTCATTCTTTTGATATATTCAGGTAAAACAATCCAAGAAAAATAATATAAAGATATTTTCAAAATCAATTGAACTAATTAAATAGTTGGCAAAGAAAAAGTGTTCCAAATATTTTTAAATGTAGCACACAATTTTGGCTTCATTGGAATATGACGAGAAACAGTGGAAACATTAAAACCAATTTAATCAGCTAATTAAGATGACACATTACAAATTAAATACTAATTCATATTTAATAAAATATATACAACATTATTCAGACCTACAGACTTTGTAGCTCTGAAAATTTGTACTATCAATAATTCAAAATATAAATAATTAATTTTTAACAGGATTTTATTACGAAATAAATTTGTCATCTGGTTATCACGAGAACAATGAAAATCGAAGTTAGCATAAAGATTCGCAACTGTTGGATCTCGAATGGCAAGGGTTTCGACTCGAAACTTTCGTGCAGTGGGAATCGATGCTGTCCCCTTCTGTGAAACACAACGAAACGAGACTACAAAATTGCCATTGGCCAGTGCATGGGGCCCAGGGTGCTTCTCGCTCGAGGTACCAATTTTTTTCGTGAAGATAATACAGCACCGTAACGCATCGGGCACGCAAAAATACAGTGCACCATCACCATCATCAACGAAAACCATCCATGACGGGAACTCTGAACGTAACGTTGCCTGTGGAAATAGACACTATTCAACAGATGCGTACCGTGTATTCCACTGCATCCTATTCGCTTCAGTTGGCATATTCATTAAATTAAAACAACGATATTTCCCTTCAATATTTAATCCGATGGAAACATTCTATTTCAACTTTTAATTCATATCTCGCAAGTTCTCTTCGTTATTTGCACTTCATTTCTATTTTTTATTTATTTTTCATAGATCCCCATTACACTTTCATTTCAATTTTTTATTTATTTTTCATTAGTTTTTTTTTATGCTCACACCTCATTTCAGCTTTCTGCTTATTGTTCACAGTTTATTCTTTGCCACTCACATAATTAAAAAAGAACATTCATCTTTTTGGAGTATTTTTTTCTTTTTACCTTTTTAAATAGATCACACGATATGCGTTGAACTTCAATTTGTTTCAGAATACGACAATATAAGTAAAATTATTTATTATATTTATATTTGAAGCATTCCATTTAACGAAGTAAACGCTTATATTTGGAAAAAATACTGGAAAAAAATTTCAACAAATAAAGAAGTGACTTACTTTACAGTCTTAAGATCGCAAAATTTAATGCTGTTCGTAAACCCAGTAATACTTTTCGTGAAGCTAATATATTTTGACACCTGTCTCAAAGAGTCGCATGAATTAATATATACATCAAGCAATTATCAATTTGTACGGACACAGGTGCACAAAATTAATTGTTAGGTACACGGTACATTTCATTTCAAAACGATCGACATTTATAAAGTTGCGACAAGAACATATCTCTTCGTGACCTGCTATCGAATAATCCTTAAATCTTAAATCTTATCAGAACAGAACAGAGATTGAATAATAGAATTAATTGATAATCCCCGAGTTAATGTCTGATCGAATCGAGATTTCAGCAATCACTGTTTTTAAAAAATCCTTCAGAATTATCATTGTATCATTGCTCTAATCAATGCGTCAATCGAAGCTTGAACACTTGAACCAAAATGGCGGAGTTTCATTTCCCCGAAATCCAATTTCTCGGTGCGTTCGGCAATTACGCTTGAGGTCAAACGTGCAGCATCGTTTTCTTCGATATGTAGGAAGTCCCTCGTCAAGGGAAGACCTATTAAAAGAAATAGGCTCTGATTATACTCGGTTGGGCAGGGTTGCAGCTGCAACGCAAGAGATGGGGGGCCAACAGCCGAGGACAATCCTCTTTCGTGGATGCACTTACAAAGTATAAGAGAAGCTCTCATTATCCGGCCCCGGAATTCGGATTACACGGTGCCGCACGTGAGAAAGATTATAGTGTAATCTTGTAGGAATATCGGTATCGTAATTCCCTCTCCGAGAAGAATTTATATAAGACACCAGTCGCGGAATCTTCCTCGGAAAAATGTTCTAGAATCTGTTCCTTTCGAACACTTTGCGACAACTTATGGCTCATCAACCCTTTCGCGATTCACTGAAACATTCACATATGGATCTCTGATACTTCAATATTTATCATGTTTAAAAACCTAGTGAGTTTCTATTAATAATGCTTGGACCAACGATGGTTCACTCGAATTTGTGTAGATTGTGGATTTTTGTGCAAAATAAAAATTGTCCAGTTACAAGAATCCGAGGACTAATACAAATTTTCGGGTTTTTAATTATCGTAAAATGTCGAAAGTAATCTAATAGATCTACTCTCTTTTATCATAAACGCATAATATCCGCAGTCTAATTATGTGTATTTACTATTTATTTTATTTTAGTTTTTTAATGAATATTTAAAAAGAAGGAATGCTACGAAAGTTTCTATTTTATTGAATATCGACGAGAAGCGATGAAACCCTGAAAAGTCGATAAATTATTAAAACTGGTTAACATGGTTTCGCAGTTACCGTAAATCACCGACTGCATCACAGCTAATCGAGAAAGTTGTTTACCATTATCGAAAGCAGAATTTTACGAAACACAAAAGTATCACGTTCGTGCGTATTGTGAGATTATTCTCGCGACGTGAGTGTGGCAACATGATTTACCCGGCCATTTTCCCTTACCCTAAAGGTATCAATTGAAGGGTCTTGTCGTTGGTTTTACAAAATCGAGCGTCAAGTACCGAACATAAGCGTGTTATTACCGTCGATGGAGGCTCGAGCGAGGTTAGGCGGTCAGCTTATTACGTTTAAAATATTTCAGTGGTCATTTGCAAGTCAATGTTACGAGCGGTTTGCGCCTCTACCGTGAATTTTGGAACGGCTACGGATGAGGTTGCTGAATATCCAGTACTGGGCGTGATACGACGTTTTTGCTTTGGCAAATATTTTATTATTCAATTAGCGTTTCATTTCTGCATAAACTGGGTATATTTGCGTACTCTTTCTGTCGTCTAATAACCGATGAAACGTTCTCTCGTAAGAACATTATTCGAGTTCCGTATAGGGTAAAGGACCCAATTCTTGTGATGGCACCAATTACTGTGCCCATATTAATTATATTTATTTTTAAAGCCTAACGAATATTAAAAAAGAGGAATTAAATTTTTTCCATTAAAATCTATTAAAATATATATACAGGGTGTTCACGCTACTACTAGCCAGCGTTTTTCTTGTAAATAGTAATTAGGAAAAATTAACATATGCACAGTGATTAGTTCCCTTAGCAATCGACATCGAAATGTAGAACATTTCGACAATTTTGGCATCTATATGTAAAACATTCGAGAGGATTACCTAAAATAATAAAACTAATTTCTCCAGTTAGCGGATTAAATCCCTATACTCCTTTATTCTCCAATAAACTGTCTCTTCACTCAAAAATCCCAAAGAAAACACTAATCGTTACATTACAATCATCTAAATCATCCTCGATTAAAATCTCGAAACAACAGTAAATCCTAAACTGCGAGACCCACTTCCTAAGTTCCCACAGCCTCGAATGCTACAAAGGGGGTCGCCAAACGCCATTGCACTTACACCTTCGCACCAAGCAAATATCCGAAGGTGAATAGTATAATCAGTGTGAGAGAGAGAGAGAGGGAGAGAGAGGGAGAGAGAGAGAGAGAGAGAGAGAGAGGGAGAGGAAAAATACTGTTGTCGCTAGGCGCTCCACCCGTAGAGCGGTCTTTCAACAATAACCGTGGCAAATGATTAATCGACTCATTGTACTCGGAACAATCGGTAGTCACGATCGTGGCGTGTAAACGTGCCTTTAAGTGCGGGTGGGGATGTCGAAGCGTGGCGGAGCGTGCTGCTCGCTCGCCGAGCGGACGCCTTCGTCGCCCGGAGCGAGGCGATTACCTTTCCCGGTGCATCAACCAGTTCGAGGTTCGCTTCCACACAGGCACCGTGGAACACCTTTTTCTTCATCGGCTTCCTCGGAGCCGGGGACCTAGATTCCCCCGTCATTAGCGTGCCTGGTTCGATGATAGAGCCTCTGCGATCCCTCATTTCTCGAGCCGCGTCCATCATTCCTCCGAAGCCGGAAAACTTGACGAAACCTTGTCACAAAAATGCCCTGATGTCTATGCGACAACTTCGTGACCAAAAAGTCACTCGTAACAGATATTATCGACGACCGGGAGGTATTTTTTAAAAAATTCCTTGATTAATTTCTCCGGTCAATAGAACTAACTTTTTCGAGTTGTTAACGAAATACGCGGACTAATCGGGTTCAAAGTAAGAGAAGAAAGAATCATATCGCAGTACACACAGTGTCGCCAGAACAAGACTTGTTCCCCCACTCTAATTTCCCTTTCTACCGTCTCTGTCGTGTGTACTCCGGTACTGGCAGAGAGGGGGTTTTCCCCTGAATTGGTGTTCCCTCCCCTCATCCGACGGCACCGAGTACACAAGATGTTGAAGGATTTGGAGCAGAAGAACACTTGCCATTTCGAAAACCCCGTTCCACTCGAACCGAAAGAAGAAAGAACCTCGCGGAGCGCGGCAGTAGTAAACTTTTTACAAATTTGTCTCGAGGAACGTGGAATCGAAAGACGGAAGGGTAATTCGATTCCGCGAACTTCTCCTCTCCTCTCCGGCGGGCGCAACAGCTCACCGTGCTACGAGTCTGGCAGCCCGAGGGCGACCATTACCCTCGTGCTAATGTACGGTCCCTTGATTTTAGTGCCGCTGCCACTCGGGAACTTTACGGTCCTTCGTTTCCATTCGACTTTACCGCGGCAACGTTACGGTTCGCGTCGTTGTCTTACCGGTTCGTTAGCGACAGATTCCACGTCGTTTTCTCGCCGTGCCGTGGCTCTCCCGTCTTCGAACGAACGTCGCCATCCGTAAAAATGACGACGATCGGCCCCGCGAGGCCTCCTTATTTTCCCTCGGCGCTACACGTAACGGACGAACACGTATACGATCAACTTCGGTCCCTCGAATTTCTGCAGAGTAATTGGACTCAGAGTGTAATTGGCCCTCGGGATTCGGTGCGCGGTACGCAACAATTTGCGAGGTCCGTCGGCGGATGCCCACTTTAGACGGGATAAGTAAAAATTTAAATTCATGACTGACGCCGGGCACACGTTCCGGACGCCTCCCAGATAGTTTCGCCAGCGCCGATCGATTGTATTTCTTCGGTTGAAGCGGCCCGGCTCGCCCCCACCGCGATCGACGAAAATAATTTTTCGGTTTATTTCGGCGGATTTCACAGCGACGGCTCCGCGTAAACGACGGCTGCGATGTAAATAGCCCGTCGAATGGGCTTCAGTAAAGATAAGTCCTCGTGTGTATGCTAAACGTTCGTTTATAGAGTGTGCTAAATACTGGAACAGTTGAACGTCGGGAAATTATATTTTCTGCGAGAGCATTTTGGTGTTAGTTTTATTGTAGTCGTTACTCACCCCTACCAAAATGCTTTCAACCATATCGTGGATAAATTCATGCAAATTCTTCTACATTGGTGATACATTTCTGAAACTTTTTCATTGAAATCAACGTTGATTTTCTTATTGGACATTATATAAGTAATTAATAATATGAATTAGAATAGTAAAACTGCTGATTATTTTGTCCTCTATAATTTTGAGGTACTCTTTGGTAGTTCCGTCTTTGTTGGAAATTTTGTGCTCCCTTTTCGCGGTAATTGCGATCTCCTTTTGCAAACATCACTCTTTGGTTATCCTCTTGGATAGTTAAATCTATTCTGGACTCCGAATCCTCAAGGATTTTTATCTTCATATTCTCAGGCGAGGGAACGTCATCTCTTGCCACTCATTGCTCGTTGAAATGCATCGAATGATTCAGAAAGGCTACATAACATTAATTCGTCATTGAATTTTCTACCGATTTCCGAGTTTATCCACGGCGTCCATAAACTGGTCCAAATGTTCACGGAGGTCCTCTCCTTCCTTCATTTTATGTGTTACAACCTTTCTTGGTAACATTATTTTTTGAGCAGGGCTCTTGGATTGGAAATGCCAATCAAGCTTCTCTCGATTTTGTGCACCTTTTAATGAGTTTCAGCTACGATTTTTCTATACTTAGAATCAACTCGGAGAGCTCTCTCATCTTGTTTCTTCCGCACGGCAATTGAACCATCCACGTATTCCCACAGATCACATTTTATTAACATGGCCTTCATATGTAACTCACACGTGTCATAATTTTCTTTATTTAATTTTTCCAAATTTGGTCGTGGTACTTGCCATTTTTGACGTAGTAGTAATTTCAAAGCTTTAACGATCGTCCGGTTCCTTTTTCGACTCGTCCAACACGTGGCGTATTGAGGTTATGTTCACGTTTTCTTATTAGTGGAGTTACCTGGGCCCATAACCTGTTGGGTTTTTAATTGAAGTGTTCCACGTTTTTATATGCACTCGTTTAATACAATGCTTTATTACTGAAGAATATATACATGAATATAATAATCACTGATGGTAAATGTTACACATTTCACATGTGCGATCGTTTGGGGCGCGAATTGAGCTACGCCGTCTCATTGCCTGACCAGTGTTGCCAGATCGAGAAAATCGAGGGGAATACAATGTACCCCCTTTCCGATGACCAAAGTAGTGTGTAACACGTTGCGCGTGCGCGACGGGGATTGAGTGAAACGAATGACATGACATGTCGCAAGTTTTAGGTTAGTACAAATTCTAAACGCCATCGTCACGTTACAATTCTAAACGCCATCGCAATCTACGGTCTTAGTGGGGGACGTTGGAGTGTGCTCATTGTGGTGGATTGGGATAGTGGAAGGGGTAAAGGAGGAGTGGAAAAAGAGTTCAGTTTTGGATTCTTCTAGCAACACTGTGCCTGACTCGAAAATCGCGTAGTAGCGGTGGAGTCCCTATCGGTAACAACGAACCGATTTCAATTTGGATTGGCTGTTCGCCCGTTATTGGCCGATTTTCAACAGAAGTTAATTCTTAAATTTCATAGGTAGTTAAAATGATCTCAGTAAAATTTTACTAAGGCTAAAATAACTTTGATTTGGTTTGAATTTTTTCGGTCGATATTAAGCAAATAATATTGATAATAGAATTTTAGTGGTGCCTTAGAGGGGAGTGGAAAGGCATAAAGAATCTTAATTTTTTTGGAGTTTTTGATATTCGGCACATAACATGTCAACAACTTCCCCAACGGAAAGCAGTCTCTCCTATACTTAGCAGCTTTAGTATCACCAACGATCAGAATTCCAAGTCGATCGATCAATCGGCGTCACCCAAACGTCTCTAACCAACCCGAAATCAAACGATCAACTAGATACACAAAACACAGGCGTCTACAACAATCCGGGACGGTCGTTGGCAGCTTTGAAAAGCAGAAAAATCGAGCAAGTCGAGGAAGCGTGATCGCACGAAGGCGGTCGCGGTTTGATTTCCGAGCGGTCGATCGCTCGGAGTGTTCTCGGGGCCGAGTAATGGCCAGGGTAACAACTCGAGTAATCTGCCTACGCAATTTCACTGCATCAGCTCGGGGCAGCGTTTGCTCGCCGTGCCGTTCCGTTCCGTTCCGTGCCGTGCCGTGGTCGTGGTCGTGGTCGTGGTCGTGGTCGTACGTTGCACACGTTTCATTTGCACGAACTGCTCGTGGCAGCTTCGGCCACGGCTTCAGCATCGAGGCTTGGACGCTGCAAGTTTGTGCGTGCAAAAGTCAGCGTGAAGTCGTAACGACCGGGGTCCCGGACACGCACGTTCTGGCCCCGGGTTCTCCCACACGTGTGCCAACCAGTGATAGAGGGGCACAAGGGGGAGAGAAACCGGTGCCCCGGCAATTTTCAGTGCAATTTGCGCGCGAAACGGGGAAAAATTGTGACAGATAGTCGGCCGCCGAGTTGAACCGCGCCACGCTGTTCGGTGGAAACATAGTTCGACCTGGACTTGGATCTTGATTGCGTAGGAAACGAGAGTGGACACGCTATGATGGATTAACGAGGGTGTCCTGGCAATGAGGCTCCGTGAGAATGCTAAATGCTAGGGCGATGGCGAAAATTGGGGCAGGAATACCAGGAAACTGAACGGGAGTTTGTGCGAAGCGAAAATGTTGTCACTTTTAACCCTCAGTTGGCGAATTGTCCTTGTAACTTTATAATTGAGCCGTTTCTTTTTTTGCCAAAGTGGTGTATGGCAATTTATTTAATTTGATCTTTTGTTTTAAATAGCTTGATTTGGAAGCAATTTTCGAAATTGGATTCAATCTCATTTTTTTAGCAATAATTGTAATAGGTGTGTTTCGTAACAAATAACACAGACTTCTACAAAAGTAGGTGTGGTGGTAGAAGGCACAGTAGGGGAGTAGACACCGTGTGCCCACCACTTCTCCAGTAGGGGAAATGCTACAGTCAGAACTTGAGTGACGTCACGGAGCTATAGTGTGGTCTAACACAGATAGTGCCGAGGGTGGGGATCCTACAGTACGCCATTAGATACCTGCAATAATGGCACGTTGATGGGGTCATATACTTTCTCCGGAATAATTTTCGCAACATAGCCTTGGCCTGTGTTAGAGCGATAAAAATTGAGACTGACTTAGCTGGCTATTGTAATAGTGTCGCAAAAAGATTACATCACTCCTACATAACCCAGCACTCAAAGTGTAAAACCAAACCGAACCACCACAGACACCAAAACCTCAACCCAAGCGTCCGAAACCCAAAGAATCCGCTCCACAAGAAGTATCAGCAGCAACGAACTTCCCAAGGGAGCTCCCTTCGATGAGTATCGAGCATTGCCCACGAGCAATCACCAAAAGGAACTGTGGCCCAAGCTGTCTAAGGTAACAGGAAGTGCCGGAGACTCTGTAGATCGTGCCGCAAGATAAGATAGTCTCTCTGTGTAAGAGGAGTCCCTGATGGCAGGGCTTTCAGCTCGTGACTTTCCGATCGGCGTTGCACGAGCGATTTTCAGTAAATCTTCCGGAAACGTGGCTGCTCACGTCCACTGCTCTGAACGACGAGCCTGGTCCAGCTCACAACAGGTGGTCTTGGGACGTTAGCTGCAACACTTCTGCGGTTCGATCGTGAACGAGCACGCGGGGGGTACCCGACGAAATTTTTCTCCATTGTCGTGATGCACCGCTCGCTGCAGTGACCGGTGCAGCGAGATGCATTTTGCTGCGGCCGAAAGCGTGCTGACGCCGGGCACGCGCCTCACGCTGAGATAGTAACGGTACCTGCCCTTCTTTCAGGATCTTAACCCGACCCTAAGCGCCTTTCCACACGAAGACACACGAATCGCGATTCACGTGTCGCATATGCCAGCTACGTTCGCTCGTATCATACACAGTAGTGCACGGTTAAATTTACATCAGTTTAGAAGCCAGCTAAATTCTCCCTCAGGGTTAAATTCTCGCGAGCAACAATTTCTTTTTCTCAAAAACTACGCAATCACTCCCAATAATGTTCGGACAGAAAACTTTTTTAATTTAAACACTACACGCTTGGAAATGACACGCGTGCCTGGCGATTCGGTGCATACCCGTGTGAAAGGGCCCTAACGACTACGGTCAAAAAGCTTGTAGCTTTTTACCTGTGAGCGCGCAGGTGTCACGCGTCCTGTTAAAATTTCGCGGAAACCGCGTTGCTCGTTTTTTATTCGGTGAACTGCCGTTGTATGGGAACGGCCACGGCCGTTTTAGGAGCGGACAAGCTTACAGGTTTTTGGCGAGCAGGCAGGCATAAATCTGCCGCGAGCGCCGTACGATGACGCGGAAACGCGCCCTGCTTCCAGGCCGCTGAGATGGGACCAACGGGATACGATGAATTTTAATGGATGTTACGCTGGAGACGCGGGGCCTTCTTTTTTCTTCTGGCACCCCGAGATGACACGCCACGTGCAAAGTACCTCTTCGGTGTGCAATTATTGAGTCTCGGGGCAGGCGGGAAGAGACGTAAACGGTTTAGGTTCAGGACTATTGGGATGTGTGTGCTTTTTTTTGGACGGTATCTCATTTGGGCCCCATTGTCTTCTTTAAGCCGAAGTTTGTGTTCATATATTACTGAGAATTATTTCATTGCTTCTATCAATCTAGAATTTGCTGTTGACGATTTCTTAGTAAACTTTTGGGAGATAGTAATTTTTACCTTTAAATGAATTATTGAGGCCAATACAGCTCCACTCAAACTATTAATAATTATTTTTGGATTCGAATGTAATTGTACTTTTTGGATTCACTGTGTTCCATTCAAACGTCAGAAATTGAATTGTTCGATGACGATTTCGATATTCTGGGTCAAGATACACCCGTTAGTAAACCCCTGACGGATAAAATGTTTTTACAAATTAGTACAAAAAAGTTACAAATTTTACAAAAAAGTAGAATAAGTTTGTTTTGAATTCTCGTTTTCTTAAAGAATATGAATTCATGTTCAAAGTATTATCATTGAACCTGAGAATCCCAATAATTTTTCAAGGAAAGGGAAAGTTCGTCTGGGGCGGTTTCTTGTAACAGAGAGGGGTTGAAATTCGAGAGAAACTTGCCAGCCCCTAACAGACAACCCCCATGGCGAGCCTCATGCGATGAGAGCCTTCTGACATACGGTGGTCGAGAAGGAATCCATGGGGAACGCCTCTTCGTAATAGATTGTCATCCGCAGGTGGACGCAGCGGTATTCCCTCGGCGACAGTAAAAAGAAGCGCGTCGTTTAAACGCTGGGCGAGGTCCTCGACGATTTTCGAGTAATCTCGGGCGGGTCCGAGTAAATTAGGGCACGAGTCTAAAGATCGTAATTCTGCGAGTGTACTCTGCAACCTGGTGCAAAATTCTTTATACACCAAACATCATACAAGACCGTGGGGCCCGGGTCGATTTTGACCCAATTAATTCAATGGAATGTTGCATTAGGAATATCGGAGAGACTAACGAGTCTACAAGAAATACCTTCAAAAATATATTTTAAACAGTCGATAAATAAAGCTGTCTTAAACTAGTCTTAGCCAACTCTTCCTTCACACGATTTTCAAGTAACACAAAAAAAGTTTCAATTTATAGCATTTTTAAGCATTTTTTAAAATCAGTCCGAAATTGTATCAGGTTAAATATCGTCAGACATTTTATGTTCAATTACTTTCCGGATCCATTGCACACGTCTCGGGGCTTGTACAGTTTCATTACTTTCAGTAACATATCTTCCATGTAAAAAGGTCTGCCGTCCGAATGTGGAAAACAAAGAAACACATTTCCTCCTTAAAGAATAATAAACAGAAAATAAAACGAACACATCGTTCGCGACGGATATTGTATACACATTTGTCCGAAAAAATGGCTCCTCTCACTTCGTAAACTTCGTAAGAAATTTTGGCTTGCCGACAAAAACTGGGAACGAGATCCCCAGAAAATCGCAAACACAGTCGATCGATTAGTCTTAATTGTAATCAATAAAAAGGTTCATAAAGTATGTCCGGGTTCGGCGCGCGGGGGATTGGCTGCTAAAAGCAGCCCCGGGACGTTGCCGAGGAGTCTCGAGATTGGTCAGAATTAAAGCAGTATCCCTTAAATCAGTTCCTTACGGTTTGTCGAGTCGTAACGCGGCGATCACGTTTAATTATGCGGAATAAAACGTGTCGATGTCCAATTAAAATGAAAACCCGGCGGGCCGTGGCGGGTTTCCAGTAAAATCGCCGAAAAATTTAACGGGTGCGC
This sequence comes from Halictus quadricinctus, assembly GCA_028454245.1. NCBI lineage: Eukaryota > Metazoa > Arthropoda > Insecta > Hymenoptera > Halictidae > Halictus > Halictus quadricinctus. The sequence goes on from CM052112.1 coordinate 987,690, forward strand.
GACTCGTTCTTCCGAAGAAAGCATCCCCTGGAACGGGGATTGTTTATAAGGCTAATAAAATTAACTGCGGTTTGATCGGCTACAAACCGAACGTTCGATAAAAAGAGTACTTTATGCGTTGTGAGCCAAGGAATACGACGCGACGCCATGTTCGATACAGTTCGAGGCCTTCGTTCTTACTTTAAAAGCCACCGAGGCTCCCTTTTGATTTTTTTTTTTTTCTTTCGGTGGTGGTTATCAATACCTACACTGAAGCAACAACGAGCAACTTTCAGTTAACGCGTATCTTGAAAGAGTCGCCGCTTTGGCTAAATAAAATAAGAAGATGGCAACGAGAGGCATCAAAATCTCGTCCGACGCTGATTCGGTGTGGACGTAGCTTTACAATCTCGAAATTACCTTCGGCAACAGAACCGAAATTTTCCTTGCGATCACGAGTGCCATTCTGACGTAATTAAACGAGCAACGCCGCGGTCCCTGTAAGTGCATTTTATCTCGGAAGCCGGGTTCCTCGAAAGGCGCACGAATTTTTCGGATTCCAAAGTTGCAAAACGCGAGCGGGACCATTTCAGATTGTAAACGCTCGAAGACGTTTGTTCAGGAATTAACGACGTTGCGCAATCGGTGAGGTACGGTAATATACAAAATCACTGGCGAGATACGCCATTAATAAAATATGTAATTGATAATTATCGTGCGAGTTCGACGGTTCCGCGCTGTGCCCTGATTGCTCATCTGTTCCGCTAAATGGTCCCCTCGATGCTCGAGTACCGAATGTAATTGCTGAGTCATAAATCCGATTTAAACGAGAACCTTATTCGGCAGTATCAAGATCGAAGGGATTCGAATCATGGTGCTTGAAAAATGAAATAATGAAATAGGTTGTTTCTAACAGTCAGCACGATTGTACCGTGACGGTGAAATCGGGTTGGACGATGCATTTTATATCGGTAGTGGTTGTCTTATTCGAAAAAAATTAGTTAGTTGCGTCAGGGTAAATTCTGGCCTCTCATGAGCAAGACAATTAAAGGTGAACTCTCATGAACTTCTTTTGAACATTTGGGTTTTGTAAACATAATCTATACACGTAAAAAGTGTTTAGAGTCATTAGTCAAGGTTCAAGAACATTTCTTGATCAAGTACCCTACTTTTATGAATTTTCCCTTGAAGGTCACGTGAAGGTGATAATATTGGGTCGCTGGATTCTTTTTGATCTCGGCTATAAATATAGCAATAATAAAAATATATCGTTCCATTAAAAAAAAACTCCGATGACCTTAAATTCTTAAAAAATATAAGCTTGAACAAATTTTTTTGCCTGTCGTAATATTTGCCCCTCTGAACCAACTAATGTTTTCGTCTGAACTTTTTTTTGAGATATTTTCGAGGGTCGAGTTATGTGAGACGCCCTGTATACTTCAGGGTGAATAAAATGTTTTTGTTGCGAGATTTAAAGAGGAACAATTTGTACTCTGTTTCTTGCTAATGTGACACACACATTAAAAATACAGTGGAACCTGGGGTATCTGAACTAAACATAATTCAGTCTTGATTTTTACAATTAAACAGTGTCGCAGTGTTTTTATTTTGTAGCTGACATTTTCCACAAACTTCAGGTGACCTTGCAACGATCTCCAGCGATCGTGCGGTGATCTTTCACGTATCAAAGTCGGCCAAGTCCATTCCAGGGGCACGTTCTCGCGGGCCGAGCAGGACTTGGGAGAGTTTAATTGCGGCCAATTCTAGAGAGGCTCGTTCCCGAGTTGGATTCCGTAGATTTTTCGAAATCGTAGCCGAGCATGCCTCCGGCTAGGAGCGGACATGAGATCGAAACCCCATACACGTCGGGCCAGACGAAATCCTGACCAGTCGCAATTATCCAAGGACGAAAGGAGCCGGCAGGTGATCCCCCGGCCCGAGAAAGGTATTAGTAGATATCCCGATTTCTTTTGGCCTGCCTCTTGAGACCGGCAAAAAGTGTGGACTAGTAGATGCCTAGGAAGCCCTCGATGTCGGCCGACGCCTGCTCGTGCGTTCCACCTCCACCATTTTCGGCAGGTGAAACGAAATATCGCGAAATGCCATGGGGGAAGAAAAAGGATTTGACCGTTTCGTAGTCGGTCGAGCGAGACCGGGCCCTGGATATAGTCCTGTTCAGGCTAGACTGATTCAAACCACAGCTTCGAATCAATGCTGCCGGCTCCGTCTTTTCGTTATTGCTCCACCTTCGAGAGAATCGCCAACCTTTGGAGAGAGAGAATTTCCGCCATTATGTTTTCGCCGTTTGCCTCGACGCGCGCCGGTTCCGCTGCTCGGATTAACCCTGAAGTGCTACAGTGTTCACTCTGATTAGAAAATATCATACGAAGACCCTTCTATAATTCCATATAAATTTTTCCATATACCTGCAAATTTATATTACGTTCTCCCGAAGGTTTGTCTCGTATTCTATTAACACTAGGTTTACGGGACCCGTCAAAATGACGGGTTTGAATATTTTTAATTTAAAAGTATTAAGATTGTAAGGATACATAGATGAGAAATTATTTAGAAAATTGATTTCTTTAAAAATATTGCTAAAATGTTTGGTAGCACGTTTTTCTTGTTATTTTTATGAAGTGATGCAAAATATTCACTTTTAGTGCTCCGTAAACCTAGTGTTGATACATCCAATGCGAATTCTGACTGGGTAAATAAGATGAAGCTTGTAATTAAATTAATCGATAATGAACAAACGATCACTTTTTTCATATTAATCTGCACATTGCGGAAGACACTTTTGGCACAATCTTTAAATAATTTAACGAATCATGCAATACTATTGGGAAGTTAGTGTACGAAAAAATTTAATTCCTAGCCTAATAGATATAGCCATTAGCGAATACACAGGTGTGTAATAAATATAAATTTTCGTTTTCTTCTGGGAAATTACGAACAGCAAAGTCCTAATGACTGTAACCAAAATAAATCGTAGTGCAAGGGGTTTAGGGTTAAAGGAGCATTCTCTTCAGAAAAACTATTAAACTTTTTGCATTAGGATTTTGCATACATTCGAAAATAATCGAAATTAAATGAGCTATATATTTTTTTATACAGTGTGTTTTCGAAAATTCGCCATGAGCCCGATCCTTCGGCTGATTAAAAACAAAAAGGGAGTATATTGATCAGTATGAATGTGGCTGTGGTACGAACCAAAATAAACTGAAAATCTTAATTATTTCCAAAATGGCGGGATTTTAAAATGAAATCTCGATAAAGGTGGTCTACTTCCTTAAAAGTCAGGTGCCAGCAAGGCTTGGAGACTGTTATGGCATCGATTTCGGTTCTTGAAACGATTGCGAAGAGCCTTTATTAACTGTTATTAACCCGTGTATCGAACCATATATGGTACAGTTCATTCAACGAAAAAATAAACTGGCATACTTTAACGTTTGAATATGCATGAGGCTACTGTATCATACATGTAATGGGGTTTTATAAAATATAATTTATGGTTAAATCAGAAGTACAATCGATGTTGTTTCTTTCACAATAGTAGTGGCCGTTGTTTAGCATACATCAGATGCCTGGGTAACAACTGTAGACTTATTCCAATTTATTTTTTTTTTTACGTTCTTAGTGATATTTATAACGAAAATTTTATTCAATTCTGACTGAATGACTCTTTGATCTAAATGGGGTAATCGACAGGTGCGTGCAGAGAATACCCAAACCATATGCAAGAGTTATGCAAAGGATATGCGCAATAAATACAGAGAATATATAAATTAAATAGAACTGTACCAATTTTTTCTTGTTTGCTCAAGTGCACATTTTCTGTATTTGTTGTGGCTGTGGTATTGAATATAATGGAAAAATGTTGTTAAATTTATAAATTAAATACAACTACACGAATTATCTCTTGATTGTTAAAGTGTATATGCCCAAGTGTGTACGAACTATAATATGAAAATAACATAAGGCACAATATAAATTTTAAAGTAGCCTTTATAGAATTATAAAATAGTTTCGTAGTTCTTTTTCACAGTTCTATAATAACTAACAGGGTCTACAATAAGGAGACTTTGAAAATGTTGCAATCAACATAAATCAAAAGTGGACTGTGCGAGTGAAGTCTAACAGACAGGAACTTGTTTAAAACCGTACAAATTGCCACAAAATGTAAAATGTGTTTTAATCTCGCAACGAAGGTTGCACGAAACCGCCTGAGCAATCTTCTAAAATCTCACATTACAACCTGCCTAAACAGCCCCGTAACCACAAGTTCTCGCGAAAACGTGAGCAACACCGTAGCAATTCATTCGCAAACGATTCTCCGGCCGATACAATACGAAATTAGCGGTTCTCACCTTGACGGAGCAGCAGCTTGGAAATTTCTTTTTGTTCGTGGCGACCGGTGCCTGGCCGAAAAGATTGCCAAAACTACCAATTCGGAGTCATCTTCGTCGACCATAAGATCTCTACTAGTGGTGGAAGGCGATCGGCTTCGCTGGGACGTTTACGAGGATGTTCTTATTCGGACAGGTGGAAAAATCGACTTTTTATTGCATTAATTAAAGGTGTAACAAGAACGAGCCCTATTATGTTTAACCTGCAATCAAAACATTATCTTCCATACTTTTCAGCGTCCAAATTGTGCACAATGTTCCCAACAAAATTGAATATTTAAATAGTTGTTACTATTGTTCACAAAATAATTTTCTTTGATAAGTCAAGCAACATATAAAATAATACTTAGATTTTTTACTTAACCCATTGACATACAAATTAAATGAAATTCGATGGGAGTACGATTTATTATTTAACTTATCACTTGTATAAGCTTAACAAAAACTTAAAAAAAAAAGATGGAGACTTGGGGCGACGAGCAATACTCAACTTCAGAAATTGTTTATATTTTTTAAAAGTCATGAAAATAGCGAAAGCACTCTCTGATTCTAACTGAATGATTTGGAGCTGTAAAGAACCTTATTGGAACCTAGACATCATGTCAATCGTCGATAAGGAACTCACGCATCCTAGGGTACCATTTCCGAAATCTACATTGACGATAAAATCCGAAAAAATTCACACAGCTCAGAAATGCAAATGCAACGATACCGTTCACCGAAAAAATTGAGACTCCGCCCTCAGGAGCCGTGTTTCATGGCGTCAGAAACTAATTTGAGACTCGTTGCGTGCCCCGTTTCCAGCCGTGTTTGCAGATAGCACGGACTAGTGGGAGCAAGACATTCGCCGATGAGATCCCGAAGGTCTTCCTAGTCTCACTTGGCCGGGAGAGACCGGGACTTTTTCTTTGAATATTTCCGAGGCTACTCGCACCTGCCAGCTCAGCGGAGCGACGGGTCTCGGGCCCCCTCAAGGACTAGGAATAGTCTTGATTTTTTTGCGGTCACCGGCTAATTCGTTTCGCAGGCTCGTAAGTGTCACTCGAAGCGAGGGCCGATTCGTTAGTGTCCCTCGATCTCGGGATTAGGGGGGGAGGGGGGTGGAGATCTGCAAAATGATCGACCGGCCGATCGTCTTTGGCAACTACCACTTTTTCCATCCGGCTACCGCGATTCCTCTCTTGTCGTTTTGCCTTCGACGTGTCTCGCCGCGGGTAACCAATGACATTTCGTTTGATCGGGCCCGCAGAATCATTTCGCGAAATATCCTCTACTGTTAGGGCCCCTGCCGCGGTTCGGTTCCGCGAGGCTTAATGGCTGTGTCGTTTCAAGGATTTTGTTTGGGAATCTTAATTAAGACGGGCAGCAGCATCGAGTGGCGCACTTGTTTTATGCGATTCGGTGAATTGTTCTACGGGCATCGGTTTTTATTGGTAATTCTGCGGGACACCGAAGGAATCGACGCCGGTTAATTGAGGGGGGAAAACAGTGGGAGGGATTCACAAGGAAGTTGTTAAACCGCTGTCCGGACTGATCGCAGGAACCCCTGATGATAGGAGACGTGGCCTCGCTGTCGGTGAACCGTACCGGATCTCTTAATTGCCGTCCATCTTGTTCAATCTTCTTGTTTCTTCATATTTTTTCACGGTGGTTCATTTCATTCTTACCGGTAATGAAAATGTATTTTGCTGAGGTTGGTTCCACGTTCCGCCGAGAATGTTCAGACATTTTGTCGGTAAATTTGATGAACAGTTTTCTGGAACACTGTATTTACGGTTTCTTATTTTCTATTCGTTCTTAGCAGACGTTAGGTCGATGGGGCTGCTAAATCCTATTTTTAAGAGAGAAGGGGCACCCATAAGTAATCAATTATTTTGAAATCTAAAACAAACTTTGTAGTAAATTCAGGTTTTTATTTCTTGATTTACTATAATATATAAACTCCATCATTATCAAGGACAGTTTGCCATCTTTCCTGCAAATTTTCAATCCCTCTCTTATAGAAATCCAGGGTTCGTGAAGCAAAATATGGCTCAAGGTGCCTCCTTACGTCTTCCACAGAAGTGAATGTTTTATTTCTTAACAAAAAAAAAATGTAAAAACATTGACACTTGTTGACCTTCGATACATCTCCATAAACATCGCAAATTGTCTTTGTTGTTACCGTTGCATTAAATCCCGCATGAAAATGAAAAAGTATGCAATGACGAATATGATCCTCGGAAGGTACGGACACCGCCATGTTGTTACAGGGTTGTAAAAAAAATGATACTTTTTAGAATATTTAGAACACTGGCTGCTTTACCGAAAACTATACAAGAATACGTGTTTCCTCTTCAACGATTGGTACAGAATTAAAGGAAAAACAAATTCTTTGCAAATAATTGATTACTTATGGGAAATGTATCCATTTAACTACAATTGACAGAGACTTTTCATTTTGCATAAAAATCCGCAGTCCAGTAATTGATAATTAGACTGTGGATTGTATGCAGTTGTGATAAACATTAGTTGGTGTAATTTGAAGTGGCAAAAATATCAGAAAAATTTGAACATATTACTATATTATTTTCAATCCGCTGAATGTAATAAGGAAGAAAATAAATGCCTATTTCACTTCTCTTCCTTGTCATTCGGGTAAAACATTTTTATTTTGCATAAAGATCGGCAGTCATAACGCATAATCATAACGCATAATTAACAGATACCTGAATTGTGTCCAGCTCGTGTGCGATTCCGGTTCACTGTGCACCGTCATACAGCATTTCCCTTTAGCCGAGTCGTTCCGAAAGAGTAAGAAACGGCCGCTATCGTGTTTCAAGTTGCGTGTCCCACAGGACCTCGTGGCAGAAGGACAATTTATAGCTGGTGGCCTCGAACTCTTCATCCTTGCTCATTGCTGGTCGATCATTTTTCTTCGCGGCTCGGCAGATTGTCATCTCCTTGCGCCGGGTTTCTCGAAACCCGAATCGGTCACGAAGTCGAAAGACGGATGCCAGACCACGCGATGGCCAACACCCGCTGCGAGGGTGCGACGAATTCTCGGCGAAAGCCCCGACTCCCGCGGCGTCGGGACGCCTCGAGACGCCCGAAGATTTCGAGAAGAGCGATTTTCCCCGCCACGCGGAAATAGTCCCGGCCGCCACGCCAGGAGTTGTCGAATCCCTAGGCACGTGCCCTCTATCCGGTTCTCACGTGCTGCTCCTCGTTCCTCTTTTCTTTCGCCCGTATTTTCGTACGACCGCTATCAATAGACCCCAACCTCCGCGACTTTACGTAACTGGCTGCGTGAATGCACGTGGGAACAACCGACCATTGTCATGCGAGTACTATCCGCCCGATATTGTCGAAAACTAATCTCGTTTTACGATGTTTTATTTCGATGCGCTTCCAGTGAACGTGTAACTTGAGAATCGGGCGAGACGACTCGTTAGAAAGACCGCTGGACGATTTATTATGGTGGCTGTCGTGTGGGTAAAATGACACGCTTCTAGGGTTGTTTAGTGAATTCTTTGGTCACTTGAGAAGAAATGGTAGGGGTGCCCGAGCCTAGTTGATATTGGCAAGAAAGTAATTTCACTAATAGATGGCTTTATGTTTTGTTTGATTGACTTCTGTTAACGTTGCGTTTGTTTTCCTTCTGACATTTCATAACTGCATCTTTTAGTTTACTTTTGAAGCAAATTACACGTAATTTTGATTAAAATTGTTAGTTCTGTGTCAATTTGAACATGGAATGCAAAAACGAACATTGTAGGCACATATTGCTTTTTTATTTCTGTAGAGGTAAAAAAGCTGCCGAGGCTCACAAAGATGTATGTGAAGTTTATGGTGTGGATTGCTGAACAGAACGCACGTGCCAGAATTGGTTTAAAAAATTCCGTTCTGGAAATTTCTCACTTGAAGACGACCAACGTTCTGGTCGACCATCTGAAGTTGATGATGACCAAATGAAAGCCATTATTGAATCGGATCGTCATATAACTGTCCGAAAGATTGCAGACAGGTTAAACGTCTCGCATACAACTATAGAATATCGTTTAAAAAGTCTCGGAATCGTTAAGAAGCTCGATATTTGGGTTCCACGCGAATGAAAGAAATTCACTGAGCGCAACGCATCAACATATGCGATATGCATCTCAAACGAAATGAAATCGACACTTTTCTGAAGCGAATCATCACTGGTGATGAGAAATGGGTTGTTTGCAATAACACAACTCGAAAACGATCATGGTCCAAGCGTGACGAATCAGCCCAAACCACACCGAAAGCTGAATTGCACCAAAAGAAGATCATGTTGTCAGTTTGGTGGGATTACAAAGGTATTGCGTATTTTGAGCTGCTCCCAAGGAACCAAACCATCAATTCAGATGTTTATTGTCGACAACTAACAAAACTGGACATAGCAATCAAAGAAAAACGGCCAGAATTGGCAAATTGCAAAGAAATCGTGTTCCACCATGATAACGCTAGGCCACACACATCTTTGGTAACACGTGAAAAGTTATTGGAGCTTGGTTGGGAAGTGACGTCACATCCACCATATAGCCCTGACATTGCACCATCAGATTATTATTTATTCCGAAGTTTACAAAACTCTTTGAATGGTGAAACTTTCACTAATGATGATGGTCTGAAATCGCACTTGGATCAGTTTTTCACCGAAAAGGATCAGAAGTTTTATGAGCGCGGAATTATGAAGCTACCAGAAAGATGGCAAAAGATCATAGAACAAGATGGAAAATATTTTATTGATTAAAGTTCATTGCTTTGATAAAAAAATTGGATTTTATTTCACCTAAAAATACCGAAATTACTTTCTTGCCAACCTAATATTTCGTCCTAATCTAGTCTAATTTAATAGTTACTATTTCAACCTAACCCAGACTTAACCAATCGAGTCTCCATTGTTATAGTTACTCATA
>CM052112.1:997102-1037609 GCA_028454245.1 Halictus quadricinctus
TAGTTACTCATAAAACCTGTGTCTTTCAGTGCCCTGTAAATGTACAGTCTGGGATGAAACAACGGCTCACCATTTTTGTCCATTTTTGAAATCTAATTAATTCGATTCCTTTTCTTCGCGAATTTGTTGATTATTTAGAAACAATTCAAATATATTCTAGACTCGAAAACAATCTTTATAACGAGTCTAACAGGATGTTACAGAGCAAAAAAGGTATGCCAAAAGATTCTTTGAGTCTTCCTTTTCGCATGTTATAACTTTCAGAAAAATACGTACAAACTAAGTTTTAAATTGTTTTTTACAGATGCAAAACCAGCTCCACCGTGGGATAAATTTCATAAAGTAAAGTTGATAGTTCCTGTGTGCTGACACAGCTTTGCTTGCAATTAGTTAAACTGTGGGAGGTAATAAGGCACCGCTGAAAGTACAGTGATTTCTCTATATATGTTGCCAAGGCCTGGATGATAAACGTCGCGAAATTATCCCTATTACCGCGGGGTGTACCCCGTGAGAAGCCACGAAGCTCGAGAGGCCTCGGACACCGAAGAAACATAAGACATGGCTCCTAGACGATACACGACGCTGGCAAGACCCGTGTTGTTGACATATATCGAGAACTCGCTGTAAACGTATTTTTACGATCGTGGTTTAATCGTTTCGCACCTGAAAGCTCACCGTTCCGATAGCTCAGGAAAGCTCTCATTAATTAAAACACGAGACCGAGTCGCACCGTTCCCAACACGATCGACGAAGTCAAATGACAAACGACCTGGATGAAGACGTGTATAAATGACAACTAGATTTAAGCTCGTATGCGTGATAGAAGGAGAGAAAGAGAGAGGGGGAGAGAGAGAGAGAGAGAGAGGGAGAGAACGATAGGAGGGAGTCGTTAACATGCTAGAATCGTAGATAGGCCGCTAATCGATGAAGCTGTACGAAAGCGAAACGGGTCCGTGGCCGTTCCTCGAGATGACCAACGATCGAGGCTGAACGTGGGTTACTTTGCATTCCGTACATCATGCTAGCACGCTCTAGAACGCATAAGGGGAACGTTCCCTCTATTAATCTCCGCAGGGTCGAGGAGTAGCCATTAATATTAAGGCGGGGTCACCCGCAGCCCCCGTATCTTCGTGAATTATCGTTCTTGGACCGTGTCGCCTTGTGCCGACTATCTTTTATCGTTACGTCCGACGTCAGCGAGGAAGGACAGTTTGATAGCACCACGATTGCCCGCCACTTCCCGGATTATTATTTTCCAGACACTGCGGACACGTCTGCGCTTATGATCTTTGATCGTTATTTCTAAGCCGATAAGCATTGCGAGACCACAATGGTTTTATACAACTTCCGGCCCCAACAAAAAGTTTGTTATCAGTAGACAGCGAATTTTTATGCATTTTTGACAAAATTGCGTAGGTCAAATACAACATTGAAACGACGTTAGGAGAATTTAAGGATATCGTTATATTACTTTAAACTGTTTAAGACGTTTAAAGGGGAAAATACATTTTTATTAACAGTTGTCATTATAGGAATTTTGTATTGACCTGAAGAGATGAAAATATGAGGGTGTAATGTCTGGTTAATAGGGTGAATGGGGTAACACATCCCAACGAAGCTCCAACAGCTTTTGGACGAAAAAAGTAATTGTAATTCCTTCTGTTTCCTTCCATATTTAAGAGCGTATAAAACTAACCAGAATTAATGTAATCTAATCAAACTTTTTTCTAAAAATGCCCTAAAGATCACCTTTTTAGACCATGTCCACGTACCATTTGTTTTCAATCATTCTGACATATTCAGACCTATCTTAGTGCCACTTTCCGAACAACCCAATATATTCATTGTTTCACTGCGTTTCACTTTCTTTTACCAAATTAATTTTTCGAATCGACGCTTTCTCTATTCATCCTGTTTCTTATTCTCCATTAATTGTTTTACTGCTTTTACCTAACTTGATCAAGGGATGTCGATTGAACGAAGGTATTTTTAAAGCTGAACTCGGCACTTTAGAACGCAACCAAGAGCGGAAAGTAAGTATAATTTAAACTAAAATTATTAATATCGTCATGGGATGTGATTGTAGAAAATTTTTGTAATTCGTATAAAAAGGGACAGTTTAAGTATACGGGGTAATCGAGAGGTATGCCGAACGCTTTCTCCGCACCACGTGGAAAGTGGCCGTCGCATCTTCCACAACCACTTATCTCAATTTCGTTCGTCTACGACGTTTTTACTTTTTTTTTTTTTTGGAAGATTACGCGGTTTTAAAGATTGCGTAACAGTGTCGTGGCGGTAGCTCGCTTTCGATCGCAGATTAATTGGGCGCGCACGGTCGGAGATTAATTCTGGAATTAAGGGCTCAGCGGGGTGCGCACCACGGGACGGGATATAAATTATCACCGAAATTGCGCCAGATGGTAATGAGCACCGAGCAGAAACGCAGACGACGCGCGCGTTGGTTTCGCCTCTGTTCGTCAACGGCGCCAAAACAGCGGCAGTCAAATCATATTTCACGCGAAGCTGCGGGCGAATTTAAAGAGGCCGTCGCTCGATAAAAGAACAAATTTTAAAAGTCCGAATAATAAACCATTCGAGGTCCGCCAAAGATCCAGCGTAAAATGAAAAATTAAAGAGTTTGCAAGACGAAACAGATATTAATTCCTGGGGATTACTGCGTTGACTTTTGTGCAAAATAAAAAATTGCTTAAATCGCAACACAGATGTTTATTTACTGGTAATTTTTAATTTCACTTTTACATTGAAAAGAATGCAATAGTATTTTTAGCTTCATCCGATGTTCTCACTGTTCCATATTTTATTGGTTAGTAATAATTGATTAGTAAAAATAATTCCCATCACATTTCACGCATTTATTGCATCTAACAATTGGTCGATGAACCTCGAATATGTTGATAATATAAGGATACAATTAATTTCCAGAGCCACGAATTAATTTGATCAATATTAGAAAAATTGATCTGAAGAAGTCAATAACATAAAGGAATTTTTCCACACTTTCTTAATCGATCTACAACAAAGGACTACATATACAACAAATAACACCGTCAATTTCTCAACAAACTGCTTTTCCTCCATTTTTATGCAAATCTCGTTGCGACAAAACCCTGTTTCTATCGCGCTCAATTTGTTTGCGACACCGTCCGACAAAAATGATTTCAATTTTCAATCACAGGCGGGGAATAAATTAACATAAATTTCTCAAGCTTCGACACAGGTGGTCCCCGTGGCGAATATTCGTATCGAGTGAAATTATCGAGACGATAGTGGTACATGGAGACGACGCGGTCTCGAAATTACCAACTAATTTCCCGGGCGATCTCATTAACTCTCTCTCTCTCTCTCTCTCTTTGTTCGAGAAGTACAATTCATATCCGTGCGCGAGGTTCATTGTGATCCGATTTTTTACACGTGTTTTACGATCCCGCAATTGAACAGCACCTGGTCACGCTCTTTCAATTAATCTCTGTTTTCGTTTGCGCATGAAATCAGGCCCGATCAAGCGCACGCGCACGCGCACGTACACACACACGCGCGCGTATCCCCCCCCTCCCGGTCCTTGTCTTGTCCAGAAATCGCGATGCCCCGGCGTCGTTGAACATTCCCGAATCAAATTCTGCGATAATGAATGCAATTACGAGTTAATCTGCCTGGGGCCGGTATCGCGGGATCGCGAGCATTTGCTGACGACTTTCGCTCGTGTCCGACCGGTTCCCTTTGATTTTATCCGCGGGCCCGAGCGTAATCACTTTTGAAAAATAAGGCATCGAACGAACACCGTAGATAAAATCCGAATTCGTCGTGTACACCGCGGAACGCGCGGGCTTTCTTCATCCCGTACGGCGTGTCCGACGGAGTCGTTCCCTTCTTCGAGTGCCACTGACAACCTGAAAAATCGACAAAGACAATACACACGCGTGATCGATAATTTCCCCTCTCGAGTTGAGCAACCAGCGACCGCGATCATCGTCCACGTCGCTTCGCGACGAGTTTAACGTCCGCACCTTTCGGCAGAAATTCAGAACACGAATGCGGCCATTTAATATGGTCGTCTGATAATCGATACATGTCGCTGGAATCGAGAGATTTCAATCGGCATCTTACCCGTGTCTTCTTATTTCGGCAGCAAGATTGCTCGGTATATTTTATGGGGTTACGTCCCCTTTCGGCAATCATTCGTATTGGCTTGTTCTTATCTTGTACGTTCGCGTGTGAGCTGTGTTATCGCATTTGTTGTAGAGTTTTATGTATACTCGCTTGTTTCATATGATAGAACAAAATTTCAGACGAAAACGTTAGTTGCTTCAGAGGGGCAAATATTATGACAGGCAAAAAAATTTGTTCAAGCTTATATTTTTTGAGAATTCAAGGTCATCGGAGTTTTTTTTTAATGGAACGATATATTTTTATTATTGCTATATTGATAGCCGAGATCAAAAAGAATCCAACGACCTAATATTATGACCTTCACGTGACCTTGAGTATGAAAAATTCATAAAAGGCACTTGATGTAAATAGTGAAATAACGATGACACGATCCCCCTAGGGTTTCAAGAGATGCTCTTGAACCTTGACTAATGACTCCAAAAACGTTTACAATAGATTGTAAACACTGATACAAATTCTTCTGCTTTCGGTGACTATAATTAGTACGTTTAAGATATTCATCGGGATTTATTCGATTGTGAAAGATAACGTTACTTCTCTGAAACGGTGGCGCACAGCGATGCAGATAAGATAGAAATGATTTTAGTTTATGGTGACGCTAAAAGTAACTCGGTATAAGCATCTCAACTGTACGTAGAAAGATACCGTGAGAGAAATCATCCTTCTCGAAAAAGTTTTGAACGCATAGTTTAATTGTTTTGTACAACAGGGAGTATTAAATCACTCAAAAGAAAATGATCAAAACCTGCTACTGGAGAAGATGCCAAAACTTTTGTATTGGCTATAGTCAATATTGATCCTACTACAAGTTGTCGAAAAATTGGACGTTCTTTAGGCATTTCCAAGGCAAGTGTGTGCCGAATACTGCAACGTCATAAATTTCATCCATAGCATATTTCCTTGCATCAGGAGCTTCATGGCAACGACATTGAGAATCGTGTTGCTTTTTGTACATGGCCACTGCAACAAATACAAAGAAATGAACATTTCTTTTATTACGTTCTCTTTACTGACGAGGCTACTTTTTCTAACCAAGGACAACTGAATACGCATAATATGCATTATGGGTGCCCTGAAAACCCGAAATGGGTTCGACAAGTTGTACTCCAGCGTCCATCGAGCGTAAATGTATGGCGTGGAATCGTTGGTGATAACAACCATAAGTTCACGCGAAGGTCCTAACATTACAGGTCGTTGGATTCGTCTTGACCTTGGCAATCGTATAGCGGTAATAAAAATATATCATTTCATTAAAAAAAACTTCGATGACCTTGAAATCTCAAAAAATATAACCTTGAACAACTTTTTTTGCCTATCGTGATATTTGCCCCTTTGAACCAACTAATGTTTTCGTCTGAAAATTTTTTCGATCATAAAAAACAAGCGAGATATTTTAGATGCTCGAGTTAGGTGAGACACCCTGTATATTTTAAATACGGCTGCGGCGACTGTAATGTCTTGATTGTTTGAAACCTACTAGAAAAAAGATAAAATTGGTGTGTGCCTATTATTTTCTCTAAATATTGACAACAACGATATCCAATTTTATTTTGGTTCAGTGGAAATCTATGATTAGACAAAATAAAACTGTTTTTATAATAAAGCAATTTTATTACGTTGTAAAGAATGTATTCAAATTCTTTCAATCGTTATACTATTTCAAATTACACTCATCCACTTTCGTCAGAAATGCATACAATCCGCAGTCTACTAATTATAATTTAATTATAATTCAATTCACAAAAAGGACCAAATGGTGATTTCAGAAAAAAAATAAATCTGAAGGGCAGAGCAGTGTTAGAAGAATCCTCTTGTTTTAATAATTTTAATAAATAAAGAACGATGTATCCTTAAATTGTCTTAGTCCTTCCACTGTGTCATCTTTCACGTACCCATTCTTGTCACAAATGCACAAGATCACTTGCTATTAACACTAGTTCATCCAAGTACACTTCACGTAACTGCCGAGAACCACAATTAAAATGAAAGAGTCGATCTCAAAGCGACTTTCTATTTTTCCAGGAACAAGAATCGATCAGAAACGCAGCATCTGTCATTAAACACGTCGTCAGGTTGTCCTCTTAAATCTTCATCAAGGCGTGCCTCTTTACATTCTAGACATCCACCGAATGGAACGCGCATTAGATCGGCAATTTAATTGCCAGCGAAGATTCGAATCGAGTTGCTCGAAGCACAGAAACTATTCAAACGATAGGATACTGGTAACAGGCGATGGCAGAGGCATCGGGTTTCTTCTGAAGAATAATTTTAGCCTCGGGAATCCGTTTAATTGATAGGTCAACTGTTACCGAGTTTTCTTCGACTTCCGTTCTCCAACGGCCCCATGTCGCGCGACTAACAGGATCACTTGAAACTGCTTGTGGAATTCCCCGAGATGTAGTGTCGGTTGGCGACAGTCGATCCTGAAGAGAGGCTCGTCTGTCGGCAAGACGAAAAACCGGAATTTTCACGGTGATTGGATGCCGGCGTCTCGCAAAAACCGGAAGCTCCGCTAGCCTCGATTCGTTCGGTTAGGATTACCGGCGGGTTAACCTGGCCAGGCTATCCGTTAAGTCGTACTACGCGCAATCAACGAGATAATCGAGTGCAATTATCGCAATTAAGTTCCCCCGAACCTTCCATTATGGACCATGAAATATGGCGGCAGTTCCGAGCAGGGAAAGGTGGACCGGGCGAAGGTATTTTTACGCATCACCTAATTTAGACGAGTCGCGCGCTGTTTGCTGTTTCTAAAACGAAATTTTTTGTGTGTATTTTTAACAGTCGTCGATTTGTACATATTTGAAATAAACTTTTAGATTTTTGGCAGGCAACTTGCAGGCTTCGAGGAGGAAACAATTATCTGCATGACTTAATCTTCTTGACTATCACATAACTGTCCTGTATACTTCTTTGAAATATTTGATCGGAATAATTTAAGTAAAATGGAGACAATTCAATCTCAACAGCTGTTTAACATACACCTCCTCTGAATTATTATTGGTATTGTAGATTACATATTAAGCAACGCTAAATACCATTTTAAATATATTATTATAATATATTATAATAGGACGAATCTACACGATCTTAGTCAGCTGGCCTATCCAAGGGAAGGGCCAAGAAGCTCGATCTATCTCGGTCGCCGAGCAGTGTAAAGTATAAACATGTCGCGTAATCCGAACCATTATTAATGCAATTACAAAACTTCTTTATTTTTCGTTATTTACTATGAGACTTTCGCAGACGTATTTATGGCATTTTTCTGATGAAACACGATATAATTTGAACTATATTTAGTGGTTTAATCGGTATGCGGTACGACTTACGTCAAAAGCGTAATGCGGGAAGCAAAAAATAGGAACACAGATAGAATGGGACAGCAAACAGCTGGAATTAGCCTAATCTGATGCGATAAAATTTTTATTCGGGTGTATTAAGTGTTCCCGAGTGATAAAGCTATCACCGTGTAAATCCGTTGCATTATTATGACGATTTTCGATGGAGCCGATAACGTTTCCCGTATCGCTTGATCACGTGCAATTATTTTTCCTGGCCGATATAATTTGTTGTTATCACGCCGCTCGCTTTCGCACAGGAATATCACTTTCAGCATGGTATTTCTGCGTCGGACTGTACTTAAGTCCCACGCAGTTTCAAAGTATCACATTCTGACCCTGCGAGCACCGATATCCAGATTCAATAAACGATCGTTCATCGTGTACCACCGAATGTTGCCCCGTCGTTTTCGGCCGAAGACAATGGGTCGTTAAATCCGATACTTCATCAAGGGAAACGGGGTCGCGGGTTCAGCCTCGCTACCGAGGATTGGTCGAGGCTCTCGGAGGACAGGTTGCCATCCGCGTTGTCGCGGTGCATGATCATCCATAACGTGCCGCCAGGACGCTTATATCAAGCTTTAACGAGGAAAGACACCCGGTTACGAAGGTGAACAACGCCGGGATGGTTTCGAGACAATCCTTGCCGCACTTTCTTTTTTGCCGGACTGCTGTTCGACATTCCCGTAACACGGAATTCAAAGCAACAATCCTTTTTATCGAGGTTCGAAAGGGTTCGAAAGGGAACTACCTGATAGGTTCTACTTAGAACATAAACCGTGGAAAGTTTTGTTTTTCATAAATGTTCTGACATCAGAAGTGTCGGTGGGAACAGATAAAGACACGTAACAGTGATAAACTTACACGTGACAGTAATAGTTTTATAATAGTTTGAACAGGAACTACGAAATATCAAAATAAACATTCGTCCATAACAGCTTGTTCATCGATATTAAAAGAATTCTTGATCCTTACCACAAATACTGAATACAGTGAATTCTCGATATTTGTCAACAACACGGGTCTTGTCAGCGTCTTGTATCATCCAGGAGACGTACTCGAGTCGTGTTATGTTTACACTCCTCGGCGTCCGAGGCCTGGAGTGGGGATAATTCCGCGACGTTTATCATTCAAGCCTTGGCGACGTATATAGAGAAATCACTGTACAACTTAATACTTTACGTACCGGTAGCTCGATGCAGAGTCGCCAGATCTCTGCTTTTTTATACAAAAATTGTTAAAAATTTGACAAAAATTCAAATTTATTTTTTTGTAAATAAGTTCGACTTTTACATGTTATAATGCCTTTTGGGCCAAGTTGTATTAATATTAAAGACTGCAGATTTTATGCGCAAAAGTGCGTAGAGGTGTAACACAAAGTAGAAACATCAGATGAATTTAATATTACTGGTACATTACAGCTTATCAAAATTATTGAGAGAAGAAATCAGTTTTCATATAACCGCTTTCCTGTAATTAACATAGACAATTTTTATTTTGCATAACGTACCATAGTCTAGTCATTTGTATGTAGCAGTAAATAAACTGGTTAAACTTCACCTGTGCAACCCAGAAATTTTAAACTTTTTAATATGTAATCCTGTACATCTTTATGAGAAAATGCGAAAAATCGAAGATTTAAAGCGAGCAATTCACTGGTTCAAAAGTTATGAGTATCCCTGGGTTGTCAAGGTGAAATTAAGCCAATAAATTACTGCAATTTATCGAAATCGAAATGAATTAAAATACTCCATGTACATTGCCGGAAGATAAAACCAAAATTTATAATAAAATCTAAGAAAGTATACTATAAATATATAAAAATTAATTTCAGTACATATAGAAAGAGAATACTTTCATCATTCACAGGTTGCCTTATGTAAATTCGTTAATCGGGTTCACAGAAAATGTCAAGGTGATTTTGCAGTTCGAAAGAGAATTACTTTTCAACGATCAAGACGACGACGTTGCCCATTGACATGTTAGCGTCGTTGGCCACGGGAGACCGTTAATTTCCGAATGATTCGTTATACGATCGCGACAGAGCCGGGGGATTCGCGACTCCTCGTCGTCGACGTAGTCGTCGTCGACGGGCCTGGCACCGTCTGACGCCAGATAAGCCTCGGATGCAAATAGAGATTTCCAGCTGCGAGAGATGGATGATGCGACCGGTGATAAATGGTCGCCGCGATCTCTGTCCCGGTGACGCGGCTCTGAATTTCTTTACCGCCGCCGCGTTTTACGCCTGGCACCTACGATTTCTCTTCCTTTTTATTTATTTCGAAGCAACAGCGGGACAAACGAATCAGCGAACCCGACATTTCCACCCGGCGCACTTCGGAAATTCACTTTGCCGAGAGACTTTCGCCCGGAATTGGTAGCTGATAATTCGGATTTTATTCGATGATGGTATTGGCGCCTGCGCGTGTGAAATTTTGTTTATTAAGGGGGCATTCAGCTTTTCATTTCTAAAATATCGTTACTTTTTACAGTTTTCTTCACACATTACCTACAGGAGATTATCTCATCATTTTTAAAAACCCATTAACACTAAACCTACCAAGCATTTACAGTATCTGGTAAATATTGCCTTATAAATATGGCAACCCAAAAGGTATTGAGATTGTCTATAATTTTCAATATGATAAATCCTTGGACAAGAATATTTATTCCACTATTTTCCATAAACGAATTTTTATAGTTTCAATAATTGTAAAATATAAAATTGGTGATTTTGACCGTGGTAGGTTTAGTGTTAAACATTATTTTATAAACCCCCCAAACATGAACAAATAGAGGCAAACAATTTAGTAACCCAAATTAATGTTAATCTTAATAACTGCTTCATAAACACATCTATTCATGTAATAGAATTTTTATAATTTAGAATTTCTGTAATTTTTATAATTAAGAAAATACAATGTATTTGTACAAATACATTTCATTTCATTTACTGAATGATTATCTATTAGTTATGGCAGTAGAATGATTTTGACTGATAAAGCAATTCCTCTGGCAGAGAGTAAAAAAACGTGAAACAAATGATGTTCTAAAATTCTAAATTGTTTTGCTTAATACTTCTCCAATAATATTATTGTAAATAATCTAATACAATTTTTAATATGCTTAAATGAATATTATTAAAGACTTAATAAAATTTGAAATATAGGTTTCGTCAAACAATAAATAAAACAGTTGAAAATTAGTATATGGTAGAGAATATTGAGGAATGAAATAGAGTTCTCTGAACGGTAATTATAGAAATTACCAATCTGTTCGTCTGAGAACCCTAATTGGTTAAGTGTGCTTCCGGGGAAAAGAAGGATCCGGGTTCGGGTCCATTTGCTTCGATTATATAATAAATTATAGGTCCAAACCTTTCCTTCGTAACAATTACCGATTCCAGTTCTTCCTAACTAATAGTTAAATAATATATTTTGCTGACCATAAAGCACAATTCTTTCAGTTTCTTTAACAAGAGGAAGTTTTTAAGATTTTAAATGTGAACATCGTAAAAATATCGAAAACACTGATAAACAGAAAGTAAATTTTTAAAAACAGTGTATAGATCAAGTGTCTAGTAGCACTTTCGGAAATAGACCCACGTGGTTTTAATTTAGTGCAAAGTTTAAACTAATGACTAGACTACGGTCTTTCTGCATTTATGGCAAAAATGAGTAGACCAAATACAAAAGAAAACAGAAATAAAGAGTTTAGGAACGTTATTGTATTATGTCCAGCTCCTCAAAATTATTAAGAACAGAACTGAATATCTATGTTTCTTCTGTATCTTCCAACTAATACTAACAATCCAAAATAAACCAGTTGAATTAAAGCAATAATAAATAAATAAATATTCCATGGTAATAATTTTTATTTTGCACCCTTATGAGTAAAACAACCCCAACACATAATTGAGCCACCCCCAAACTTCATAGTTTGTTTTATGCTACTTGCTTGATTACTATTTTCGGATGAAGTCCAGCTGTCTTGCATTTTACTGCAATTTGTCAAAAAGTGAGAAACCTTTATCGCACAATGAAATGATACTGTTCCTTTTATCTGCACTAAGTGGTTTCATCTTGACTTACGCGTGTCAACTAACTTTCGAATAGGAGAAAAACTGTGCAAACACCAGTCTAAACGTGTCTTACTACAGTTGGCTATCAGTGTTTGTTAACAATCTCATTTCCCTAGCATTTGTGCACTATCTTAACCGTTTCTGATGAAACGTGCAAAACTGTGAACATTGCTTCAAATCCTTATTATTGTAAAATATTAATACTGTCAATATGATCTAACACAAACCGTTATGTTTTGTTTATCACGTTCACGTTCATACAATTATTATTACCTAAGCTTTATCATTCAATTGACAAATAGGTTGTATCGAGAAGATTAAAAGGATACTCAATCTCTTAAAATTACTAAAAGAATACAAAACTACTGTTCCACGTATAGCAATTGATAAAGAAAATGTTAATGTCGCATAAAGATGCGTACCACTTCTAACAACCGCCATTTTATCCTGCACAAAGATCCACCGGTGATGAACAATGATCCGCGTATAATCAAGAAAATCTGACCAGCACCATGAAAGAAAAAGGCGTAAAACAACGTCCTTGGTCCTCGCCTTTCCAGATAGCCAGCAACACGGTTTTATCTGTACAGGGCCGTGCTAATTTGATAGTCGCCTGATATTCCAGCAATGATTCGGCCAACCAGACACCGGTGTCCTTCCTGGGAGGGCCAACAGCTGGGATCTTTTCGCACACCTCTTCCGTTAATTGCGTCCCGGGGCTTGTCCCGATAATACATCGAATAGCAACAAGTTTCGGGGGCCGGGGGATCTCCGTGTTGGCTCCCTTCGGGTTCCCCCGATAGATAAGTGAGTGTTCCGATGCCCTCTGAACAGAATGCTCGTTCGTCGTCGGTGCACGTTAATTATTTCAAGCTCGATCGCAATTACTCATACCGGGGCCCCGCGGAACTCTTTCTCGAGTCACCCCCCCCGCCCAACTTCAAAGGGGGGCTCGTTAGTCGGAAAATATTTCGATACGGTCCCTTTTCCTTTTGGGCCCGACGTTTTGTTTCGTCGTTAAAACCTTATTTCTTGCGCGTGCAACCCTTTCGTCGATTAATTTCGCCGGTTCCAAGTGATACACCCTGGTTTCTCGATCTGAATCCAATCTTTAATTAAAACGGTGTCGAACTCGCGGGGATTCGTTACGCAAAGCGACACACAGGACTCTCTCTCTCTCTCTCTCTCTCTCTCTTGATTAATCATCGCCGGGGAAGAGCAACGGGCTCCCGTCATTGTCACGGAAGAAATATTCCTCGGGCTTTCTTCGGGCCGTCGGGAAAGGACTCGTCGAGACATCCCCGTTGACGCGAGCCGCGAGGATAAATTCGTTCGTATTGAGCTCGGTCATAAATTATTATCTCTTGTCATAAAATGTTTAATGGAATAAGCCGACAAGCGGTCAGCCGATCCGCCAATCTGGCTGGAGGAGACGTTTCGGCGAGCATCGTAAAATGTAATTTTCACTGTCGATAGTCTGGGACAAATTCTACAAATTAATTTTACGAGACATTGCAACCTGCGTGTCGGCTCAATACTGATCTTTTTGAGTCTCTATGCAGAATACAAATTTTCTACATTAATTGTCAGACACGAAATAAAAATTGATTTCTTCCTATAATCATTTAAATAAGTTGATGATAATATATCTTACTCGTAAATCTATTTTATGCGTCCTGTGTTTCATGCTCCGCTACTCATTTTTGCCATAAAAGCATAAAATCTGTCTATTAGTGAACTTGGAAAAATTCGAAAATTTTTTTGTAGTATTTCTGTATGTTTTATGCGGGATATTAGTTCACAAGGTATGAACTTTGAGACGTAGTGAATAATATTTCATTATTTTATAATATTAATATTATTTTTAATGAGTGAGCTCTGTAGGAAAAATTGCCGAACTATGTACTAAATTAAACGTTGAATGTGTTGTTAGATGTGTAGGCGTAATTCAAAAGAGTAGATAAATTATGAGAATTTATAAATGTTACTGCATTAGTTTCGGCATGTTAAACATATTGAAAAGGAAAAATTTTTTATTTTGCATAAAGATGTGGATTGCGTCTTCAAAAAAAAAAAATGCAAGTGAAAATTCATGATATTATTGATTAGAAACATAATAAATATGAAGAAACTAGAATTCCAATTTTTCAAAATTCCATGTAAAATTGTAGACTTCCCATGCATCGCACAGTGGCCTAAGAACGCGATTTTACTGGGCAAAAATCAATTTTCGTAGTTCAAGATTTTGAAAAACTTGTTTGCTACACAGTAGCAATACACTTGAAACCTTCAAAATCCAAAATATCATTCAATTCATATAATTGTGGAATCGAGGGTAACGTTTTGAATACAAACTTCTGAAATAGAAAGTGAAAGTAATTATTCTCAGAACTCTTTATAGAACATAATATAACAGGTTTGAATGAATGTTTTATATACATATTAATAGGCGTACTTTCTAATAGTACGCCTATGTATTCTATAATTAAAAATGATATAATTATAATATATATATATATTACTTATATTATTTACACTGAATAACTATAATATATTGCGTTAAAAAATGTCGATATGTGTGTCTCTTTAATTTTGACCACAAAAAGCGAATTTCCGGACTATACGTGCACAGTATTGAATCCACCATTTTGAATTTTGAATTTTTGATGTCAGATTCATTATCGGTGACCTGAAAAACACTTGATTCCCAACTTTCAGAAAGTTTCGTTGACATTTTGACATTTGGCCAGTAAAATCGCGTTCTCAGACCACTGTGCATCGGTCAGAAGACAAAAATGATTGCACAGACCGCGGTACGAACGATGCACCGTGCGCAGCCGCAGGAAGCCTGAATCATGCTCGGTGGCCAACAATGGCGATTTTTCGAGAGCCACGGGCATCAAGCATCGACAGCAATTATCGGCCGACACGGAAGCACTCATGGTACGTATTCCAGCCGTCACTCGCAACACACCTAATTAAATTAGGCGCTCGCTGATAGATTTCAATCAGGCTCGGTACCTACCGGCAGTGCCTGTGCTCGTTTGAGCGTAAGCGTGCGGAGGTTTCGATCTACACGCCCCTAAAATTTAACGAGCTACCGTGCGTCCACTTCCAGGCTCCCGCATGTCATCCCGTCTCCTTCCTCCGTGCAATTAATTAGCCCGGGCTTTCCTCGTTCTGGCCCCTACAAACGATTCTTTCCTTCTCCCTCCTCACCCCTCTCTCTCTCTCCCCCTCTCGTGCTGTCTTCTTCCCCGTGGTCCCCCGAGTGTAATTTAATCTAGGCGGAATCGGGCTGCTGCGGGTCCACGCCGGAGGGTTGAACGGTTCCGTGCTCTCTCGGACGCAACCGTTTCCGTGGGAGGAGTGTAATTTTGTTTTCGGTGGAACGTCAAGCTCCTCCCGGGCCTCTCGCAATTTAGCTAACTTAGGAAATTGCGGTTCGCGCGGTTCGTTAATTCGAGGAAAGGCTCCGCGAGCTGCCGCCATGGAAATTTCCGGCGAGGAACTTCCCTCGGTCAATTTCCACCCCCGGAAACCCTCTGCTCCGTATTTTCCAGAAATTCCGGTCGCCTTTTTATCCCCCGTTGTCCCATCGAGTCCTTGCAAACATTTTTGTCCTGGCAATCCTCCCACAACGTGGTTAACCCCTACGATTTATTTTACCTCTTACAATAACTATATCTTGAAACCTTTTCGAAAGACGATCATATTTATATTTACCGTGTTTAATATTAAAAAAGAAATATCAACTGATTTTAATGAAATAAATGTAACGCTTTTTCAATATCCATTATGCTTTGAAAATAAGTATAATTAATATTGGCACAGTAATTGGGTTCCTTCCCCTATATCGTCTACAAATATCTATATTTTAAACAAATGCTGTATGTTCTTCTACATTTGTGTGTCCGTGCATCAACCGTTTGAAGATCGATGACTATCCAATAAGAAATTGTGATTCTCTTTTCTCTTCATGAAAATATTTTTAGTTGAAGATACCGTGAATTCCACTTTCCAAAAAGATGAAGCATATCGTCGATCTTCAAAATGTTCTCATTCGTATGAATAAACTAAATAGCTTGCACCAAGCTGTAACGTCGTTTCTCCGTATACAACCACGATCACCAACTATAACTCCTACTTGAAACACTAAAAATTAAGGTCTTAATCTGTTAATAAAACCAGCAGAAATTACAACGCATATAGGGAAAAAGTCGATAAATTATATGATCCATAAGCTGATATAATTACATAAGCTGATATTAAAGTCATTTATTGTATATATGCAGTTTATTTTCAGTTTGACAGAAAAGATCGGAGCCACAATTGCAATAATCGGGCAGAGAATATTATAGCAATCTTGCGAAAGCACTTCGACAGGATCTGGATGGACGCATAAACGATTTCATGACGAGAAGATTAAATATCGAAAACGTATAGTTCTTAAGATCGGTATTTATTGCAGGGATTTCATTAATTCTTGCTCGGCGTGCGCTGCACCTGCTTACCAGATGTTGATTTAGGATTTACCTTGTGAAACGGAATGTCAGGATTCAGGTTCGTGAATGCGGGATTATAGACTAGTTAAACGGTTCGGTGGAATTCGTTAATGAACACGTTCCTTAAACCCAGTTCAACCGAGGACAATATCGAACCGTATTTTCGTAATCCTGACGATGTAGTCGTTATGTTCCCCGCCGGCCCGATTAATCTGGACTGCAAATAGCTGCACCTTGTACGGAATTCCCGCGAAAGTCGTTCCCATCCGTCAGCCAATCGAATCCAAGCGCGAGGAATTGCAACCGCTGCGCCGCCGCCGCTTCCCTGTAAGATTCCAATTTTCAAAAAATTCCAAAACCAGAACATTAACACGTGGTAATTTCTAATTGTTATTCAAATTTTTCTTAACTTTCCGCCTAGTCACAAGCACTATGCAATAAGTACAATAATGCAATGTAACTCCAAAATTAGAATAATAGAGTTATTTGTGATTATTATTAATTTTATTTGTCGAACCAGTGAATTCCTCGCCCTAAAACTTCGATTTTTGTCATTTTCTCGTCAAGATGTACAGGATTATATAATAAAAAGTTAAAAATTTCTGGGTTGCCAAGGTGAAGTTAAGCCCGCTTGTCGGTTAAGAACATGGTTGACCGTATATTCAATCATATAGTAAAAATTAAACGAAGGAAAAAGTGTTAAAAGTGGTACTCTTCGAGAGTAACAATTTGTTTAAATAATGGTAAAACTGCTTGGGCGACACGCTTCCATAAAGGGTTAAACAGCCGAGTTCTATTACAAAATGGAAGAGTTAAGGGCCCGGGATAGTCACGTGATTTTTTAATTAATAATTTCTGTCTTAAGTCTCTGACTAAACTTGTCACATTTTTTGCTCTGTATTATCGATATTATGAATTCTGACGCCAGAAACGTGCTTCAAGTTTTTCGCTTTATTTCTTATTATTTCTTATTTATATCCTATTTGGCTTTATTTATTAATTTGTAGCTGGAGATATTTTCCAGTGCGCGCTTCTCTCGATTTCACCCAGAAAACTCATTGAATGGCATAAAAATGCTTGGATTCCACGGCATGCACATCGTCAATTTTTGGCCTACTTCTAACGCTTATGTTACCAAATATCTGCATAATCTCGACAGCTCCTGACCAGCGCGCACTAGATTGTACCTTCCTCTTTCGAATGAGCCCTTTACCAGCGACAAAATATTCTTATTTGAGGACGAAAACTTAAATCACGTAAAACCATTTTGTTGACGGTAATGTAGTCACCCTACCATATCGCGAATCTACGAAGACCGGGCCCTTAAATAGAAGAGTTCGGATAACTCTTCCAACTTCTGAAACGAATTTTGTTCTGTTAACTGAAGCAATTCAAAGGGAAATGGGCTGGTGTAAAGTGATCAAATCGTATAAATATCGAGCCCTTTGTTTCACCCAGTTCGTTATCTAGATGCATACCGGCGATCCGGGCTCGTTCATCCACCGTTGTAAAAGGTTCGCATGGATATCGTTGGTTCCGGCTGTGCTCGTTCTTTCTCTTCTTTCTCCTCGCGTGGCCCAGAGCGTGCACAGAGGAGAAACAGGGCCCCGGAGAGCCCGAAGAGCATGCAGCCCGGTACCGTGTCACACCGAAATCCTTTTCCTCCGAGATATGATTCATTGTTATATGCTCTCGATGGACCACCCAGTGTATCATGCTCTGAAATGCTCGTCGAAGAATCTGAGATCGATACAACGAGCTGCGCCCACGCTCCTTCGCCTTCGCCTTCGCATTCGCTTCTCGCGCGCTGCTCTCTGATGCACTGTCAGGGGCGGATTGACCCACTGTATTCGACAGCTAATATTTTTCTACGTCGACCCGACACGATTAATAGAGTCGTGCACTTACACACCTGGTAACCACGGTCGGCTCACCGTCACCTCGCCATCCGACCGACACGAATTCCTTTCTCCTTCGTTTCGGAAAAATTGTTCACATTAAATTCGTTAAAATCGTCAATTGACTGCGACAAAATTAAGAATTCATTTATAGATACTTGCCGGAGAGAATTTTATTTGAACATATATCAGATAGAAGATTTATTAAACAGTTCGTTGAAATTATAAATGCATAAAATCTGCAGTCTACAATTATATTGCGTCTTCAATTCAAGATATTTTTCCTGCTTCCTGACAAGTTAGGGTTTCACGAATAATACGTCTTCGTCTTTCAAAAATATTGAACTGCTCAGATTATTAATCTGGAATGGAATAGAAACATATTTTACAATTATGCAACGCTATTTCTTTTAATAAAATATGAGCTTAATTGTTGATGAGTTAGTATTTCACAAATTTCTTTTATTATTGTTTTTAAAACATGTTTAACTTCATACATCTTTCGTGGAGAATGTATCAGAATATTGTACATTTGTGTGACACAGTGTTTTTAATTAAAAATATTTCGTTTGCTTCTTCGTCAGGTAGAATTAATGAGATATTGAACAGAATGAATGTCAATACTGAACTATTTAAGACAATTCAACATTGTCTAATAGAAATAATTTTGGCACAAGTATAGCTTCATTAGAAGCTCTTAATCATTTAGTGTAAAAGAGAATTTTAAATAGAACATAAATAGAATTCTATAGAGTTAAATTTAGGCGAATGCAAATTGTCCTGCTTCTTAAACTTTTCTATGTAATTTTGCAGTCATTGGATTCGTTTACGATACGAATTAATATTAAATCAGATACTAAGTATGTTGACATGATTGATAGCCACCCCTCTGGACTTCTTTCTTTATTAGCAGTGCTTCTGAGAATTTAATAATATACTATACAGGGTGTGCCACAATTCTCGTCACATTCACCCTACAAACACCCTGCATATTATATATAGCGTTCTAAAATGTGATTTCCTGTAAATGGTTACAGTTCTTGCACACACGTCACAGTTTGAAGTTCCCATTTTAATTTCAACTATTTGATGTTACACCTGATATTATAAAAATTATTGTACTCTTACTTTCTGTAATTATTTTACTGTACTTTCTTCTCGCATTTAAAATTTAAAACAAAAAAGTAGAAATAAAGACCCCTCAATCTATTACTTGGTGATTGTTACCATTTTGGTTTACTATTTTTCTTCAATTACACGTTCACAATAATAAAACCTCTACATTATTTTCTTTCTCCTTTTGTGATCTTAACATTGCATCCGCGTATCAGGTAACAATATTAGCAATATAAGTATACTTCTAAACGTAGAATGGTAACTGCACCATGATCTGCTACCTATTAAAGACCAACGTAAGTTTAAAAAAAAATTATTTAAGTTTTTCTCTATATATAATATAATTATATATAGCAATAAAATCGTAAATGAGTCAAATTGACTAGCTCCGGCAATCTAGTGTTGAAAAATTGCTGAAGCATGGCTGCGCATTAATCCGACACGATTAATTTAGGAAAATGAAACATGTCCGATTATAATGATCGGGTAATTCAAATATACCGAGGCCAATGGGTTTCTCTATCGATCCGCCCCTGTGCAGGGCACGCTATAGACCAGCAGGCCCACCTGGGAGCAATCGATACGAAAGATATCGGGATAATCTCACGGCGCCGGCCGAATTAGAGGTCTAGCGAGTCTTTAATTGAACCCCTGAATAATGATCATCGATCCCGTGATAGGACAATCCCGTCATGGGGGCGGCCGTCCTTCGTTTCTACTCTACTCGACTTTTCAGATTACTATCCCGACCTACGTCTGCCTACATTAACCGTTTCACAGACGGAAATCAATCTGATAGCCAGGTGAACTGCCTTGGGCCGACTTATCTCGATGAAACTGAAAATACTATTTGGATTATTAATTAATGACGCGCCGCGTGGGCGAAACCTCGATCGACGGCTCTTTGTACCGTTCCAATGGTAGTTTCTCTCGCAATTTTACTTCACCATTCTCCTTTCCAGTTTATTTACTGCTGGTTTTTACCTATTTTTCTATCAATTTTTTCAAAACCCATTGAGAAAAGGCGGAATTGCTTTCCCCGAGATATTCAGCTTCTTTATTTTGCTTCTTTCAATGTGATCTTATAGAGGAAAGTCTTAAAAGTTAATTTGCGATTTTTTATTGCAGTTTTATAGCAGTTTAAATAGACAGTGTCGTTAATGGTACTACACCAGCGTTAATGGTGGCACACTTCTCACTTGAAGCGTAATAAAACCGCAAGAAAAAAATCGCAAGTCAACTTTTAAGAGCTCATTGTAAGGGACTCAATTACTGTGTCTATATTACTTATACTTATTTTTAAAGCATAATGAATATTAAATGAGCTTTATTTCATTATGCTTTAAAAGTAAGTATAATTCACATACGCACATTAACTGGTACCCCCACAGTAATTGGGTCCCTCACTCTAGTCAACTCGATTCTCACTGTCTTGTAAGTAAAACAGAGTCATTAGGAAAAGGAAGTTCAAATGTGTAAAACTGTTGTAAAATGTTTTTGCAGAGATTTCACAAAAATATGCTTTGCTTGTAATTAAGTAATCCTTCAATTTTGTAACGTAGTATTATGCATGTAATAATTCTTCCTTTATCGATGTTCCTTTTTCCTTTACAAACATTTTTATTTATACTTTGTATGATTACTATCATTATTATTGTCGCTTATAATTTTTTGATCGAGTAATTATTATAAGAAGCGAATAAATGAGCCCGCGCACCATCATTAAGTCGAGGACTTTCATTTTTAAACACTTTCTACCTGCAAAAAGAAACCGCACACGTTATGTGCCCGCAATGAACGTAAAACACCCTACCTTACATACATTAATTTCTGCACACGTTCTCACAATAATTATGCCAGCGACTATAGGTCCCCTTAACCTTTCCCTAAAATTGTAATCCGCTCGAAATCACGTTCGATTGCCATACTCAGTATGCAAACACGAGCCGCATGCGTACCACCCAGGCAGAAAGTTGCGCAACAGTCTGCAAGGAAGCATGAAAAATATAACGAGGTATCGAGGAACGGCAAAGAACCGCGGAGGGTTAATTCTTTAATTGGAAGGTGCAAACGAGAAATCAGTGCACGGGTCATCGAAATTAACCAATTTTCGTATCGCGCTCGCGAAAAATCTGTGGTAGCGTGGTTTCGCGGTCGCCCACGTTCGACGAAAAAATGTTTCGCCGGGTTTAATCGCGGCTGGCGAAAAAGGTTACAGGCGGCGAAGTGTCATTACGCATTAAATTAAATTTGTTTTTGCCGGCGGTTTTTGATGAGCAGCAGTTAGCCTGCGCACGCCCCGGCCCTCTCGTCGAGGTAATCCAGCCGACGACTCGTGCTAACTAATTCATGCCAGGTTTTTTGCGAACTTTCGCCCTGAAATTACCTCTCGCGACCCGGCGAATATTTGTTTCGTCGCTTACTTTCGAGAGACTCGCAGGGGAAAGCCTGCGGAATCGTTGAATCCCAATTACCATGCGAAACCTCCCTCGTTGCGTCCTAATTTCGTATTGCGAAATACAGAGCCTGGAAATGCATTGTTCAGACAACTGTCGATGTGCCAAATTCGATTTTTTCATGTTTAATTTATTTTTTGTTTGGCCGGGCTTGGGTCGAGGAACGTTGTAAAAATATTCGATGACTATACATCATTTTTACAGGACTAATCTGCCAAAGAAGCAATAACAAATGTTAAAGAAGTTTTCATTTATTTAATACAATAAAAATTGAAGAAGCCTTCCTGTATTCTCCAACTTCTAAATAAAGGGCCAAAAGTGACCTTCCAAGAAAAAACCCTTTCTGCCAAATTTCAGCCCTACAGCTCCCCTGTAAAGATTTTTACAGTTTTTCTTAATTTTTTTCCCCATGAAAATTCTAAAAAAAAATCTGACACATTCAGCATATCTAACCACATGTTCGAGAATTTTTTCCGATTTTTCTGAAAATGCACGGAAAAATGCTTATTTTGAAGTTTAAATTAATTCAATAATAATTGTTAGCAACACTATCTACATTTTTTTCACATTTTAACTGGCCTGGGTATCTGCTAAAAAATAAAAAATAAAAATCAACTTACTTCAAAACTTGCTGAAAGATTCATTGAAAATTCTTATCATTTCCAAAATGGCATTGGCGAATCGAGCTCCACTGAAAGAGGGACATGTACTTTCTGGGGAATTGCACGTGGCCAAAAGTCGCCTCGATCAAAGAATGTCGATTCCTGAGAAATTCCAATAGCTCGGAGGATAAGAGAATGTTCGGGTACATCCGCATCTGATTCGCGTTAATTAACCGCAATGCGGGTGTAATTTTCGGGCGGGCCGTACCGTACGAAGAAGGTTTCGCAAAGGATTCGTGGATCATTCGGTAACGATGTTCGTTTCCAATTATCCAGGGGCGTTCTCCCGAACGAGCGGTTCCCAGTTCGCGTTATTCCCGTGGGCCTCGCGTGTTCGCTCAAAAATGATGAAAGTTACGGTGATGTAACGCAGATAAATGCAGTTCTTAAATCCCGGATAAGAACGGTACAGAGAGGGGAGGGGGGGAGGGGAGGGGGGAAGAGATGGGGTGAAGGCGGCGAGCCGAAACAGGCAGCTGGCGAAAAGGCATTTATTGCCTGTTGCACCATTTTACGGGTTCTTAATTCCTTCGGCAGCGTTCGGCCAGGATCTGCCGGGATCTGAAGGGCGCCGACAGGACTCGACAATCCTTTGAGAAATTCACACTGTCCTAAACGCCCCTGCACAATGTCGGCTCCGACGAGTTTTATACCGTGGAACAGGCCAGACCCCTCGTGCACAGGAAATTCCGTGTTCGAGCCGTGCGATTAAATTAGTATATCGGCAGGAAGTACGAGTCTCTTCCTGCTAATGGACTTTGCTTTTTGTCTCTCGACGAGGATGTTAATGGATTTTACCCTTGGGACTCGAGGTTTTACATAGGGTTGCTTCGTTGTTCAGTTCATCGGTCGTCGCTGCATTTCTTTGTTGCATTCGTACTATCTACTTTTTGGTACATTCGTCTGGTGCATTTTCATTTATTTCTTATGAAGATATTTCCAATTTTTAATGGTGTTGGATTCACTAAAAAAAGGCTTACAGCATGTTATAACATTTAGAGAAATATTTGAGTTCATTAGCTCTCAGATGGTGCCACTTGGGTCCATTTTGACCCAGAGTTAAAACTGTTTCATATGCATATTACGCTTCAAGTGGACCTTCAAAATATAATTTGAAAAATGCAGTGATTCGATTAAATTATATTTAATATTATATTTTATTTAACGGTCACCTCTATTGAAATAGAAACGTAGTGAGATAGTAAAAATAAAATTACACAGTATATGTATACTGCTATAAATCAATTTATTGGAGACTGAAGGTTTAGAAATTTACGCTCTTACGCTCGAAACCAAAATTTTGCATACTATTAAATAATAAATTTCATTTCACATTTATCCTAAAACAACAAACGAGTATGCACAGACATCCGCAGTTTCTTTATCTGAATTTTTTCTGAAGTCTAACATTTTAGACAGTCAGTCTGTGTACTGCATAATTAATTACACACGACAGAGGAATGATTCGCTACACGTGTAATCACTATAACAAGGGTACAAACATTTACAGTAACCCTGAACGAGCCTCACGATCGGATCGTACAAAGGCTCACGATCGACTTGGATCGTCTAGAATCGATCACGATCCGCCATCCTGGATACCATTTCTCTCCCATGATCGTTGAAAAACACGTCTAATAGTATCATGCGCGTTTAGGCGAGTTCCTGATCCTGACAGCACGACAGCAAACAGAGAGACCGGTTTTTATGGACACGAGCTGAGGCGAGGGTGCACGATCGATAATCGTTTAGGTCGAACTAGAAAGACGACCGGCGATCCAGGGGAATTATGATCCAAGAACAGGGGCAAGAAACTGAATCATGTATCCGAGGTCTGTGAATTAGGGGTATGAGAATTCAATGTTCGAACCGACATTGCTTTCGAACATGAACGTGAACTTATTGCTTCGGAGTTCGCATTGTTCGTGATGTATGAACTGGGGGCATGAGGTGCCCTCTATATTGATACTCCTAATCAATTTTGCAATCGCTATACCAATTTTTTATGGTATTTTACCGAAGGACCCAATTACTAGTGGGTGTGCCAATTACTGTGCCTGTAATTATCCTTATTTTTAAAGCATAACGAATATTAAAATATATATATCTTATATCTCTTTTTTTATATTCATTATGCTTAAAAATAAGTACAATTAATACAGGCACGGTAATTGGTACCGTGACAGTAATTGGGTCCCTTACCCTAGGCCAATTATTTCTTTTGGAATTTTTGGTGAGGAGAAAGTTATTAACTTGTTTTATATATATTGCAGTGGTTCTCAAACTGGGTATCGCGAAATTTACACATATTTGAATATGTGAATCTAAAGCAAAGAAAAATTCCATGAATTTTGTTTAATGATTTCAGTGTGCCAGCAGAAAAAAAGTTTAAGCACCACTGATATATAGCATGGATAATAAAAAATCTCATAATCAAAATTTAGAGGGGTGGCAACGCTTTGAAAATTGTAATTTTTCTCTTTTGAAAAATTGAGGAATATGTTTTCATTATTCCTAATATTCCTTACGTTTATATGAAATTGTGACGATCAAGAGCTGGCTTTTAATAGCTGTATCAATACTCTCGTTCGTAATAGTAATAACAGAAAAATGTTGGCATTCAATTAATATGAATAGACAATGAATCTTTATTCACAATAAAAGAGTACATCAGCTGTCAGAAACAGAACCCAAGGAAAAATCTATTAGAAAATATTTAGGAAATATTTCTTAATATTTAAAGAAGATTCTTTCAAGAAATTTCTTAATACTCCAGTTGTAACTTTCTGTTGAATTAAATTTTTGACTGTGTTCATCACTTACTTGTAAGATGGTGTAAATGTATAAAAACGATGAGGACTGTTTTCAAAACTTGAATATATTTTAGTTGTTTACAAATGAATAATAAAATGAAGAACATGAATCAATTTGTACACTTAATGCTAAGTTAAAAATCGCTGAACTGTTTCAGTCTTTCGCTATTTTAAATTGTACCTACTCAATTTTGCTATAAACTCAGAAAGCCCGCAGCCTGCTTATGAAGTATGGAATCCGAAATTGAAATGACCGTTTCATTCGTTAAAATTCTACTTTGTTAGAGCCCTATCTTAACCGAGGACCGGTCGGTCCAGGATTTGCGAGCAGAGATTGCGGGCCGTGTATTCGGTCGATAAGCGGTTTGGCGAGACGTATCGATAATCGTGCTTAATTATCACCAATTAATCTATCTCGGTGAGAAGCTGTTAAAGATACTCGCTAAATAGCCGACAATATTTATCGTCCGATAAAGTAACGAAACAGACTGCTAAAAAGTGTCCTCGTTTCCCGGGGAGAACTTGTTCAACAAGCCGACAGTCTCGAATTGCGGCGACAACGGCGACGCCCGCGACAGAAATATCATCGAGAATTATACATCCTGGTGTCGTTCGGGCCTTTATTATTGTTATTGTGGGCTGTTATCGGCGCGATATCGGCCCGAAGATTGTCCCCGTTTCCTACGGAACTTGTTCCTCCGCCGGGCATGATGCATAAATTAAGGCGAGGAGCGCGTGCCGCGAAGCGAAATCCTCGCTTGAAAAACAAATCGCTTCGTTCGGTCAGGTCATAATTAAAAAGTGATCAGAATATTCGGATTGTCCGAGAGCGAACTGGTTTTTGATAGCATATTTCACTGCGCGAATTACTTGGCCGAAGACAGGACACGCTTTCCTTCTCTGGATCGTGTTTCTCGGATTAGTGCTTGCATTTTGCCTCGGATTAGAGAACCAGGTTGGAAAGTTTGAATTTTATGTGTTCAAGAGTTTATGGACCAATAAATGGTAGGGACGTGGCTTTGCTAGAGCGTCTATTTCTCGGATTAGGTACGCTAGCCGCCCCGGTTTAGCGTTAAGAAGCGTGGAATAGGACAGGCTGGAATTCAAGGATTTGAGTGGGGATAAAAATTGATTACGTTGGTTACTTCTTGCTCTGTAACATCCTGTTAGACTCGTTATACAGATTGTTTTCAAGTCTAGAATACATTCGAATTGTTTCTACATAATTAACAAATTCGCGAACAAAAGGCTTCGAATTAATTAGATTTCAAAAATGGACAAAAATGGTGAGCCGTTGTTTCATCCCAGACTGTACATTTACAGGGCACTGAAAGACACAGGTTTTATGAGTAACTATAACAATGGAGACTCGATTGGTTAAGTCTGGGTTAGGTTGAAATAGTAACTATTAAATTAGACTAGATTAGGACGAAATATTAGGTTGGCAAGAAAGTAATTTCGGTACTTTTAGGTGAAATAAAATCCAATTTTTTTATCAAAGCAATGAACTTTAATCAATAAAATATTTTCCATCTTGTTCTACGATCTTTTGCCATCTTTCTGGTAGCTTCATAATTCCACGCTCATAAAACTTCTGATCCTTTTCGGTGAAAAACTGATCCAAGTGCGATTTCAGACCATCATCATTAGTGAAAGTTTCACCATTCAAAGAGTTTTGTAAACTTCGGAATAAATGATAATCTGATGGTGCAATGTCAGGGCTATATGGTGGATGTGACGTCACTTCCCAACCAAGCTCCAATAACTTTTCACGTGATACCAAAGATGTGTGTGGCCTAGCGTTATCATGGTGGAACACGATTACTTTGCGATTTGCCAATTCTGGCCGTTTCTCTTTGATTGCTATGTCCAGTTTTGTTAGTTGTCGACAATAAACATCTGAATTGATGGTTTTGTTCCTTGGGAGAAGCTCAAAATACACAATACCTTTGTAATCCCACCAAACTGACAACATGATCTTCTTTTGGTGCAATTCAGCTTTCGGCGTGGTTTGGGCTGATTCATCACGCTTGGGCCATGATCGTTTTCGAGTTGTGTTATTGCAAACAACCCATTTCTCATCACCAGTGATGATTCGCTTCAGAAAAGGGTCGATTTCATTTCGTTTGAGATGCATATCGCATATGTTGAAGCGTTGCGTTCAGTGAATTTCTTTCAATTCGTGTGGAACCCAAATATCGAGCTTCTTAACGATTCCGAGACTTTTTAAACGATATTCTATAGTTGTATGCGAGACATTTAACCTGTCTGCAATTTCTCGGACAGTTATATGACGATCCGATTCAATAATGGCTTTCATTTGGTCATCATCAACTTCAGATGGTCCACCAGAACGTTGGTCGTCTTCAAGTGAGAAATTTCTAGAACGGAATTTTTTAAACCAATTCTGACACGTGCGTTCTGTTCAGCAATCCACACCATAAACCTCACATATATCTTTGTGAGCCTCGGCAGCTTTTTTACCTCCACGGAAATAAAAAAGCAATATGTGCCTACAATGTTCGTTTTTGCACTCCACGTTCAAATTGACACAGAACTAACAATTTTAATCAAAATTACGTGTAATTTGCTTCAAAAGTAACCTAAAAGATGCAGTTATGAAATGTCAGAAAGGAAACAAATGCAACGTTAACAGAAGTCAATCAAACAGAACATAAAGCCATCTATTAGTGAAAACCGAAATGACTTTCTTGCCAACCTAATATTACAGAAACGGTAACTGGCCTATAATTTTGTCCTGCACTGTAGACTAACACCAGTTTAGAAACACAGAGTCCTTTCGCTAATAACCATAACCGCAGAGGCCCGATTGAGAAGCAAGCGCCTTCGTCGAGAGGTGTACAATATCGTCTAGAGCCGCGCCCCGCGTTACCGTCGCCGTTTAATCCGCTAATCCGAGGACCAGGGCAATTACCATCGGCCGGGGCCGGTCGTCGAATCGCAATCGAGGATTAAAAGAGAAACGCGAGGACGTCGGTGAACCTCTTAGTTAAAACACCTTGGGCCGGTCTGGATCGGCGTCGGTCGTCCAATTAACCCCGAGGGAGATAGTCTTAATCAGCGTCACGATTTCCCCGCGGTTCAACGACACCCGTCTCTACAACTTTATTTCGAACGCGCCGCGTCCGACGGGGGCATTCTCTCGTCATTAATTATCCCCGGATCGGACAACGGGGGAACGAGGTTACACAATTTAAAACGCGCCGCGCCGCGCCGCGCCGTGCCGCGCCACCAGCGAGATAAAGCCCGTGCGAGGCCCGCGCGCGTTTCTCCCGAACGATAAAAGTGTAACGTTGATTGCTGCGCCTCCGGAGCAAACCGCGCGGCACAATGCGATTTCAATTTTATTGTGCCAGCTGCGCCAGATAACCGCCGCCGGCGATCGTAATTCAGCGCCGGTGTCTTTTAAGCTGTCTTCACGGCTGAAAACTGTGTCAAATCGGGCCCCCGAATGGGACCCCTACCGGATTCAACCTCGAAGCTGATATAGAGGTAACCCGGTGATAACGGGCCACGAGAGATTCCACCGGCGAAAATTGCCGGTCAAGTCGATTTCCAGAGCCTTATGAACTCATAAGGCTCGACAAGCTATCGCTCGAGGTGTCGCGAGCCTAACTTTTCTTGCGCCTACCGCCTCCAGCTAGGCGTAGATCCACGGCCTGTTCCGTTTGCCGATGGTCCCGCGGAACGAGTTTTTTTGTTGTGCAGCTGGTTTCTGCGGTTAAACGATTTGTTTTTGATTTTTACTTGTACTCGAAATCAGTTGTTCAACTGTCCATAATGATCAAAGCGTCTACGATGATCGGTAGATTTCGGATTTGGTGCATTTATATGGCAAAAATGAGCAGTTAAATTGTAAAATATTAGAAGGATTGATAAGAATTTGCAAACATTGTTACATTATTTTAAACTTGTAAGAATTGTTACAGAAAGAAACGAATTCCTATCTGGCTCCGGTTGCTGGCAATTTTTTATCTTATATACGAATTGTTTTGCTTTAATAATAATGCCATAATAACTGGACGAATAATTTTGAAAAGCTCGGCGTTTTTTCAGAAAAATATAAACGAAAAATTGTATAGCCTATTTACCCATATATTTAATGATTAGGGGTCTCAGAGGAAATGTAACTGCTCAATACAGTGTTTACTCGATATATGTCCGAAACACGGGTCTAGCCACGGACATATATCGATTATAAGATACTATTCTTGACCTCTCATGCAGTATACTCCGCGGCAGTGGGGATACTTCTGGGACTTTTATCAGCTAGGACATATATAGAGTAATAATAAACATAATAACACACATATTACACTGTTTTAATTTTCTTTATGCATTTTTTATTTACTAGCATTGTAGTTTTATGCAATACAGTAAGAATCTTATGTATCGAAAGCTTGGAGTATTTAAGAAAATCGAAACAAACAATTGAATACGGTTCGTGTATTGGTTTGTTAGGGGTCTGAGAATGAGAGAAAATCTAACAGCAAATTGTTGGCAGTGTAATTGACTCGTCAAGTGACGGCCACACGGAGTTTCGAACCACGTAGCCGTGCACACCGGCGACCGATACGTTTATCGCGAAAAAAAGCCATAATTCATCGCGGAGAGTGGTTGGCGTGAGTGGTACAAGCAAAATAACGTTTATCGACGGGAGTCACACATATCCCCGCAGCGATTTCGCTGCTTCAAATCATCGGAGACGATTAATACCCATCCACGGGGATAACAGCTGGCCTCGTGTAATGACAGCGTTACACAAACGCACATTTTACCTACATTTTTCTTGCATATTTGTTGCATATTCTGACATATTTTACTTGCATAAACATCCGCAATCTACTTACAACAGACAGATCGCATTTCTAATTTTTTAATATTCGACCAACGAATGAATTTGTTGCACCTCTCTAATTATCACAAAACAATGAAAATAGGAATCTGCATAAAAATCCTTAGTCTAGTTGCCATACAGAGACTTCTGTTCAGTGAAAGAAATATTTACCTAACTCCAATTTCCCAAAAATATATACAAATTTGTATAAAAATCACAAGAACTATGTAAAACGATTTCAATGACCTTGAAATATGTTGTCAAGATCATCATTCTGAACAACTTTTTCCTTCACATGTTACCGCCGCTTGGGCTTGGTTTTTTAGATATTCGCAGAAACCTGTCACCTCCACTACAGCCAATTCCGCTATTTTACGAATTTTGATTACCTTTGAGTACCTTTATAGCAGACCTAGGCAAAATTTCGAGAAAAAATATTCAAAATACTATTTTAAATAGTATAATTTAATGTAGTTGAAATAAACGAAAAATTTTGGCAAATGAAATATTTTTACTTCGATAACCAGATACATAACATAAAATATTTTAATGTTGTATTTCAAATATTTCCTTACAATGAAAATAAGTTGAAGAAATATTATAAATTATAATTTTTAACAAATAAGAAACTATAATAGTTAACAAAGTATTATTTGTAATACTTTGTAATAACCTTACGCGCTATCAACTATTTGAAATACTATTTTACACAGTCCTACAAACTAAGTCTCACAATTTTCAACATTTTCCAAATAAAATGCTATTTTTTAATAGTATTTCAAGAACTTTTTCTTCTAAATAAAGTAATTAATTTGCATGATTATAGGTATGCTTTAAAAATAAAATAAACTATTTACTATATTCTATTTCGAATACTGGTATCGAGTGACTATAGCGAGTAAAGGAATGGTAAAAGGATCGAATTGATCGAAAGGATCCCGGAGTTGGTTTCGGTTAATGTATGCGACGGCGCGCGGTCGTGCAGTCGTGTTCATAAATGCGTGATTGCAGAAGCAGAAACAGTGATTCCACGAAACGCAGAACCCCGAAAATACAGGCTGCGAGAAGGAACGGCAGGAGCTCAGGGCGACAGGAGACGAGAAGGATTTTCTTTTCGAGGAGAGAGCCATCGAGGCCGCTCGTTACGAGACGACGCGTGCAATTTGCAACGCTGTGTTTGTCCTTTGTATCGAATCGGCGGAAGAGCAGATTCGACGGCTAATCGCCGCGGGAGTATCGCCGCGCGGAAGCCATTTTTACGAGAAAACACGGGCCCCTGAGCATCCGCCATCCACCTGCCGAACAGGCAATAAAATGTCAGAGGCCCCAACAGTTATCATTAGCGCGCAAGGGGAAACGCAATTAAGCCGAGGGACGACCGGATCACCTCGGGACAATTTCGCCAGATTAATTCTGGTTGACGCATCGCGCGCATGGATCATAACTCATTTCTTCGAATTCGCCGCGTTCCATTATGACCGATGCGCAGTCGCCGTGCAGAAATATTCGGAGGACGTTTATTAATCTCTCCGGAATTTACGGTAAAGGTTTTGCGAATATGCTTAACGAAGAAACGAATTTTAATAAATATTGCGTTGTAACGATTAACCGGTACTTTCAACGGGATTATTTCTTTCGTTCCTCTGGAAGAAGAAGCATCGATACGTCCGTTCAAGATTATCGAATTTTTTTACGGAGCCAGTTAGAAAATAAGTTGCATTTTTTATATAAATTTTATATGAATATGAATTTTATACAAATTCGTCAATTTATGCGTTCATCTGTTTCATAGACACACGCTTATGGACAGGATCCAATGTTCCCGTAAGTTTTCTTCGGGATATCTGGGGAGCTGGTAATTTCCGTGGAAAACGAAATTCATATTCGTACTTGGCACGTGGAAACGAATAGAATGAAATGAAATTGGTAGCAAAAGCTTGGTGGAGCAATTCTGAAGTTCAGTCGTATTTTCAAATAATTCACTGTAGAAATCAGCTCAACTGTCTCAAACTAAGGACGAAAGGTACATGGTTAATATGAAAATTCCCGAAGCAACCCGAAACAGTTACAGTATGATTAATAATTGTCTCGGTAAAATTCTGGTTGGGTGTTCATCGGGCTCGTTAGAATTCCTCAGGGGCGATATTCGCGACTTTAGCAACGTTCCCGCCGGTATTTATCATTCCCTGTGAAGATTTTCGTATCGCACTAGTCGCGCATGCCCTAGAATCGCGTCCCGTTTCCGTGTTTCGTTACGCCTCTGTCTGTCAGGGGCGAGCACCGTTCAATTTGTCTCCCCGGTTTCCCGGCAGTCATCTGTCGTTTTGCTTCGGTCGTTGTTCGCCGTCAATTATTTGTCCAACCGGGCGAAATTGCACCTCGCGAGTCACCGTTGGCCTTCCGAGATGAAAGGAAGCTTAATTGCTTTCAACCGTTACGCGACGCCGCCGTCCACGTGTCCCGCTCGTTACATTGGTGCTTTACGACAGATAAATTGCAGGTGGTTTGCCTGTGGGACGCCGTCCCCCGAGCTTTTTTCCCTGCGAAACTTTTGCACGAAGCTTTGACGCGCGCCGTGAATCCGCGATTGATTTGAGGCTGCCAATATATACGGGATGGTCATGTTTTTGTTTTTGTTTTTATTTTTTTTTTTTTTTAAGCACGCAGGCAAATGTGTTCAGACACACTTAGGGTAATCAAGATTCACTTTATAGACTTTTGGAGTGATCATGCGGAGTGGTAACAATTCGACTATGCATTACTAAAATGAATTTGTGCGGTTTGTGTATAGGGTGGTACAAAATTTGCTGCACTATTGAAAAAATGGCACGATAACTAACTACGACAATTTATAATAACGACAAAGTACAACTAAATTTTGTACAACCCCCAAAAATTCAATTGCATCCAAATACAATACATCCGAGTAAATTTAAAACTACTTTTGCGAGTTGCATAAAATATTAACCGATACTTACGTATTAATTTTGTCCAATTTTAATATCATGTCGCAAAAGTCAGATGTTATTAGTCCGGATACGTCATTCGAATAATTCCGATGAATCATTGCATTCAATGGGGTGAGGAAGACCCGCATGCAATCGACTAGTTATTAAACCGTACACGAGGACTAATATTATCGCTCTAGCGGTGATCATTATTATTACGGAGACACATGTTTTTATTTGGTCCAATTGCCTTTGTCGTCGTGTAAGGGCGTTCAGGCTTAGGGCGATGCCTGGCAGCCATGATGAAAGGAGCACGTTCAACATATAAAAATTTCTCAAAACCTTCGAACACTAATTGCCTAATAATTATTAATTTACGCAGAAGCAGATAGACACTTGTGATTTTATTTTTTCTAATTTTTCTACATATATTTTCGAATATACTTCAACATCTATCAATTCTTTCGTTACGCCTAACTTTGTAGCAAATTTACAAAATTTAATAGAACCTTTGTTTCAATAATACAATCAATAATACTTTCACTTACCTTTTACCGCAGCAAATTTTCCTGTAAATATGTAATAGTTTTAGTCATCTTAATAAGCTAGTTCCAGTAATCTTGTCAAAATTGAAGGTTTGGTTAACATTAAATAAAAAATTTTCTAGGACCAGACTGCATATTTGTACAATTTACACAATTTTTATCCCCAATGATGAAAATTTCGCTCTCCAAAAAATAAAATATTAGAATATTAATTTCCATAAAAGTCTACAACGTAGCCATTACCGATTGAAAATAAATAGCTGAATGAAACAGGAACTCTCATGTTTTATTCAAATGAAAGTAATAAAGTCTTTTGTTTGTTAGTCGGTAGACTGTCTAGATAACAGATTCGGCGAACACAGCGACTCGAGCTAGATCCAAACGATCGAAACATCAATCTCGATCTCCGGACCGGAAGGACAGCGAGATAAAGCTCGGTTTCGCTGTCAAGATTCCGATCGACGCTTGACAGATCATCGTCACGTCTCAGAGACACATTTCGAAACTCCATTAGCATCGGTGAAACGGAGTCCGGCGTTTCGCGTGAAGTGAATCGCGCGTGTCATAAATATACAAGCGAGAACGGAGAGGATCCATGGATCCATCCTCTCCACTCTTTCTCCCACTGCTTTTAGCTTATCTGTTGACTGGCCACCCCGGACGGGTAGCTCGTAAGAGGGTTTCGAGTGTCTCAGGCGGTTCTGATAATTGGAAAGGGTGCGTGGAGTCTGTCTGACATTTGTTTGGCCGACCATTATGTAAATAGAGCCCTGCCGAGCCCTTCAGAGGCGCCATCAAGTTTTTCGGGACCATCCTACTTGCTGTCGGAACGGCTCCAAAAAGTGTTTGAACATTTTTCCGATTTTCATACTTGAACCGCTGTAAAAATAACCACTCCTCTTTTCTATTGAAGGG
This sequence comes from Halictus quadricinctus, assembly GCA_028454245.1. NCBI lineage: Eukaryota > Metazoa > Arthropoda > Insecta > Hymenoptera > Halictidae > Halictus > Halictus quadricinctus. Next base: position 1,031,426 of record CM052112.1, read on the forward strand.
ATTACTATAATGAAATAAAATCAGTTTACCATGTATGGAATAGTGAAATGTTCAATTGCAAAATATTAATGTTAATTTTCTTGTTTGTCCCGATTAAAAAATATCGAGCATTAGAAATATTAAAATATTGCGCGCGATAAATTTTCGCCACATATTTGTTCGTTATTTTCCTCAAAGCGGCGAGCAATTTACAGTTTCTCGTTTAATAGCAATTGCGGAGATTCAAAGTCTACCGACAGAATCGCCGCTAAAAAGCAGGCTAAAAGCCACTTTCAACAGTGCCGCGTAATTACGTAGCCCGACAGCGTGGTTAATTTACAACAACGATTACAACGTAGCGCTCTCTTCCCTGAAAAACAATAACCGACCATCGTGCTTCGGCCGGAACAATAACCTTCCACCGCGGAGGCAAGAATTTCCGCGGATTAAAAACTTCCTCCGAGTGGCTCGCACTTTTATGCTTTTTTTTTCCCTTGTAATACTGCTGGCGATAATAGCCCTTGTTTTTAGCTTAGTTTATCAACAGGAAGTCCAATGTGTCTAGGAAAATCACGAAGGTTTAAACTGTGTGCTCCAGGAAGTGCCTTTCAATTTTTAAACATTATGCAAATTACTGCAGAAATGAATTCGCAATTTAAACGAAGTATTGTCGTTACAACACTTTTCGTTAAAACAATGCACTTGTTTATTGAGAAATGTGGCATTGAGGTGTAAAGTCTGTGGCAGGTTGAAAATATTAATTTTTCTATAGATATCTATCTATCTGTCTGTCTTCGTGTAAGTTTTAGAAGTAAATGCATTTTTCAGTAGTAATTATTTAATTAATTTTTCTAAGCAACTTTGTTTACAGTATTCAGTGTTAAGCTGGCACTAATACAATGTAAGGTAAACGTACCGGTGGCTGACAATAATACACATTTCATTTATTTCTTACCTTAGTTGTTAATATAATTAAAAATAAAAATTAGTAACATAAAGTGGGAACACTCATTAATATAAATTAGCATTATCATTATATAAAATTAAAAATTATTATTTTGAAACATGTGTCATATCTGTAACAAATCTCGAAGAATTTCTTAAGCTTTTACTAAGAAATCTCGCTAATTTATTAAGGGAATATTTCACTATATCTGATATTTTATGTTACGAGAATGAATTAATGAAATAAATATACTTTAATATGTAAACCAAATATTCGAACGTGCAAGAAAATTAACCTTTTTAATTAAAAATTATAAGATTTACATATTGGGACAACAGTTTTCTTAATGTACCAGTAGGGGACCAGTAATTGACTGATCAGCACGTGGCTGCACGTAGCACAGGTGAGTCTTCATGTGAAAATATTGAGGATTTAATGATGTTATATAGTAAATTATAATAAATAGTGTTTATTTCTGACATCTGTGTATTCTTGAAGCAAGTATATCTACAGTATTTTGTACATAACCTTAAAATTTTAGATTCATTATAAGATTTACATATTGGGACAACAGTTTCCTTAATGTACCAGTAGGGGACCAGTAATTAACTGATCAGCACGTGGATGCACGTAGCACAGGTGAATCTTCATGTGAAAATATTGAGGATTTAATGATGTTATATAGTAAATTATAATAAATAGTGTTTATTTCTGACATCTGTGTATTCTTGAAGCAAGTATTATATATCTACAGTATTTTGTACATAACCTTAAAATTTTAGATTCATTATAAGATTTACATATTGGGACAACAGTTTCCTTAATGTACCAGTAGGGGACCAGTAATTAACTGATCAGCACGTGGCTGCACGTAGCACAGGTGAGTCTTCATGTGAAAATATTGAGGATTTAATGATGTTATATAGTAAATTATAATAAATAGTGTTTATTTCTGACATCTGTGTATTCTTGAAGTAAGTATATCTACAGTATTTTGTACATAACCTTAAAATCTTATTAACTTTATCTTTTTTCTTTTATAAGTTAAGCACGGCAGAAACGAAAAAAGAAAAATATACACAAAAACAATTAAAACAAACTTTTGAAGCTGTATCGGAAGAGGTAACAGGTAATGTCGTACATATTATGTGTTTGGTTAACGGGACAATGTAATTCTCGTATAACCGTTAAAATAAATTCGCTTAACATGATTTAGAGGTTTGACTGTCGTAACTTTCAATAATTACATTGTATTATCTTCGAAATTAAACGAAACTTGTTTAATTTGATGGTGATTTTACAGATTAAATAAAGAAATACCGTACCGGTGTTCCTTAAGCGTCCAGATACTGGGACGTTTACCTTATCTCTAAAATTCTGTTAATCAATCTGCCGCTTTAAATTTCAGCAACCCGTACACGCGTAAACTCCGCAGTCTAATCGTCAGCCCGGCCAGAGGATAACTTCGTCGACCTAACTTCTCGCAAATGAAACCCGAGGACATCGGAGCCGAACGAAGCCACCCCGTTCGAAATCGTAGAAAGTTCTTAATTACAAAGCAGCGCGGAGTGCCCTATTTCTCGACTACCGTTCCCAGGATCGCTCGCGGGCCCCAATAAATCGCTGGCAGCGTCCGTGGCTTAATACCGTGGCAAAATCAATTTACCGTGGGTGGCTGCTATACATATCGAACTCCGCGGTGTAATTAAATTGTTACTCCGGGCGGACCGCACGCCAATCGACATGGGCGGCCACCGGACACCCACGTGACCCCTTCTTTACGATCCCTTTATTCCGTGGCGCGTCCTCTATTAATATCCCCGGGCATTAATGAGCCCGTGAAAGGATTCCGTCGTGCGTTCTTTCGCTTCTTTCTCTCCTCACGGCCTAGATCGCGTGGGCGGATGCGGATACCTCCTAGGCGCCACGGGCGACATCTGACGCGGATATCTCTCCACCCTTTATCGACAATCCTGTGCGATCACCATGATTTTCACGGACCTTCGTGTAGCGTAGACTAAGTACACCGGAGCTGGTTGCTCTAATATTGAATTATTGCTTGTTCGCAATAATTTTATACGCAAATGTTAAGCTCTTGTAGGGAATTTTATTGGCTAGTAATTGCTCAATTTAAGATATAACTTTTGGATAGTACAGGAAAGTCTTGATCTAGGCCGAACGAAGCTACACGATCTTAGTCAGTTCACCTATCCTACCTAGTATTTATAATTTTTAATGATCGCGAGGCGATCTTATTCGTATGGTGGTCGGCTCATAGTGCTATTCGCGCAGTATGGCATAGCACACTATATCACATTTATGTTTACAGAGTTGATGATGTCTACTGAAAATCCCGTTGTGCAGCCTCAGAGAAAATTGATTCGATTTTAAGGGGTTTTTCAAATTCGGTTTTCGAATGTATTCCTATAGGAATTCTCGAGCTTTTGGAAGCTTAAATTAATATCTAGGAAGGTTAAATTCATGCACTCCGAAGGAATTCAGACACTTTCAAGAACTCAGTTGAAAGCTAAAAAATTGCTAGAATTCTAGGAAACTCCGATACGTCCCGTCGAATCGCTTACAATGAGATTTATCAAATTTGCAAAAACATACCTACTTTCCAGGTTGCCACGCTACTCTCCACTAATGAATATTCGAGCAGACAAGTTAAAAAACGTGCCAGCGAGCTATAAGCGTGTTCCTCGCGCACGGCGGCAGTGATCTACGGGCCAGGATCCGTGAAGGGGACGCTCGGGGCTAAGGGGGAGGCAGTCGAGACGGTTGTTAATCATTCCCGATAGATGTTGCGTGATTATTTATCGGGCTGGTCTATGAATGGAAAATTGCCGCGTCTGACACCGCGTTTTCGATGTCGAGCCTTCTTTTTTCCTTTTTTTTTTGTTTTTTTTTTTACGATCCTGGATTGACGAGGGTCTCGGAGCTCGCGCGCAGATCAGCCGCTGATTGTTTTCTTTGATTAAACATGCTACGATCCGGGATTAGCTGGAGAATAAAAAAATACATAAGCGACTGTGTTCTGGTAATGGAAATGCGTTATTTTGTTTTATTGGCAACGTGATCAACCATTACTGGACTTGGATAGTTTTTAGGCAAAGAACATCATTTTCATAGGGGTAGCAGAATTTTCAATTTTATTTTTAGCTGTGTTGTTGCATATTTTATTGATGCTTATTATTTTGCAACACCCCGCTTGTTAAAAATGGTTAGTTTTTTATTTTCCAAAAGATTAAAAGAGAAATTTATCATAAATTCAGTTTAACTGTCCACTGTATCAATGTAGTCAATGTTTCCTTTAAAATATAGAAATGATTGCCAAAAAATACATTTATTTATTCATATGCCGAGTATCAGACTCTGGTCTACCAGGTTCTAAAAATTGTATATCATAAACACTTAGACCACAGTACTATTTCAAACAAATATGTAAAATGTTACAGGAAAAAAATCATACAACATTCATGAAATGTATATACTGTACCGTTTGTTGAATAATGTTCTTTATGGTATTCACAATTTATAAATAGTAGAATATTAGATAGAATTATTTTGGACCCAGATAAGGGTCCAAAGAGCTTAAATAAAAAAAGAAATTATTTTCAGGAAGCGTTTGTAAATATTTTTCTAATCACCCGACGGTCGAATCGAATACAACTTGTAATCTGTTGTTCCACAAATGGTTGCCGACACTCGGGCTGTCGTAAACCCTTTGGCAGGCAAAGAAAACAATTTTCAGTTTTCACAGTATTTTCGTAGACAGTTCTACTCTTAGCCTGAACCACTCGACAACTCTTTTCTACGAAGTTGAAACTGTAGTTCCGAAGCGGAATGGCGCCGCTTGGGGTAGGTCTTGCGAGGCTCTCGACTCCGGTGCGGTCATTCCAGAGGTGTTTTGTTAGGCTCCGGGTATTATTTCAAAGACTCGCCACCCATAACGCGTAACAATTGCCCCTGGCTATGTCTGAGGTTACAAGTAGGATTGTGTTGCACTAGGAAGGGAAGGAAGGGCGTGCAGCCGCCGCCGCCGCCGCCGCCGCCGCCGCCGCCGCGCCGCTGTAATCTCGCGTGCCAGCGAACAATGGGAAGGAAGAACTCGTGTGCGAGCCTGAATAAATCGGAAGGGAAAGCGTAAGATTCACTTGGAGCTGTCGGCGATGGAATTCTTACGGGACACCGTCGATATACATCATAATTAGATTGCGAATCTTCGCGTAAAAGAACATTTGTTTTGTCTCAATTACGCCACACTGAAGCAACAGTAACATTTCCTATCGGAATTGTTACGAATTAAAGTGAAATCAAAAATTTCCACCTCGACTACAACAAACTAATATAGAAATATTCTACCTCAGTTGCAACAAACTGGACTGAAATAAAAATGTTCTACCCGAATTTCAACAAATTGGAGCAAAATAAAAATGTTTTACCTCAATTCCAACAAACCAGAGTGAAATAAAAATTGTTTACCTCAGTTGCAACACACTGGAGTAAGATGAATGTGTTCTGCGTCCGTTACTACACACTGGAGTACAATAAAAGTGTTCTACTTTAGCTGCAACAAACTCGAACAAAATAAGAAAGTTCCACCCTAACTGCAACAAACTGGTGTAAATTAAACATTTTCTACTTCAATCGCAGCACGCTGGAATAAAGTAAAAATGTTCTACCTCAAACGTAACACACTGGAATAAGATAAAAATGTAACAATTGCTTCAAGTTGGAGTCAAATAAAAATGTTCTAACCGTCTCGTGACACACCGGAGTAAAATAAAAATTTACATTCTGACGCAATCAGTTCAATATGTTAAAAATAGCATCATAAAAATATTGTACCGATTATTTAAATGGAATTTCTATCGGAAAGTAAGGTGCGAAATTGATTAATTGCATAAAAATTCCCACCCTATCGATTACACCTTAAGCATTCAATTCATTTCCAAATTGCCATGCGTTATACTAGGTGTACAAATTAATTCGTGGATTTCACAGTCAATTGTTTGTAACAAAAATTTAACTGAGTTCATCATAAACACCCATACAGTTTACAGTTATTTTACAGTTCACCTGTAAACTGACGTAACCATACCTGTAATTCTACTGGAATTTGTTTCGGTCGTTCGTAACTGAATATATGAAGTATGTGTATGTGCATATATACTTGATATACTAGAATATAGCAAAGTACAGTAGAATATATCAGAATATACTTGAATATACTAGAATATAGCAGAATACACTAGA
>CM052112.1:1037709-1095109 GCA_028454245.1 Halictus quadricinctus
GAATATACTTGAATATACTAGTATATAGCAGAATAGCCAAGGATATACCAGAATATACTTGAATGTACTAGAATATAGTAAAATACACTAGAATATACCAGAATATACTTGAACATAGCAGAGTACACTAGAATATACTAGAATATACTAGTATATGGCAGAATAGCCTAGGATATACCAGAATATACTTGAATATACAACGTACAAAATAAAGACGAGGTCATAAGTTGATTACGCCTAATACCAATCAAAACATTTCCATTTAATCCGAAAACCATTCGCACAGGGTCATAAATATCCAAAATTAATTTCATCCGGTATCATCCCCTTTCGTGTTGCCAGATCATCGCCCGCGTACGCAGAATTTCCTTAAGCGTTTCTGATTACATGCTCTCCTCGAACAACACGTATCGTTATAGGTTTCGTTAAGCTGAAGTGCATCAAAGCGAACCGAAGTCTCGGAAAAGGCCTGTCCTTCGAGGACGCAGACTGCACGCGCCGAATTCACGACAAACGTTGACCGACTTTTCGGAAAGGATCGCGTGTCCAGGATGCCCGATTCGTTCCGCAGAATCTGGCGGAAGAGAGAGCCGCGGTTTGCCACAATGTATGGAGATTGTCGGTATTTAAGACGGCGATCCATCGGCCGAACGTCCTGAATCGATTTTCGCCGATCGGTCCCTGATGTCGCTCGGTGAAACGAAATTGCGCGTACACCGCGACTGCACCTGGTGTAATTTGGTAAATATTTAGTAGAAAGTGCGCGTCAGGCCTGCACCCGCTCCGTACTGCTCGGATCAAGATTTACAGTGATCGAGATCGATAGACGGCAGATTTCTTTTAACCTTAAATCATCCCACCAACTGGTAACAGCGTTATATGACAAAATGATTTATCGGTACATTTTATTTATTGTTTAACGTTAGAAAAACTCCTCGTCAGAAGTATATCTAAAAATTTAGAGTCGAAGAGGTGTCCACGTGTTCGACACAAGCAGGCCAGCGGCGAGGATAAATATTTACTGAAATGGCGGCAGAAAACGACGTAAATCCTAAACGAAGGGACGGGAACGAGATACAGATCTCGCCGTGGGTGAAACTACCTGTCCCGTTTCGTTGATACCGTCCCCAGTACGAATCCTTCAGAAAACCAGGACGGGTTTCACCTAATGCCGTGGATTAGGGTTTTAAGCAGCCTGCTCCGACTATTCACTGGATGGTACAATAAACCGCGGGCTCGGCTATTCATCGGTGATATTCCTAGGCGGGACAGACGGGTATAATAATCTGTCGTAATAGGGCCGGAAGTGACGTGGATGCAGGGTGCAACGGGGATATAAAACCGAATCTCTGTCGGCCCGTGAAAGAGTTGTTTTGTGTACTGTCGGCTAACAAGGATCACTGTTACGTAGAAATCGATGGATAATACTTTCTTCAGAATTGGGCGACGAGTTAGGGGATGATCAGCTGTGTCTCGCGTTTAATCGGCAAGCCGAAAATTTAGGCACCTCATTTTCCAGTGGTAGAGAAAAATCTTTACAATTGTCAAAATTGATTTGCCAAAGACCAATTAATTTTCTAACTTTACATTTGACCTTGCTGTCCTCTTCAATTATATGTTAGACATTTCTCTTTTACATTACTGCGTATCTTTATGTAAAATTACCTTTTTCTAGTTAAGCAAACTTGAAAGAATTTGATACAAGCGTATTTCTTCTCTTAATACGTTTGATAAATTTATCATAGCAGAACACAGTATTCCTGCTAACGTAATTGCGTGAAAGAAGTTTGTGAAAAATTCATGGTTTACTAGTTAGTTTAAACTTGTTTGAGTAGTGATAAGGGTAGGGTGATGGATAAAAAGCAATGGATTTTTCAGTAAATCTTTCAGTTTAATGGTCGCAATAGAACGAAGTAATTTTTGTAGTAGAAGAAAAAATTTGTACGTTCGACAACCCTTTGCACTAATGAAGATAATTTTCCAATTAGCAGAAACATATCTTCCCGTAAGAAGCAGGCAGATCTCCATGTGTTAATGAGACACAATCATTCACGCTAGAGACCAAGTTCAGCCGTTTATAAAATGAGAGTATTAACGTTTCCAGCTACTGAGACCATCACGAGATCACAATTAAAGTTTGCGGAATCATTTAATGGAACAAACTTGTTAGAATTGGCAATTCCCAATGTGTACATTACTCGGTCATGGACCTATATTATAGAAACGATATGAAATAATATAATGTCTACTATTGTGTAAAAATTCCAAAAATATTTATGTAACATGACACAGCACTAGAAAATTTTCTTAACAATTACGGATCATTGAACCCTTGCTAAAATCAATTTTAAATTCCTCTGTCGCAGTAAAATTTCCATTTTTATATCTTATAAATTTTATTCTAACTGATAGCTGCAAAAACTAATTCGTACAGTTAATCTTACAATTAATGAATTTCCGATACAGCATATATAGCGAGTCTGCAGCATTTTTACACTCGGGTTATACAAATGAAATATATCAATATAAATATATAGGGGCAAATATTATGATAGGCAAAAAAATTTGTTCAAGGTTATATTTTTTGAGATTTTGAAATGATATATTTTTATTATTGCTATATGGTAGCCGAGGTCAAGACGAATCCAATGACCTGTAATATTATGACCTTCACGTGACCTTGAGTATGAAAAATTCATAAAAGTAGGGCACTTGATTTGAATAGTGAAATAACGAGAGAAATGTTCTTGAATCTTGACTAATGGCTGTAAACACGCTTGCAATAAATTTTAAACACTGATACAAATTCTTCTCCTTTCGGTGACTAGTACGTTTAAAAAATTCTTTTATGACGTTCTCTTTACTGACGAAGCTACTGTTTCTAACCATAGGCAACCGAATACACATAATATGCATTATTGGTGCACTGAAAACCCGAATTGGCTTTGATTGGTATAGCGATAATACAAATATATTGAAAACACTTCGATGACCGTGAAATCTTAAAAAATATGACCTTGAACAAATTTTGTGGAATATTCTATCATAAAAAACAAGCGAGATATTTTAGATGGTCGAGTTAGGTGAGGCACCCTGTATAATGAGTTGTTAGAATAATTGGTTTCATTTCGAATCTCTGATTTTTGTCTTCAGAGCGATGTCTACGCACTCATAGTTATCGCTAATATTTTGGATTTTGAATTGATGTATACAAAAATTTCTCCTAAATACGAAACTTGAGAAATTGAATTTTGGCGACGGAAAAACGGGTTTTCAGCCTCCCCCTCCCCCTCCCACAAAATGAAGGAAGCGTGAAGTCCGTAAACTGTCTCCTTGGCCTTTATCTTTCGTTCCATCTGGGATTTTGGCGTGTTCGAGACGGTCGGACAGCCGAAGCAAAGACGTGGATCATTACGTGGACCGATGATCCGTCTGAAACAAAGCAATTATCCGCTACGTCTAGACAAATCCGAGTGGACAGGGCTGAAACGCAAACTTCCGGCCAGAGGGGACGCCGGCATCGAAATAATTCCCTAATAAGGACGTAATTGCTTAATTTCTGTTTTGAACGACGACCGCCGATGACTGACTGGCGTGTCTCAAAACTGCTCGTTAAAATCTCGAAACGCTTGTCCTCTCCGGGGCTTAATTAAGCAGTAGGACGTCTCCCGAAGATGTCGTGGCACACGGTTGTCCGCGGCGTCGAGCATAATTTCGGTAGTTTTTGCACAGCTCCCTTAACGAGAACAGGAATTTATGCGAAGGGTTGTCGCGCTGCATGAGAATTAACGGGGATAATGGATTGGCTCGTAAGTAATCCTTGCGAGGATCCGCACGGCCGTTACTTATTGGCTCCTAATTAAAAAATCTGTTAATTAGCGGGCTCGTTTGCTCGCGGTTAAATTGATGTCACTGATGGTTTAGCACGCGTTGATGCCGGGCCCCGCGACGTTCATTCGATTTTATACTAATGCACAAAGGAGGATCCTGACCGGTAGTAAAAATTTTCGCGTTACGAACACGATCGGGAATATCTTTTATTACTTTATCGACGACGAGCGTTACAATTTAAATGTGTAAATGATTTTTATTGGTTCTCGCCTCGTTGCAGTTACTGTTCATTGCTTCCTTGTTATTATTTTCAGAAGAAGTGAAATACTTGTTTGTACGATCAAGATCTTGAAAGTCATAATTTCTATGTATGTGAAAATATTTTCTCCGCGAGTATAGTGTGGTGATTTTCAGCAATATTACTGTAGACAATAATATTCATCACCTGGTTGAAAAATGAATTTTTCTATGGCTCTATTAATTTGACTTTCCACTGTATTTATGTTCCCCTTTTCTTTTAAATCGAAATATGATAATATTTGTTCGCTACCAATATTAGTTATCAGTAGACTGCGGATTTTTATGCAAGATAAAAGTTGTCCTCATTAATTGCAACATACAACATACACTTGTAATTAGTTGAAATTGGTACAACAGTATTTTTGAAATTCTTTAAACATTTTTGTTTTATTACATATTTTACCTACTCATTTCTATCATAAATGCATTAAATCCGTTCTCTAGTCACTAGAACAACTTTATGTATACAATAAATATAAATTTTCTAGTTCACATAACTCTGTTTTGGACATATATCGAGTAAACGCTGTACTTAGGAATTTATTTCAACCAGGCATTTTGAAATTCTAGGACTATTTTACTACGCTATCGAGGTAACTAAATATATTTTTTTTAGTCAAAAAGAGCTAAACCTAATCGAGTTATAATAGCGTGCTCTGCAGCCCGGTATCAAAGGAGGTGTATCAAAAGATAAAGTCAAAAAGCAATTTGCTCAGTAGCCCCGAAACATAAAACTAATTTTGTCTTGCAACCAATTTATACTTTTCCTTGCTTTTGCAAGGAATGTGCAAATTTGCAAATTTTTCCGCGCGCTGTAAAAAGGGAGTCGCTCGGCGAACAGTTCGAAATACCGTTCCTAGGCCCTATTTCGTTCCACGATGGATCAATGGACAGCGAGGAGCGACCGGAATCGAATCGAATCCGAAATTGCTGCCGGCTAACTGTACGTTCTGCCGACCGGAAGGAAGTTGCACGGATCACGAACAAAGGACCACCCGAATGCCGGCTTGTAACAGCCTGTCCGTTCTCCCCTGGAATCGTTTTCCTACTCGTTCCGTGAAGCGAGTGCTAGATCCCTTGCCACACGGACTGGCGAATTCATTTATGCCACGCTACGCTCCTATTATCTCATAATTATCCCGTGTACGACGAAACACGCCTGCTCATCGCGCGACCACCGTCCCGTTAAAAAGCGGACTGAAAAACAATCGCTACCTGAAAAGAGCGGAATCGTTACGCAGCCTCGAAATATAATAATCCATCGCGCTGGAAAAGAACGATTCAATTATCAGATACAATGGAATGTGCAGTCCTTTGTGCACAGGAAACGATTGGAAAAGAAATTTTGTCGGCCAAGATAATTTATTCGACGGCGCTCAAATTTTTATGAAATTCATTTAACACTGTTTCGACCAAAGCTGTCCAAAGACACCTAAAATTTAAAAAAAAAAATTTATTGCGACGGAAAAGATGCATTAAATTGTTTAATAACTGGTGGTTCAACCGGAGAAGAGGGTGACACGTAAAAAAATAAGTTGAAATAGGTATACATGAAATCGTGATAGAATTAGTGTTAAAAATAGGTGGATATATATTTTTACGAATTTTACTGTAGGACGAATTATGCCAGTTCTAGGCCTACGTCATCTCTAACCGACGCACTGTGGTCCAGATCGAGGAATTCGCTGTTCATTTGATGAAAAAGCAACTTGCTCATATCGATGCTTCTTAAATTAAGGAGGTTTATTAAAAATTGTGATTTTTCGAATTAGTTTTTCAAATTACAATGCTTAGTAAACTAAAGAGAATCTTCAAAGTTTTCTATCATTGGTGAAGGATATCTTTTGAGTTCCGCATTGTATCGAAAGTGCATTCTTTTCAGTACACTTTTCTCTGTAAAATCATGCAAGATTCACATCCCATTCCCAGTTTAAAGCGCCTCTGTGACCGGAACTGCGCGGAGCGTTAAGGGGTTTTTAAGATTGTCATATGTTTGTTTTAAGATAAGAAATAATCGCAATTTAAAATAAAAAAACACATTATCCCCAGAATTAAAGATTATTTTGTTATTTCGAAAACTGGTAACAGCTAAGATCAAAACCTGAAAGTCGAGGGTAAAAAACATTTTCTATAAGAAATACACCTGCGAAGACAAGAAAACGTTTTAAACAAAAATTAATCCCTAATTACTCTACTATAGAGATCAATATAAAAGATTAAAAAAGCATTTCTTTGTTAAATAAAAAATTAGTGTCACCTTGATTTTTTAATTGCCACTACATACTTTCTACTTAACACTATTTAGATCAAAGTTTGCAGTCATTTTTTTAATAATATGTACCCAAAGAAATCAATTTGTTAAATAATTGCTCATGGATGCATTTTTACAATCTCAATATTCGCAATTTAACGGGTTCACAATTCACAATTTTGACGGGTCCCGTAAATCTAGTGTTAATAATGTTATAGTTATCGTCAAGACGAATCCAATGGCCTACTTTATTATGGTTTTAAGTGGTGAAACAATGCAAAAATCTTTATGAACATCTCCATCTGGGCTTTTCTTTTTCTTTTCTTTCGATATAAGGCGATGGCGCGGAACCAGCGTTCATCGTATTTCGGATGAACAAGAAGAAGAGAGGATAGCGATTTTGTTATTTCGAAATAAAAAGCGTAATCTTATATCAGAACAAAATTGTACGTATTGACGGTCGCTCGAGCTTATCGACTCTGGCATAGCATAGCATACGGTTAACTAAGGGCGACATTTAAGACAGAGAAATTCGAGGACAATAAACTAGAACTAATCTCCATTGAAGCTCCGAAAATTCTTTTAGTAATTTTTATAATAAACGCAGAAAATCCACTGTCTAATTATAAGGCAAGGTGTTAGGGGTTTTCTGGAGACTTTTTCGACAGACAATGTATTATTTGAATAATTTCAGGTAACAACGGCAGAAAAGAGATGTTTGGGTTCCAAGAAACGTAGAAGGAATCGAAGCGGGTTCGCATTAAAGGGGAATAGGCGAGCAGTGGTTCACCCCGGGGGTGGAATAAAAGAGCAAAATCCGTCGCCGCGAATTCGAGGCCTCGAAATCTCGGGGTCGAAGATTCGAGTTTCGCGTGCGGAACGCTCGTTCACGTAACTCGTGAGTAGTGGGCGTGCATTTCAGCTCGGGACGACCCCTCTCTCTCTCTCTCTCTTTCTCTTTTGGATCGCTCTCGGCGATTCCTCGTTACGTGCCACCCGCTAGCGGTGAGATCTGAAACACGCTTTTGATCCTTCACCGAGGCAAAGAAGCGACTAACGATCCAGTAGTCGCTCGAGCGTCCGTCGGCGACGTGACTCGTTTGCAAAACCTCCATCGGGAGCCCGCGCCCCTCTTAGGTGGCTACGATGTCACGTAAAAGTACGACGATCTCTATCTCTCTCTTTCTTTTTCTCGTTTCTGCATCCCAGCATCTGAATAACGCTCTAATGCCGCACCAAAAGAAGCTAATTCCTCGCGATTATCCTCCGCGAGCCTGTTTTGCTGCGACGTCTACGCAACAGTCGAGAGCCTTTCACTCTCCTTTGCTTGGTGTCGGAGGCCAAACCTCCAGAATCAGCGAAATTTACACTTCCGCAAGGATCGTTGCTTTTTAAGGAACTTTTCTTTTGCAAGATTTTTGCTACACAGAAGCAATTTTAGAAGATAACATCAATCTGCCCTCCACCCTCTTTTGCTTTCCTATTTTACATATTAAGAAGATTTTTATAGCTCAACAGAATCAATTTTGTTTGTACAAAGCAATTCTATTCAGTATTTTGTTGTAAGTCTTTACGAAGCAGGTAATTATACAAAACAAAAATTGGCTAGAATCAGTTTTCCTTGAAAGTAAAATTGAAAATTGACAAGCAAGTAAGAGTATGAATATTAGAACGATTAAGATCAACGTTAATTTTCCATCAGGAACAGATTAAATTTATTTCTGAATTACTGATATTAGGTAATTAGCACGAATCTTTGCATGAAGTCGTTTGCTCAGGTTGCACATTAATACTTAGAGCGTTGCTCACAGTTATCATGATCTCTCAGACGGAGTAACTGCAACTTTTCATTTGAAATAAAATTTACAATAATTTTATGGTAATTAAGTAATTAAAATAAACACGGTTTGAGTAAATCGAGCTGAGATACGCGAACCTCTTTCAGCTCCCTTAATAAAATTTAATCATGGAAAGCAGCTAATTTAATGACGTGGGAACGATTCAGAGCAACGCGACAGAGGTACTAAACAAGATTCCGAAAAAGGACTGCTCTCGCGTGTGACAAACGTTTTACGAGCGCTTTAAAGTCTGTATTTAGAGGGAACAGATGCACATTTACTCTATTTAAATCTGTGTTTAATTCGCCCGTAAAAATGCTGTTTGAGGGAGCCACCTGCTACGATATCGACCTTCAGGTATGTCATCAAGGACAGTCTCCTGATGACCTTAAGAATTTTTAACCAGTCGTAACATGACACCCAGAAAATACTGTTCATAAGTATAGAATACTTCTTCGGTATTTTAAAGATTTGTTATTTTCGATTATTTAAGATTTGAAGCTGGAATTATTGCTCTACATAAATTGTTAGTAACCAACCTTTATTAATCTAATTAGAAATAAATATCCTATTCTAAATAGAAACAAAATTTATTGTTTCAATTCTTACTATTAAATACACTGATAATAAGCATTTTAGCTGCTGAAGAACCGGCAGAAATAAAGATCGAAGACGTTGGAGCTGGTTTTCAGTAAATTATGATTCGCGTTATTCGATGAACATTTCGAGCCACCGCCCACGCGTTATTGGGAGAGGCGATGATCTTGCGGACGGTTCGGTTTGTCCCAACAAATCAAAGTGTCCCGTGCCGATTCCGAGGAAAACTAGCATTCGGATGACTCTGAAGCCCGACGACGACATTCAAGTGGCCGGAGGAGTGACTACATCCCGTCGTCCTTTGGCAGACGTCGGTCTCAGCCGGCTGACCGTCGTCTTGGAAAGGACCTACAGCGGCGTGGCCACTCGAGTGTATTTACGTGTTTCGGAATGTTATTATAAGTGGAAACACTCGTTGGCACCGCGTAGACGGGGCCGGAAGGACGCCGGAGGTTCGTAATCTCGCGTAAAACGCCATACTGATGCGATACTGCCACGGACACGATGACATAGTTGAACACTCTATTGATTCAAGCACGCGCCGCGACTTTTTCCTGTCGATTTCCTGTCTGCCCATTTCTGGTCAAGCACTCGAGACCACGAGCCCACCTGGTACTCGAGGACTCCTTTCGCGGTTACGCTGTCCGACGAGAAACCTCGCATGATCCGAAAATCCTGATTTCTTTAACGCTGGAACCACCGAAATCAATAATAACTATTTCCTTTCACAATTACCGCAATCACAGAAGCACATTTCTAATAAAAATTCAATACGCACCAGTCGCGTCCACCACTCTGTAAGTGTTAGTGTGCTATGATCACGAAACTTCAGTATTTCATAAAAATTTGAACATCAGACCCAGACATTTCTTCTAGCCGAGAATATTTCCATTGAACATTTATTATTATATTAGAAGAACGTCAGCCTTCAAGGTCTTCTTCAAATGATCGCGTGAAAACCTTACGGGGCCTATTGAGATGTTTGTAAATACTTAACGCCATGCTCTGGAAAACTCTTTCCCGTCACATAAACAGTCAGGAACATTTTAACAACATCGTAAAGTCGAAGGAGGAGATAAATATCTAAGGGAAATAATGACACGATTCCTTCGTCAGTAAAAAAACATTTCCTTACTGATTTACAAAAAGGATTCTGCCAATGATTGCCTTCGGAGGATTCGTTCGCGCATGTATGAACATAACCGGAGAGGTTCCAGGAAGCAGAACTGGTTCTTGTCCAGCGGCGGAATAAGAATTCATCGGGCCAAATATAAAAATTCATTTTGACATTCCCGGTCCGGCCGAATCTTCGCGCGAACGATCAAAACCGCGATCCACAAACACTGGCTAACGGATTCCGGTTGCCGATCGATAAATCACATAGAATTTTCTCGACACTGGCCATGATTTACGAGCGAGTTAATATCGCGCGAGGAACGCCGACAACTAACTGACGGAGCACAGTAGTGCGATCGTAAAGAGGGACGTTTAATACCGGACTCCTTCTTGCACCGATAAATGCTAATTAAATGGAAACACTCTTTTATGGGGACCCGTGGTCTCGTAATCCCCTTAGAAATCGGATTATGGCCCCGGTCCCGCGTAAAATGGTACTTCGAATAAAATATAAAAATATTTTCAGAAATTATGTCTTGAACGCCGCTGGTTTAACCGAAGTAATTATTTATCTTCGTATTCAGCGAAATAATAGTTGAAATACCCATTTGATTTTATAAGTGCGCGTCGTCTGTAGACTGTACGTCTTCATGCAAAGTAGAAGTAATTATTTACTGTCGTACTAAGTGAGCCATTATTTGATTTTATAATTGTATGTGATGTGCAGATTGTGGATACTTATGCAGGATAAAAGTCATGCAAAAGTTCGTTTCATTTCGTTTGCCATGAATGCGTACAAAACCGGTCTAGTAATAAATACTTCCATTACATTTTTCAGGGCTTAACTTTAGGTCAGGAAACCAGAAATTTTTTTCTTTTTTTCATATAATCCCGTAGATTTCGGCGAGGAAATTCTGAAAATCCAAGCTTCAATCCTAGGAGATCGCTACTTCAAAAGCGACGCGCGACGTTCACTACATACCAACATGGCGGCGCTCTTACCTGTCAAAAACGCTGAAAATTGCACATCTTTACACACGCATAACTGTTGAACTAATGATCCCCTAGGATTGAAACTTGGATTACACTAATGAAAGTTAAAAATTTCTAGTTTCCCAAGGTAAATTTTAACCTTTTTCAGCAGTAACTTGAAATAGTAATTTTAAATAAAAGTTTCTGCCATTATATATGGAAATTTGTAGATATATCTTGACATTCATATGTATGTTTCTTGTATGTCCACCAAAATATGATAGTGTGTGAAATGATTATATGTAAAACATGCTACAAAATACATTACTTGAATAAGTAGTTCTAATTCAAACAAAATAAATATCTACTTTCCAATATTCTCATCTATAAAATAGAGAATTAAAATAAATCTTGCAAAGACTATTTCTTTATATTTTATATTTGAATTATTACTTTACATATATTTTATTTTAAGTGTACCCAGGTTTGTATAATCCACATTATGGTGAACGCTTTACTAACGTAGTAGACTTAGCAGTCTGGGAATGATCGTTGAATATTTCCGTTAAAATCCCTTTACCGCATAGTGTAGATCCGACGGAAAACGTTAGATCGAAAAAATCCCCGCTTTCCGTCAAACCGATCGATTTACGACTGTCGGAGTTATGGTTACGAGCGCGACGATGCCAGATGGGTTTTCGGGTAGAACCGGGTTTGACGTAATGGCAGCTGTAAATTTGAGGTATTTTCGAAAACCGATAGATCATGCTTAACCGCGAGAACGTCGTGACAAAGCGTAGCTGCCCAAGGACACCATTTTCCTTTGATCTCGAGTGCCAGAATTTCGAAATCTCGCGCGAAGGATTTATCAATGTCTTCTTGGTTGATAGTTGTACCAATAAAAAAGATAGTAAAAAAACACTATTAATTTCGTGTTGGCATTTGTATCTCCGGTGGTCGCCACCGAAATATGAAATATGTGTTCCTAAAATCGGTATTTAAATACTCCAAGTATTAATGTGGTTTTTCCGTTAGTTTCGGGGAATGTTGCTCGCAAGTGTGTCAAAAGAAATGATCACTAGTCAATGTTTAAACTACTGTAATTTTATGGAAAAAAAAGAAACCGTACGACAGTCTACCCGGGCTTATTTTAAAGCGTAAACCTACGACTTGTTAAATATTCCGTTCATTTTTTTCGAAGATATTTTTGCATCATGTAACAGGATGGCATAGTGAATGTGATACAGTTTTCAAAATTTTTCGAATTCAAACGTCTCTGTGAACAATTTTTTTCAGGTTTGAAATTACTATGAACTTGAAGAATGAAGTCTCCTCTTTGCAAAGAGCTATTAGAATTTGATGTTGTTAATCAGTGTATGTTAGCTATAGTAGCACGAGTCCATATTTTACAAAAATTCGTACACAAGAATGTCTGCAATACGAACAGCTCAAATTACGTATTTATGAACTGGCAGCCCTAATCGATATTTCCATCTGTCATCGGCTTCGTAACGAAGGTATTCGAGCTCTTCCAGGTCTTCGTCGTTGAACTAGAACTAAATTTATTACTTCACGTTCCCAGCAAACGCTCCAGCATCCTAGTTCACGACCGAACAACGATTGTCGTGTCACCAGGCAAAGGATCAATTCCAGCTTGCTGTGCAGCCCAGGTCATCGCACTTCATCACCGAGCTACACAGATTTCTAGCCCTCTAACCCTCTACATATAACCCTCACCTATGCAACCGGCTGGTAACGCTATATCTCGCTCTCCAATTACAATGTTCAACAAAATTTAGTCACAATTTGGTATAACATTCGAATTCACACATAAATATTCAAACCAAAATTTCAATGAAAAATACTAAAAATGAATTTCCTGTACGACTATTATATTGGGTTTGTAATTTTCTTAATTTTAAAAATTTTGTTACTTTAAACATAGAATGGGTCGTACTGGCATTTTTAAAAATCAAAATCATTTTGATAATGAAAAAACTTTCGCATAATTTTTTCAAAGAGCGATTGAATTTTGCTCGACGGTACCTTTTGCACTTTTTATCCTTGTGGCGAATAGAATACGAGGCAATCGAAAAAATGGTTGACCTCGAGATTCAAGGTCAAAGTTAATTTCCGGCAAACCAAGGTTGTAGAATTTAGTTGTGGTGGTCGCGAGATATACAGGGTGAGTCACCAAACGTTAGCACCTCAAATATCTTTGTTGTTTCTAAAGATACGTAAAATATGGTAAGGACAAAGTTGAATGGTACAATGGGGCTGACACGATGCAAAAAAAATTTTGTTTTTATGTCATTTTTTGGAGATATCAAGGTCACCTTGACTTTTTTAAATGTAACCACCCTTTTTTAAACACCTACAATGATAGTCCCTTTCATTAGGAATTCAGTGACTATAATTAGTCCAAGGTCATTCAAGGTCAAGGACAGAGAAAACGTATAAAACTAAAATATGGAAGCAGAATACCTGTATTTTATAAATGTTCGAAATGATGGCCGTCTGCGTCGATATATTGTTGTAAACGAGCTCTGAAGGAATGTTGAACTCTGATAAGTGTATCCGACGTGATATTCGTACATGCTGTGATGATACGCTGACGCATATCTTCAACTGTTGTTGGAGCATCCGTGTACACGGTCTCTTTTAGCAGACCCCATAAGAAGAAATCCAGTGGATTTAAATCAGGCGAACGTGCTGGCCATGAAACTGTTCCGCCTCGTCCAATCCATCGGTTTGGATATCGAGAATCCAACGTTTCTCTTGCTACTCGTGCATAATGAGCAGGACAACCGTCATGTTGCTACCACATATCGTAGCGATTTTGTAAAGGGACATCTTCTAACAAAATTGGCAGATCTTCTTGCAAAAATTGAGCGTATTTCTGTCCCGTCATCATTCCGTTAACGAAATATGGTCCAATTACTTTGTCGTTCAAAATACCACACCACACGTTTACGCTCCATTGTCTTTGATGATCAATTTCTCGCAGCCAGTGCGGATTATCCACAGACCAATAATGGGCGTTCCGTAGATTAATTGAGCCATGATTAGTAAATGTTGCTTCGTCTGTAAACAAGACATTAGAAAAAATGAATGATTTTGAAGCAATCCCCATTGACAAAAGTTAATTCTATTTTGAAAATCATTCCCGTGCAATTCTTGATGGAGCGATGTGTGGAACGGATGAAATTTATGTCGGGCCAGAATTCGTATTACGCTACTTTGACTGATGCCTGCTTCCCGGGCAATTTTTCTCGTACTCACGTGAGGATTGACAGCTATAGCTGCTAAAATATTAATTTCATTGTTTTCATTAGTCGTGAGACTCTTCCGTTTGTACTGTCTTGCATGTACACTTCCAGCACTTCGAAACAACCTGTACGTATTAGTGAAAGTATGTCTAGAAGGAGTGTTTCGCTCGGGGTACCTTTCTTCATAAAGTAGTCGGGCCTGCACTACATTTTTTCTACATTCACAGTAAATCGTGATCATATCACACTTTTCAGTCATCGAATATAACATAGCGGAATCGCGTTTGGAAACATACTGATAGTAAATACGAATGCTGAATAACATTGAAGGACCTTAGTATGTTTACTTTAACTACGACCATTGTATGTTTACTATTTCCTACAAGTCTCAACCGTGATAAACGTATTCTGCTTCCATATTTTAGTTTTATACGTTTTTTCTGTCCTTGACCTTGAATGACCTTGGACTAATTATAGTCACTGAATTCCTAATGAAAGGGACTATCATTATAGGTGTTTAAAAAAGGGTGGTTCCATTTAAAAAAGTCAAGGTGACCTTGATATCTCCAAGAAAATGAGATAAAAACAAAATTTTTTTTGCATCATGTCAGCCCCATTGTACCATTCAACTTTGTCCTTACCATATTTTACGTATCTTTAGAAACAACAAAGATATTTGAGCTGCTAACGTTTGGTGACTCACCCTGTATATCTTTATACACCTTGTACATCGATATGAAAAATTCTACTTCTAGACAAAATCTCCCTAAACTATTCGATCCAGAGATCCCTCGACGATCCTCGAGTGCCGTAAGCCCTGTGTGCCTGTTCGAATCCTCGCACGCGGAATTCCCCATCATGAAGGATCCTCAGTGGATCCGATCGCTTTGAGGACCGCTTTAACGAGGCGGCCATCGTGGCCACGTGTAACGTTGGGCCCTGGAAGAAGCGGCCTGCAATTAGCGCTTCGGTACTCGCGGTTCGCCACTCTTCGCGGTCCTGCCCGATAAAACGTTCATAATACGATTTCGGGCCCTGGGCCCGCGACATGGGCGGTCCCTCGGCATTGCGCCGCGGCTTCGGCCACGATTCGCCTCGGTTTACGCTGCTCCGAAAAAAATGATTCGACCCGATAAGCGCGGCGCGAGTTAATAAATATTTCAGCTGGGGCCCGTTCGCCGCCACGTCAGATTCTTTTGCGCCTGATTATCGCCGCAGGGGAAGAGCAACGACGACCGGTCGCCCCGCGGTAATAGAAATCCGATTGGCCCGCGAACTAATTAGGGGAAACCGGAACGCGCCGATCGACGAATCCTTCGCTAATTTCGAACCCTCCCCCTTCCCCCCCCACTTCTCTGTTAACTCATTTCTTCCGACGTTCCGTGTATATTTCCTTCTTACGGCGTAATCCGGCCCGCCAATCCACTCCGTACCCCTACCCTAATTAGCACTCTTAACACTCGAACGACCACAAAAAAAAAAAACAAAGTAAAAGACCGGAAGAGTCCTACGGACCCACAAACGAAAAAAGGATTAATCGGCACATTTTTTGTTAGAACATTCACTTTTACACAAGCTTTGTTAGTTAGGTCCGATTGAACTTTCTGGTCGTTTCAGGGTTAATGAAGAGTTTTGAATCGATTATGGGAGTCGTGGTGTGCGGTAATGATTGCTCCAATTTGGAGATCTTGACTGAATGAAGGTCGGGGATGACGTTCCTTTGATTGAGGAAGTGGATTAAGGTATGTTTAACTAATTGGATTTGGGATTTGGGGATGTTATTTTGTTTAACGCGAAACCTACATACCACCAAGGATCAAAATGTCCGGTTCCAGATTTTTTATTTAAATGATTGAATAAATAAGTTTAGAACATATATAACAAGAACCACACGAAGTCTTAATAAATTCAATCTTGTCATTTTTCTAAGACAGCAAATACCAATGTATGTTCCTTTCGCGATTGTAATCGTTGAGTTGATTTATTTTTGATTGGGGGAAACGATTGTAATAATTTTGGAATAATTGCACTTTTTCATAGTTGTGATTATTCAGTTGCTCTTATTTTTTATTGTCGAAGATGATTCAAAGAATTTCGGTTCAGGTGGAACTGCTGAGGACATTGTTCAGTTTATGTACTTTCCAAGCTTAAGATGCTTCTTTGCGATTGAGGGCACACGTGCAAAAATGCCACGAGATATTCTCAAGCTTGTTTTGCGTACAGCGGCTCACTATATTCGACATTTAACGAAGCAAAAATAAGGACGTATATTTTCGTGTTAACAAACATTTGGGGAAAAATGGTTCACTAAAACTTAAATAATTTTTTTACTTGATTGTTCACTCTACGCCTTTCTTGCAGACAACGTCTAAATTTTGGTTACTGAGTTTTTATTGTTGACAGTTTGGTGAGAAAAATGGTTTTCGTTTCAAAGAAATGAATGATTATTTTTATAAAGTTAAGTTTGCAATGTTCATCATTCTATATTTGTAACGATTAGCTGAGAAATAGAAGATTTAATATTTCAATGCTGCAATTATAGTGCAGTATTTAGAATCTGTAGTAAATTCACTCACGAAAAAATTTGTTCAATTTGTTTTCACAGAGGTTACAATTTGTACAATTTACGAAAAGAATCTACAGTGTTCCGCACACTGTGTGGAATCATACAAGATCGTTTAAAATGAAATTTAACAATTTATTCTAAAAGTAGAGGTTCCAATCTTCAGTGTAGATTCGTTGTTGTACGATTTTTTAAATGATATTATGTCACGTGACGCGTCTCTGTCGTGCATACTCCGGTACTGGCAGAGGGAGGGTAATTTTTCCCCCTCAATTCGTGTTCCCTGAAATGTAATAGTAAATACAATCTATCATAATCTATTATAAAAATACGAACATTATAATGCGAGCAGTGTCATTCATAAGTATGCAAGCATACACGTGAGTCATTTTCAAACACGATTTGCTCAAAAACGAAGCGGTCAATCAGAAAACTGTTAGTCCACATTTTCGACTTATCTTCCCGCAAGGAATCCACCGTTTGATTGCGCAGCCCGTACCGGAAGACCCAGCGTATCAGCAGAAGAAAAAAGACGCTGCGTAATTGGAAGTAACGTCGATGGAAGTTTATTTTTCGCTTATGGCCACGTCGAATTTATTTTTATGCGGTTTTAATATGGCGGCGTTTCGCGTTCCGCGTTCCCTTTTTCGCATAAACTTGTTGCTCGCCTCGGGTGGAACGCAAGCCACCGCGTTTCGCATTAAAGGAATCACGCGCAGCGATCGTCGGCGGGTTGCATCGGCTGCCACAATAATTAATACGCGTGCACCGTCGACATTATGTAAAATTCCGATGACGCAACGCAGCTTTGCAGTTACATTCGACCAGGTGGTGAGAAAAAGAGAAGGGGGAAGGCGAGGGGGGTCAATGACGCGGCGATTGGGTCACGATTACGAAATCGGGGCTGCATCGAAAATCGTCGCGCGACCAATCAGCGAAATCGTTACCACCGGAGGAAGGATCAAAGAGAATCGATTATTTCGATTTGTCCCGATCGACGATCGGCCGGCCCGTGAATTTAAATCCCGGCCACGGTGGAACACTCGATGGCGAACTCGCTTTTGATCCGAATGCGCACGCGATACATGCAATTACGAACGGCGACCAGCTCGAATTCGGTTTCGCAAACGGCTCTTAAAAGGTCTATCGACGCGCGTGTGGTCCCGCTCATCGCTGCCAGCGGTTTTCGCCGTTTCTGAGCGACTATGGCCGCTTCGATCAGCTCGCTGTATATCTTGTTGCGAATCTTTTTTGGCCGAATCTCTGTCCTAGATTTTGCAATCAATTCTGTTTTCACCTCCCTTGTTCCCCGATTCATTTCTATTGCATATGAAGCGGTTTTCATATTCTTATAATAGCCTAAGATCGGTACGATCTTTTTTAGGTGGTATGCACTGTAGATATTTATCGTGTTGGAACGTGGATTTTCATGTTTTCTGCGAGAGACAATCTTTATAAAGTTATAAGAATTGTAGCTGAATCAATTGCATTGCAAATTTTATTATTGTCACGTTAGTAATGTTGCTGTTTTAACACTAGAACTACCGAACCAGTAAAAATAACTGGGATAAAATTGTTTTCATCAGAAATTTTTTAATGAAGTCAATGGATACAGTCTTGTCACGATTACAAAGCAATAATTCCGGGAGAGATGCACCACATTTTGTTTTCTGTTTCAGCAAAATTTTACTGAAAATAATTGCAAAAATAGGCAAGCATAGTTCAATCGTTTATTTCGATCTCTTTATGAAAATATAACGTAAAATGAGTAAAACTTTTATATTAACATATTGATATGCTGTTTAAAAATGTTCGAAAAAGTGCATCTCCTTTCGTTTATACCTCCTTGTATTCTTTTTTTTTCTCTACCACATATTACACATATTAAACAAGAAATCCAATCTACTTTAGATGTGGTTGAATAATAATCGTCTAAACATTCAATACAATAATTATTAGAATCTACTACCCAGTCGTTTTTGTCAAAAATCTCCTTTTTAAGTACCTAATTACAGAGCAATAAATATGAATTAATCAATTTTAATTAATTAAAGTGTAAGATGTTCACAAATAGTGTGGCAAAGAATAAGCCTCAGGTTTAAACTATCGCGTTTTAATTAATTAAAGAAAGATGCTTCAATTTTTATAAAAGCGACTGCCTAACTTGAGGGAGGGACGCATCTATACAAAAACGAGAACCAGTAAAAAAAATTTTGTCAAAACACGACAAAAAATCGTAAAAGAGAAATCATTGTCACTATTTAAGTCGGCACTGACAGTTAAAACCATACCATAAGGAAGGTAATAACATTTGTATTGACCACTTACGAAAATATTCCATCAGAAGTTTGGAGCACTAAGAAATTTTTATACTTCTGTTACACTTACATAATTATTGGGAATTATTATTTTAATTATTATAAAAAACAGTTAAGAATCGTCCAGTATTGCCATAATAAAAACTGGTGCATCGTATGGTGCGCATTTGTTGCTCGGCAGTTCTAGTGTCAATACTAAATTTACCATTAAAATCGATTAGTATCAGTGCAGCTTATAAGCCCACTGTATCCTGTTTTGAATCTTCTTTAGTCGAACTTCTGTCCTAGATTGTCCATGATCCATTTAGAATTAATACGATCCCTTTCGAGTGGATTTTCTCATTAACATAAAAAACACATTTTTACCGAACAGTTGAGGTGAACAGTTGCTTCTTACAGTTGAGGAAAGCAATTTTTATTTCGTATAAAATGCCTGTAGTTATAATTTAACGAGAAGGTATGTAAAACTGAAAATCTTACGGTCTGTCTATAGAGCGTTAGCAAGAGTCGGTGGGATTTTGGTAAAAAGATTCTGAGGAATTCGAACCGTGTTGGTCCCATCGCTACTATCCCATCTTGAATTCCTACGGACGAAATCGGCGTGCCATACGCTCCTCTCGCGCATATTAAGCCTTGATCTTAGGCGATAAACCTGGAATTAGGCCGATTCGAGTTTTAATCTCTTCGCCACCCAAGACGTTGCACGTCGGTTTACGGACGCGCCGTCCTCAGGTATCAACGATTAATAGTTCGGTTTAATCGTTAAAGAATTTGATCGGATCCATACCAGCGGGGGAATGACTTGCATGCAGCCCAGCGTCCCGACAAAAAGCTTAGCGTTCCTGTAATTTTATTACGTCTCCCTCTTCCTTCAACATGCTCAAGGCTTTCTTTATTAATTCAGATGATATCGCCGGGCATCTCAAGCTTTACGCGAGCCGACTTTATGCTATCTTGTCGTTACGGCAATATTGGGTATCGGCGAAACATT
Source organism: Halictus quadricinctus (assembly GCA_028454245.1). NCBI lineage: Eukaryota > Metazoa > Arthropoda > Insecta > Hymenoptera > Halictidae > Halictus > Halictus quadricinctus. The sequence continues at coordinate 1,057,756 of CM052112.1, forward strand.
TTTTAACATGCCCCGATGCACCAACAAAGCGATCTGGAAATTTGATTGAACCTTTTTCCCATTACTTGTTGATGGTGGTTCCGATCAAACTTAGTAGGTGTAATTTGAAGAAGAAGTTGTTACAAAAAAAAAAGAACGAAGTCTTTACTCTGTTTCTTATAATTGAGTTTCTGATACTAAAAAAAGTGATTAGTTCTTGAATGAATTTTAGTAGAAACAATTGCAATATTTAAGATATGTTAATTTCTTTTTCATGAAATAGTAAGATGGTAAGAATTTTCTTATACCTTTTCGTTCCTCAATGTGGATTATTTTTAATTTAATAATTAATAAAAATATCCGAGCTATTTCATAGTAAACTAGGTAGTTTCTAATATATAGTTAGTAGTTTTACTAGGTATATGCTAGGTAGTTTTTAATATACTTTAAACACAGCATCATTCGAAGCTAATCGATCTTAAACGAGTTCACCGAAGTTTCAGACAGTAGGGCAAGAAAATTAAGTCCTCCGAAGACTGTCCGCCTCTATTTACTCAGTATCGAAAATAAAGTAATTACATCAGTAACGAGGCAATTACAACTCAGTCCATTATCGAACCGATTGCGAGGGTTATACCTATAATTAGTGTTGATTCGGTTAATAAGTACAGCAAAATGCATACGGGCACCCAATTCCGAAATGATCGTCAGCAAGACGGAAACATCGATCAAAAAATTCATTCCTGAAAAATCTGCTCCCACTTAATACGGTTTTATAAAGCTTATACTGTACAGTTTATACCATAAGTCAGCCCCTAATCATTTTTATCCGTCGCCGTTAATGTAGACGTTGCAGGAAACGCGTTGGGTTGCACACTACAGTGAATTCTCGATATATGTCAACAACACGGATCCAAGGTCTCTGGAGCTTCGTGGCCCCATACAAGGTATACCCCGCGATAGTGGGGATAATTCCGCGACGCTCATCATACAGGCCTTGGCGACATATATAGAGACATCAATTCGTTTAGAGTATATTGTAATTATTTCGAAAAATCGTGGATCAATTTTTGAGTGGTGCCTTTGTAAAATCACATTCAAACTAATGTGAATGTGTTAGAAGGAAAAAGAAACTTTAGTTCTTCCTCTGCTGTAAAATAAAAGAAATTTCTTGGTGGAAAAATTATATCCCAGATCGCAGGTTTAGAGAATTTATCCTTCAAATCGTTTGAGATAAATCATTAGATAAAAGAAAAGTAAAGTTCTCTAAATTTTCTCACTAATTTTTTATGTCGACATTCGCTTATTTTCCAGCTACAACTTAGGAACATTTCAGATTTTTTAAACATAAAGAGCTACAAGTATTAGCAACTTGGCCTCCCGGAACACGGGGTTCATTAAAAGAAGAAATTCCTCTACTTTGGACAAGCTTTCGAAATGAAGTGTTCCACACGACGGACCTCATACCCTGTGTTTCGTTAAGAAAATAACTGTCCATTTCGATCTCCGCAACCCAAAATATAGATTGAAAGTTTCGATCAATTTTGCTCTGATTATATTATTAAAGCTAGAATAACCGTCTCTACGAGACGCGGAACGTCGCCTAGGCTAGCGAACCTTAATGACAGGTAATACAGAGAGCTAACGGTACGTTCTTTACGACGTCGTTGGCGTCGCCCACCCCTTTCGACCTCGCTAAAACTCCTGGCGGACTTTATATTGCAAATCCCCACCGTCATTAAGCCCCGTTCGACCAGTATCGTTCACCCCGGACAGGCGTGATCGCCACGGAAGCCTCGGTGTGCTCGTCCATACTTAATATCAACCATTACTCTCTGCCACCCATCTGCAATCGGCTCTGTCAAATATTAACCCCCGTGGAACCGAGCGACCATATATCCTTGCACGTGCATTTTCGAATATTGTGGTTATCATTCTTCACAAAATTTATATAACCCCTTCTTTCGGCGAACTGCATCAACTTAGTAGAGTTATTTCTCTGTACAGGGTGTTCACGCTATTACTGGCCAGCATTTTTCTTGTAAATAGTAAATATTAGAAGAAACAGAGGAAAACGTAGCAACACAATGGCGTATGAAGGTGACCTTCAATGTTTTCATGTTGGAGTGCTGTGTATCTTTGTATATCACATGGAAGTGTGTGTCTAGACGAATTCATCCTGCACAGTGACCTTCAAGGTCGTGCAAGCTCAGAAATGGAAGAAACTTTCATAGCAACGTGTTTACAAGTATTCACAAGACCCGTGTTGTTAACATGTATTTTTGTATTTTTCATGCTGAAACGGTTGACTGGACCTAGTGTTGTCATCGTTAGATTTTTATGGAAAATAAAAATTGCCTGCATCGATAACTAGACACAGAACCTACATATGCGTTTCTCTCCTTAATAATTTTCTTAATAATTAAAAATTCTTTAACCACTTTTCTCGTTCTGCGTTTGATGACGAATAAGATCCGCAGTCTGTCATCCGCAATATGAATTTGAACATAAGTGGAAATAGTAAGGGAAGGCGTTAAGAATCGAGAATTGTGTCTAGAATTGTCTACCGGCTACATCGCGAGCTCAAGGATTAAAGGCCGTTCAAAAATCTGGCGAAAAATCGCAGATCGCCAGAAAATTACGCAACAAGATACGCGGAGGGATGCTGGTCGACCTGGCGAGGAGCGGCATTATAGCCGGTCCAAATTAAGACCTATCATGGCTGCCTATTTCGCCCCGAATGTCCCGTAGAAACAGTCCCTCTCTCTGCCGCAATTTCGCAAAATTACAGGGTGCCCGTGGCATTGATTGGGGGGTGGGGAGAGAGAGAGAGAGAGAGAGGAGGACGATTAAACAATCTAGGCCTCCCTGGTAGAACTTCTGGGAGGGCCACTGATGCCGCGCAGTCCGGTGTCTAGTCGCGAAATGCTCCCTTCCTCAGTTTCAGGGCGTCCATGTAGTCCCCTCCAGAGGATCGTGTGCCCCCATCGTGAGCTCGGGCCCGGCCCGGGCCCGCGGAGGCAGATGATCGCCTTCGGGCCATGCGCTCGAAATGAAGCAGTTATACGACCGAACTAATAACATATTTAGGAGGGCATGCGGATCCCCCCGGTGGCGTATCCGCGACCTCCCAAGACGGCCACGCTTTCGGGATCCGGCCACCTGATTTCTTCCCTTTTCTGACGTCCCCACGTGTAACGTAGATAAAGGTAGCCGACTAGACTGGTCTCGAAACTCGCAGTGACGTCTTGATACCATTGCATGACAATTCCAGCGGCCACAATGTCGCTTGTATCGTGCACCATTGTCGCTAGCGCCAAGAACGAATAATATTAACACTCTCCTGTTTCTAATGGGTTTATAACGAAACCTTTGCCAACATATCCGCGACGATTTTCCGATTAAAATGATACCAAACACGGCAAAATTTGGATTGAATTTGCAAGTTTAATTCACGATAGAGTGGAACCTCCATTATCCGAACTAACCAGTGGAACACGAATTAGAACCAGTTACATAGATTTACTGATTCGTACAATCGTCTTCTATCGTGGATCGCTCTAGATTGAACTGTTTAACACTAGAACTACCGAGCAATAAATGCGACTGACGTATATTGCTTTGTAACAGTGGCAAGACTGTGCCCATTCAGACTTCATACCACTTTGATTGTAATATGTGCTTCACATTTTTACAATTTCAGTAATTGTAAAAGAAAAAATTAGGAACAAGTCATTTTGACTCGTCCGGTAGTTCTAGTGTTAATGAAGAGTTGACATATCGGTTCGGATAGTCGAGGTTCTACTGCATCTCGTATTAAACAAGTAAATGTGCTCCGAATTGTATCGTGTTTGGTCTCGTTTGAATCGGAAAAATGTCAGAAATGTTTCCATAACAAGTGCATAAAGAAGCAATTAAAAATAAAACAGATTGAATCACACTGAAATAAATTTGTTCGATAGAAAATACATTTCCATGAAATAATAATGAATGGGAGAATTCCGTCTTGCTCCAAACATGGGGTGCAACTATTTATGTACTTACCCAACCGATAGCACGATCGTTTGTCCTCGCCATTACCTTCGGCACTCTACGCGAGTCTAATCTTGACACGCTAATCAGCTCCTGCGATTCAGCTCGTTCATGATTTTATTGAGCCACAGAAGATACATGTGTAGAACGTCATCGCTCTCTTCCTTCCCAGAATGTTCCCGATGAACGATAACGTCCTTTTGTTTGTTCTCTCGTTTAAATAGTGCCTCTAAGCGCTAAACTTCTTCGTCCGAGACTTCAGATAGACGCATAATCGATTCTTGTCGCTAGATAAAAGAGTACAGTGCGAGTCAGGTTGCAGGTGGTGGCCAGTCGAGTTGGCAGTTAGTATGCGACGCGACGCGAAACGATCTCGGACCTGGATAATTATAGGTACTAATACGGTGCTGTTGTATATTTAGCCTTGAACACTGTCGAAACCGTACCGCCCTCGGCCCTTGTATCAAGTCAATTATCAATTTTCGACGGTGGATGAAACGCATTGGTCCCGCGATCTCCGTCCGATTGTTGTCTGTTCTGTAATCGAACAGGTATTAGGGTACAGTGATTGAATATGGAAATTCGTTTTAATTTGTGTGTTTAAACGTGTTATTGGCAAAACGTCGGTACACTTTGTAAATAATTCATGCATACGAACGAAAGTCGATGAGTTTGATGAGCGCCAGTTGCTTTTCGAGATTCTTGCAAATTATTGAGTAGGACAGGAATGCTCGGAAATTGATAATAATTGCACGGTGCGCGCAAATAGAACGTTTCCCTTTCTTCGTTAATGAAGTGTACTAAATATTTGCCTGAAGGGAAAGTCACTAGCAAGTCCGCCAGTCGTGATCATAATTATTTCAAACCACTAAAAAAATTAAAGTAATTTAACAATATTTTCTTAATTTTTTGCATATTTTCAGCAGGAGTAAAATGTAAGTAAAAAATAGTAAAAAAAAATAGTAAGTAAAAAATAGTAAAAAATAGTAAAAAATAGAAATGGAAAAAAACGAAAGAATTAAAATAATAGGAGAATATTCTCTAATAAAATAATAGGAGAGCATTCTGAGAATGTCAGAAAATACTACGGTAGAATTGTTAAGAATTAGACGAAGGTGGTGAGAATGAGTATAGGGGCAATTTAAATGAATTTAAAATAATTTAAAAATATCGACACACTATTTTCGCCTCGTTGAAATCGTCAAAGAAACAATGGCTTTTATCGCTCGATGCAGAACATTTGTTTCGACATTTTGGCGCCGGAGGATGTCAGAAACGGCGTTAATTGCAGAAATCACTGAATATTTCGGTAGAGAAGGGAAGAGGGACGAGGGAGGGAGCAGGTTGTCGGTGTGGCAGCAAACGAATCAGTCACAGAAACGCGTCTCGTTTTTCTCTAGCCGTTTTCGGGGATAAATCCGGGGACGTGCGTGTCCGACGAGGATCGGCCACGACAATGCGTCCAGTTTCCATGGACCGAAATTCTCCACAATAGGAGAGCCATGGAGGCGCCCTTTGTCGGCGTCCGCCTTCAAGAAGTCGCGACGTTTACGGGTCCGTCCGGACCACCAACACGTGCCAACGAACCCGAAACACGTGTTACGGACTTTCGCGAGACTGGCTCATGTTCAGACTCCCGATCGTGCCACCGTGGAGCGAGAGGTCGACGGTCAGGGACGCCATCGGTTCCGCGAGTACTGTACAGAGGTACCATCCCGAGCATTTACGAACTGTTGCCTGTACAAATTAAATCTCGGGCCTAACACTGCATTAACTGTTACGTTTATTTAATGTTCTAGTGTTTGCTCTCATCATCAAGTATCGTTCTAACGTTCTGTAGAAATTTTCTCGGAGACCTGGAAGTATTTAAGGGTCCGGTCTTCGTGGATTCGCGATAAGGTAGAGTGACTACATTACCGTCAAAAAATGGTTTCACGTGCCTCAAGTTTTCGTCCCTATATAGGAATATTTTGTTCAATCTAGTGCTAGTCTTATGCAGTTATTTGGTAACATAAGCGTTAGAAGTAGGCCAAAATTTGACGACGTGCATGCCGTGGAATCCAAGCATTTTTATGCCATTGTGATCTTAAGTATAAAAAATTCACCCTGTATACTATATTTACACTGTATATTATACTACATTATATTGTATTCTAGTACGTTATGCTATAGTCTACCATGTTCCAGTATATTCTAGTATTTTTATTTTACAAAAATCTGCAGTCTAGTTATTAAATACTTAAGACAGTAATTAATCATTTCATAGCCTATTTATTGTCCCACTAAATATAAACAAAAGTAAAAGCAGTAGCTTAACTGGATTGCTAAAGGGATGGAACAACGCTGTCTATTACTTTAAAAATATACAAAACCTGCTTCTCTTCTTTCTCAAGTTCGAAAAAAATTTATACAAGGACTATTTCTGTCCAATTACACATTGAATTCTCAGACTCTAATCTTAAAAAATATTACGTTCCCTATGAATGGTACCACTAAGTGCCAAGCTAAGAAGGAAACAATGCTGTCTATATGTTTTGTATTGCCCCATTATTTCATAAACATACCAAATTTTTCTCTCCGTTGCTAATATCTGAAAAAAAAAGAATTAAACTAACTCCAGCCTTCTGAGGGGTTCAATCAATGCTCAGGCCTCCAACAGTGGTTTAAAAAATACTATTTTCTATGCGAATACTTCCTCCGAAGAAAAACGAAAGTAAATTGCCTCCTAAACCGATCGTCGAGCTGAAAAAGGAAAGCATCGCTGTCCGCAGCATATTACATCGTGTTATTACCACTCATTTATCTCGTAGCCAGCACGTGCAGCTTCTGCAGAACAGCCCGCGCTGAAGGAAGACGAAACAACCGGCGTTCTCACGCGACATCCGAGAAAAAATGGTTCGTTTTCTTGGATATCTAGCAGTGCAATCAGCTCGGAACTATCGTACAGTCTCACAACAAGTCCGGCGTGATGAAGAAGTTAAGTGCCAGGTAGGAATGAAGATATTTCAGCGGGCGCATCGTAAACAGCGTCGTAATTGGACGTGTCAATAATTTATGAAACGTTCGCCGTTATCAATCGTTGTACGAGAACCGTTCGATACGTTCTACCAGCAGATCGGCCGATCAGATATTTTCTTTTCCTGAGGAAGTAATTAGCCGCGCACCAGTCTCATTAGCATAATAACTCTTTTACGGTCTCCGCGAGACGTTGAAGAGTCTCTCTCTCCTTCTCTCTCTCTCTCTCTTACCCTTTCTGCTGCCCGATTTCGTCCCGGCTCGAATTTTTAGGCGTGCTCTGTTCACCGTGTTCAACGTGTTTGGCCCTCGCCCCAAACATTCGGAGCAGTTTCCGAGCGCTGTAGGCGAGGGGAGGTGTCGAATAAATTGAGGTCGCGTGGGGCGGACGTTTTGCCGGAATAGAGGGACCACACTCGTGTATTCCGTTCTACCCTCGGGCTCCTGGATCCCAGAAACGCAGGTTTCAGTGGCCCCGGTGGCCCCGATGGCCCCTCGGGGGTGGCTGGAAGAGTTGCCAAGCCCTTCGACCGTAGCCTTCCATTTCCGCTCAGGTTTTCCTGAAACGGTCCTTCTCCCTCCGGACAGATCCTTTCCACGAAACTACTCGCGGTTGGAAAATACCTCCGTTATCCGAATTTATGGCAATAGGTTATCCTCTTGGACAGAATTTGTGTCAGCGAGACATCCTTAGGGCTTCAATTATTTTCATTTGGCAAGTTTTTCATTTTTAAGACAATTTTGGTGAAATGTCTCGTTTGAGATAATACGTATCTGTGACTGTGAAATTTTTTATTGAAGAGGAATAGTTGGGTACCCTTGGGAACTCTTTTAAAGAGTGTCTCATAGAACAGATGTTTTAGAAATATTGAATTATTATATTATTACTTAGAGCTTGTGAAATCACTAAATATATAAGTTATATTGAAGTATTTCTAATTATTTTCTCCTTTAAATCCTAGGGTTCTAATCTGTGCCTCATATAAATACATCGATCTGTTAGTAATAATAGTAAAATTATTTAACGGCAGTGTATCATATACAATACTACCTTTTGTAATGTAGAGAAAAAGAATCCTGAATCTTTCGTCTATCCATTCTTGTAATATAAGGTAAGAGACCCAATTACTGTGGGAGTACCAATCACTGTGCCGATATGAATTATGTTTGTTTTTAAAGCACAATGAATATTAAAACAGAGATATTACATTTTTCTCATTAAATTCAGTTAATATATATGTTCAAAATATATATATCTTCAAAATATTTGACTGAAATACGAGTAAATTGTGTGTCTGATTATGATTTTATTATAATCCCATTTTTACATAAACTACATGTCTAAGAATTGTAAAAGTTAACTTTGAAGTATGGTAGAAAAGATTAGAAGATTCCTCGAAAGTCTGACTAATTAAACCAGAAAAAAAATAATAAAGTAGTGAAACAGTAATTTGTATGAATCCGTGCCAGTTTTTAAGGTATAATTTATTTTTTAACTTATCTCCTAGAGTGTTCCCAGACAGATCTCCTGAAAGATAGAGTTGCTGGGGATAAAACACTGTTTTTTCTTCCCCTCTCGGGTTTTTTCATCCCTTCGAACGGAGGTCTTCATTGATGATGTTCTCGACTCAACGCCGTCTCAAGAACAGACGGACCATGTGGTGGGTAAAATACGTCTATTTTCTTAGAGCCGGCGATAACATGGAACAAATGTTCCGCCTGTAGCACAAACTTTCAGCAAAGTTTTACGATGGCCGCATACGTGCTGATATTTTTACAGTTTGCTCGGTAGGGATATGTGCTCGTTGAGAGCATTGGTCTAATTAACCTATAAATCGTTCAGGAATCTGTACTCCAGTTAAAATAAATTCGTGAATGCTGAAGATCCTCTAAATCTTCTGTTCAATCTATACTAACCTACACAAATAATTATTTGCTGGAGGAAAATGGCATCTTAAATGATTACCAAAATGGAGGTACTGGGCCTCCGAAATATTTATCTAAATAGGAAACTTTCAGACTAAAATTTTCTATACAATCTTTATTCTTTTATTTTAGCAGGAAACATTGCAACAATAATACCCATCAGACTGCAGACTTTATGCATTTATTATGAGATTAAGTAGGTAAAATTTTGAAAAAGGGTGTACTAAATGAATTCAAAAGTATCTATTTAGTAAATTCAATTTATTAAAATTATTAAGGGAAGAAAGAAATTTCTATTTGGTTTGTCTTTCTTGCAATCAATATAGAATTCTTCGGGTGAAAGTCTTCTTGAATTGATTTCTTGTAATCAAATTTTTAATTCGTACAAAAATTGACAGTCTGATGTCCAGATTCCAGTATGTACCTTATTTATAGCAAAAAAGCATAGAATTTAGTAGTTTCGATTCATTTTTAATCGATTAAAATCATTAATGAAAAGCGAAGAATTCTTTTCAATTCCAATTCCTTTCCAAAAATGTACATTTGCTTCATTGTAATTTGTTTTCTTGAAAATATTGAAATATAATATCAAATGATACATTTTAACACATCGACTGTCAAAATCATCATCCTCAAAAACCCACAAAAATCAAGGTAATACAGACAATGAAATAGAAAATACAAAACTCCAATTTGCACAATTATATTACACGAGAAATGTAAGAATGCCCAAATACATAAGTATCAGCTGCACACAACCAACCTAGCAGCCGACGTGTAAATTTCACAGAGGCTGGTAAAGTTCCGCTATAATTATTTATCTACGATCATAAAGCCAGAATTATGGGTCCAAACGTTTCAGAGCCCCTTCAGCATTTATCAATTAGCTTTGAAAAGCTAATGCTAAAGCTAAAACTTTGACCATAACTGTTACAACCAAAAAGAAATAAAGTCATGGAATAACAAGTATTTCATCGACTAAAATCGCATTGGTTACAAATAAGGATTATAAGTAACCGAAAATTTTTTCTCTTGTTCGATCACTTATAACAGTTATCAATGAGAGAGGTTCATTTCGATCGCTCATAACAGTTATTGATGAAGCAAATTTTTAATAGTTATTATTAAATAGTACAACTTTTAAATGGTGGACAATCAATTATTTAATAAATTTTTTATCCATAAAATTAATTGCTACCATCAAAATTTAATGTGACAAACATGAATTTTTCCAAATTTTCTTCTGACAAATTACACCGAAAATCATCTAACGTTAATTTTAGTGCAGAAAAGGTTCGTTCAACGTGACAATTCACACCGTGAATTATGCACGCTAGTTTTGATAAATACGGGAGTCTATATTTCTGATTTTCCCGGTCGAACAAATTTTGAAAAATTTCTCCTTCAGACTTTGTGTTTTTCTTATGGTCTATTGATTCGTCTTATTGTACAGGGTGTCACAAAATTACATGTCACGGCCATCATAGCGTGATTCTACACCTACGATTTGGGGGAAATTGACCTTGACATTGAAAATCAAGGTCAAGAAAACAAAATTTTTTGTTTAATCGTGTTCTACTGGTCATAAGAATTTCTTATCATTTTCGCAGCTTCTTTATAAGTAAATAAATATAAGTAAGTAGCGTACTATTAACAAAGCAACGTACTGTATTTACTTATATATAAACAGTTTTTCTTCATCAATTACAGTTACGGAGGAGGATCAAATTTTTTGGACACTAATAACTGTTATTCGTAACCAAAAAGTATATTTTTAATCACTCCGTTCTTCGAAATTTTTTCTTTACATGTTGTGTAGATTGTGTTAAATTTCAATAATAATCCACCTTTTATTAATGATTATTGTGGTAGAAAATTTTCGAAAAACTGTTATTTTTGGTCCGTGGGTTGAAAAGTCCATAAACCTCGCGAAATAAACTGGGTGTATGGAAGACAATCGATCGAATAGCAAGGTGTGGAACGTGACGAAGAAATACTTGTTCACGGCTATTAAAGTCAGGGGTTCTCGCCCCTCGAGACAGAATCTGTTTCGACCTGCTGCACAGCGTACCCTCCCTCCTGCGCAGCACATGCTGGACTCGGAATTAGGGTGGTTCCGGTTTTTTTTCCATTCTTCCAGGGGAAATCCGAGCTTCGGTAATTCCAGGGCTAGACGGCGTCGTCTTTTCAGAACGTCACCGCCTTGTCTGCAACTCTTCCGACCAAGAAGGAAGGAAGTCTCTGTTGTAGCCGGCTGCTGCGGGGTAGAAGGCAGTGTGGTCCTGCGTTCTGGCGGATGTCCGCCCCACACGATCCAGATATCGATCTTTCCCGTTGCTACCCTCGAGCTTGCCATTAACTGTCATAGATCTCACGAAACGCAGACCTGTCGTGCGCATTCTTCCTCGCGTCTGCTCGTGGAAATTCGTTCACCGCGCCGCCGACCCTTTATAACCAGAACTTGCGAATAGGAGACATCCAAATGATTTTTTAATAATATTATTATATTTTTCAATGTCCATTGACGCCTTTACAGTTTCAGTGAAAATGTTTCTGCCTGGTCGCACAGCAGAATCATAGCAAACAAAGAAATATTTTTGAGAATAATCGGTATTTGCGCAAGATGGCTCCAGGTCGAGCCTAAGTAATTCGTATACCTACAACGCACGGTTCACTAGATTCCGGAAGGGACGCTAATAACCTAGCAGACAGGTCTCCCGGCAGGACAAAAAACCGGACGACCATTAGACGAAGGAAGAGACGAATTTAGCCTATCTGAGTCTAGGATGGACGCGGTAATTTGCCGAAACTGTCCTGGAACTGTCTCGGCCCATCACGGTCCCCGAAACAGAGAGATGTTATTAGGCAAGACGTCAATCAATTTCCTCCCAATCAGACGTTTGTCCCTGGAAATGCTCCCCTGCGCCGCCCTTCTGTCTGTGTGGTCGTCCGCGACTTAATGATCCTCTAAAATATGTCATTATGTTCAGACGCTGCTAGCTGATATTCACGGCGACTGGGGTGGATCATTGCCAGTATTACTCCCGGTTGACAGTAATTACACGCGTGTAAGCGCCGAGGATCTCATCAGTACAGCATTGCTCTTGTAATGAATGTAATCATTGCAATTTTCTCGTACACTCTGTTACTTCTCATTTAGTTCCCTGATCAATTAAGAGAAAGCAGTTGTCGAATCGAGAGCTTTGATAACTATGCTAATGTATTGGTCTCTTGATAGTAACACATCAACGATATTGATGAATAGTATTTCGACGAATTTATGTAAATTTGTTGAGCAACACGATTACTTGTATTTGATTCTTTTCTTCAAGTTTATACAGGGTGCCCGTCTATAGATGTCGGAGCAAATATTTCGTAATGAAATTACAAGAAAGTTTAACAAAACGTACGGTTTTAAGTCTGCTATAATATGCGTGTAAAATATTTTTGTTTACTCGTGCCCTTTGCGAGTTATGAAGGTCACCATCGTTTTCTTTTAATTCATAGTTTTTTACACATTCATGAAATAGGATTATCTCGTAAAGAATGCATAATATCAATTTTTTATCTAATATAATTTTTACTGCAAATGGCTCCTACTCCATAAATGTGTAAAAAAATGGGGGTATAAAGAAACCATGGTGGCCTCCATAACTCGCAAAGATCACGAGTAAAAAAAATATTTTACACTCACATTATAGCAGAAGTATTTGCTCGGATATTTATAGGAGGACACCCTTTATATTACGTTAGAAAGGTTAAAAAGTAGGATTGTGGTTAATACTTAAATATCGGTGAGAGAAAAATTTGATTTACCTGTTCACAAGCCTCACTGTTAAATTGCAAGGGGCCGAAGCAAAACGTCTCGATTAACGAAGCGTTCGGATAATCGAGATTCCATACTATCATGCATTAAACAAATAAATATGACCGAAATTGTATCATGTTTGATATCATTTTAAACTGGAAAATGTCACGAATCTACTGGTACAAGTTTCCTAAAAAAAAAAATAATCACAAACAACAAAGATTTTTCTCATTTACTCGCTACGCTTTTCCTAGGTTCAGAGCTAGCAGCAAAAGATTAAAGTCTTTCCCACGTATCTGAACGTTACAGTAATCACGACCACCATCTCAAAACACTACAAAACGCAAACCTAAACCAGCAGGCACCGATCGAATATGAAAATAAGTCCAGCCGGACAAAATCACAGGGACACGAGGTGTCCCGGCGAACAAGTTTCACCGCGACACGGTGCGGCACGGTCCGGCCATCAACTCGCATAAATTTCCGGAACAACACGCCGCGCCGTTCGTCCGTGTTCCTAAGTCCCTAAATCCTGGTCGTGTAATCTGCGATGCAAATTCTCTTATAATTGATTCCTCTCTTTCTACGATCGAGCGGTTAGCTACCAGTCTCTCAGGTGGAGGGTTTATGCGTACAAGATGAGTCCGTGTAAGCCGGGTTATTCTCTGCTGGATACACCTGCCGTGTTCCCACGTGAACATCAGGTACGTTCGCGGTCGTCACCGGTACGAAAAACGACTGCCACGAGGGTAGGACAGCAAGTGTACCGGGGTGGGGGTATATTCACTGTGATCAACAGTCCCCGATAAAGGCAGGAGAACCATTAGATAGACATCTCCAAGACGTTCGATATAATAAACGAACGAGCACGATCGAATCGAGCGGGACAAGTTCGAGGCCCAGTATTCAATGTCAATCAGGGAAAGTGATTTCTAAAGGCCTCGTGAAGGAACGGTGTCGTGAATGCAGCCACGGAAACTCTATACAGGCCCTGTGGGTTGGTGTTCCCTAGCTGTGGCTCGGTTACCGTGGCTGCTTTAAATTATAAAACCAATTTCCGTCACGGGGAATGAGGTCGTCCTGGGGTCACCGTGCATAATGAGCGCCGATCGAACACGGATGCCCTGGTTTTCTTCGCTTACACCCATTACAGAGGGCTACGAGGATGCACTCCTTTCGCGTGGGTGGATTTCTTCTCTCTCTCTCTCTCTCTCTCTCTCTCTCTCTCTCGTTCGTTCTTTGTTCTTCTTTTTCTTTGTGCTCACGGTGATATGTGGATACTGTATTGTGTGTACGAGTCCTGAGGGTTGCGCGGCGAATGAGTGATTGAAGAATTGGGTGTCGGGACAATGCAGGACTGATTGGCCCTCGTTCTACACTTGACCTGAGAGCGTTATGCTGGACCTGAGTTCTACATATCTTTTGTTTCGACCTCTTCAATAGAACATTTTCTGATTTCAGATAGCAGTTAGTTATGACAAGCTTATCTTTTATGGCTTCATCGAAGGGACATGTATCGACCAGGATATACTATTCTTCGGTCACATAGAAAAGAACAGCGAATAGAGATTCTAGAGAGGCCTCGGTTCATGGCAGTGGGGATAGTTCTGGGACTTTTATCGTCCAGGCATTTGGGACATATACAGTGTCTCACCGAACTCGACCATTTAAAAATAAGATAGAAGAACATTTCAGAGGGGCAAATATTATGGTAGGCAAAAGATGTTGTTCAAGGTTATGTTTTTTGAGATTTCAAGGTGATCGAAGTGTTTGAAATGGAACGATATATTTTTATTAGTCGAGGTCAAGACGAATCCTGACCTTCGCGTGACCTTGAGTACGAAAAATTCATAAAAATAGTACATACTCAAGTTAGATGGGATACCCTGTATAGAGTAAACACTGTAATGGTGAGTGTAACAGTAAAAAGTTGTACAGTTTGTGCAATAAAGAAGCTGAAAGTGTGCTTAAAATATCTCGCGGAGGATATCCTTTAAAAGATATCATCAAGCTGTAATTTACAGGGTATGATTAATATAGTTTTAATCTTTATATGTCTTAGAGCCACATCTGCAGTTTACACTGTTGTATAGTTTAATTGTCGAGATGATCGTCGATGATACGCGAATGATCCAGCGGATAATCTAAATCCAGGCGAAGTTCGTGGCCGCGTGAGTCAGGCGTTAGTCTGCTCCGTCGGCGAACGAAGATCTGCGCGCGGCTAATCGAATCATCAAGTCCCAATTAATTAATCGAGCGCATTCCACGACGGATTCCGAGCACGCGCGCGCCCACGAGCCTCTCGCTGCTTTTGTTTCGGTGCACGCTGACCGAATGATTCAAAGTCCTCCCCGGTTCAGAAGACAAGTAGCCGGCAGTTGCACGCTCCGCTCGATGACTCAGTGACCGCAATGCCGTGCGCGCGGCGGCGGCGGCGGCGGCGGCTATTAAATGGCACCGTGCTCATAAATATAAATCATATGGAATTGTTTTGTTGCTCCGCGATGCTCCTGTCGGCCACGACCCTGGGAAACAGCTGTCCGCCTAACCGAGCCCTCCGGTACAATGTCTCCAAATTTGGTCTCGCGAATCTGCCAGCGACTATAACTCGCGTGTCCCTCCTGCGGGTATCTTGTCCCACCAGGGATTCGCGATACTTTGTCCCTTGAGCCTCTTGCTCGCAATAATCTGTTTATAACGTTTATTTATTGTTCTCGGACCGATTAACACACCTCACCTTCACGCTTCTCTGCGAAGGGTTTGATGGACCTTCAAGTCTGAAGACATTAAAAATAAGATTTTATTAGGTTCAATCGAAAATTATTTTCCGTTTTTCACATTGGGTCTACGGGGCACGTGAAAATGATGTGTTCTGTAATTTTTATTTTACCATTATTGAGATTGCAAAGATGCACGCAGAAGTGTTCAACAGATTTATTTCTTTGGGTATATATTGTAATCAAAATGGCTGAAAAGTAGGATAGACAGGTTCTCGTTATTTCTAATAAGTAATGTAAAACAGTTACTTTTGGTCCCCTGTAAACCTTGACTATCCAAAAATGTTTTTGGGAGATTTTCTCGAAGGTAATTAATAGTGATTAACAGTGATATTAGCATCACTCTTAACTTCATTCTCCATTTATTTTAAAACAAAATATTATAAAATGGCAGAGTTCGTCACTGTTTCTTGAAACGACCTTGTATGAACATGATTTTTATTCTCAAACTAGAAGGTGTTATCTAAAATGTAGAGTAGAAATGTTACGAAAGTCTGTTAGCAGAAATGGCAGCAGTTCGAATCGAGAAAATCGCGTTTCACGTAGAAAAATCATCTTTAACCACTTATACAGAAAAATTTATGGGAAGAAGAAATGTTCAAATATTTCGGGAACTTTTCAATACTCTCCAATTGTGCTTTAAGAGGAAATCTGAATTACTCAAGGCCGTGTATCTCGAGATAAAACATAAAACTCGGCACAGGAGTCACCAAAATAGGAATTACCGGCAGTACAAAGTTCAGACAACACCGCAAAAGTTCGCGTCAGTGTTTAAACTTTGAGTCATAAATATTAATCATTGGGAATTCGAAACACGACCAGCAGGAAGTCGCAGTGGCGGACGGCCACTCGGTCTTTTCCGGCGGCCGGTGGCAAAAAGTTAATTAAAACGCGATCAGCCGGTCTCATTTCATCTGTGCGCTCATTAACAGGCCCGGCGTGTCCAATCCGATGATTAGATAGCTCTATGCCACCCGTGCCGCAATTTTCGATCGACCATGGTGGAATAATTACGTTCAGGAGGGGACCGAGAAAAAAAAAGATGGCGGCGACAAGGACGTCGTCGTCGTCGCCGTCTGGTATCGGTCCGGGCTCATCTTCGAAATAGGCAAGTCCGAAAATTATCGATCACCGACAAAAGGTCGTGTTCACGGTCCGACGGGGAAACCGTCGATTTTTATCGGTAGGGATGCACCATGAATATTTATATGTCCCTCGACGCATGGGATATTTTATGGTGCGAGATTTCGCGCGGCGATCACCGGGCCGGGCCGGGTCGGGCCGATGCACGCCTGGGATCCTCGTCAAAATCGAGCCGATAAATTCATCTGTCTGGCGAGTCAATTATGGATAGCAGACGTACGGGGACTACCTCTCTCTCTCTCTCTCTCTTTCTCTCTCTCCCTCTCTCTCTCTGCGCACCACTGTTATTTATCGGGCAACGTTGACCTCCCTCTCGCGAGAGTTTTGCCGGCCGCGCGCCGCGAAATGATATAATATTTTAGCGACTGCTCCTACCATTCATTCCGACGCCCCGGTGGCTGCTAATTATGGGAGGAGCCTAGCCATCGGACCGTTGATGTCTCGGTCGGAAATACATTACACCGTAATTGCTGAATCGCGACTCTCGCGTCCTCGACGGCATATAAATCCTTGCGCCGTTGAACGCTCGCGGTTCTGCGGATTTCACGCGGAATTCCCTTCGCGGTTTCACACCCAACTCATTTTTACACGGTACACATGTTCCTGAAAGCGACCTGCAAAAATGTATGAACGATGACTAGTAACGGTAGAAGTGTGAAGCTATAAAATGGGACCAGAATTATTACTGTACTATTTTTCTGATACACTTGAATGTGAAAGAATCGCGTAAAAAAAGTTGGGTTTATATGATTTGTGATAATAATCTATGCAACTCTGCCAAATTTTGGATTTCGGTTTTATTTCGGTTGAATTAGTACTCAGTAATGTACCACTGAACAAGTACTCCGAAGAATTAACCACAACTTTCTAGACGATGAATATTTTTACGTTAAAAAATTACGAGTTACTCTCCGAAGTACGTCAACTTCAAACGCGAAAGCATTTTTCGTATGGTCTTCCAGTTGCTGAGAAAAAAATTCGCGAAACTCCCTTTCTCGGGCTCCCGACCGAGCCCATTTAAGGTACTAAAATGAAATTAGGCGAAGTAATGGCAAGGTGGTACCGCGGAGCAAGTGGCGCAAAAAATATTTTATAGCGCAAAGAGTTAAATTGGAACAATTTCTTGCTCCCCACACAATTTATAATAAATTATACATCGTTAAAAAACGATTATTCGGACGACCGTGAAGTGGCCGGGAAAATAGACCGACCTTGATCAGGCCCGGCTACTTAGTAATCATACAGTGGCTCCGTTCTTTCTCCGATAATCACCGGTTCTCTCGTGACAGTCCACGAACAGTAGGCTAATCCTTAGATTCGCGCGATGAGAACGTAGCTACGATCAATCTAGGCCAATTTAAATTTTCTGCCGGTCTTCCTAGCCCTGTTCCGAAGGAATGATTATACGTCTCGCGCATCCCCTAGTGTGTGCGAGTGTCGAATTTTTATTAGCGGTGCTCGCACGGCCGACGATAGAACACCGGTTTCACGAAATCCTGGTAAAATATTTCGATTAAAATGCATATGAGGCAGAACGGGCCGCACTTGGTTCCGATATTAGAACTCGCGGGAATCGACTGATGATAAAACCAGCACGATTCAGCAACCCAGCAAACCACCGTCGAATATTTTAGGCGCGAGCGGACCGATTTATTATTTATTATTACTCGGCGCGAACGAACCGATTTATATATTTATTATTACTCGGCTGAACTTACAGCTTTCTTCCAATTCCGCGGAAATTTGAATGCTCCTCTTACTGGCATACGTGGGATTCGAAGCATTTTCATAATGAAATTGGTAATATTAATTACATTTACGAAACACTAATTATTATTAGACAATATGTCAGAGTATGCAACAAATACGCAAGAAAGATGTAAGTAAATTTGCATGAAATACACAAGATATTGTTCTTCCACTATAAACTTTCCTAAACTATAACTAAAAAATTTCCACTATAAACTTCATTATGAGAATATCATTGATTTCTGCCGGTACTATTCTCGCCTTGTTGCCACTTCAATGGTTTCGAATCATACCGTGTATGACGTATGTATGTGACCTAAATGTTAAATCAGTGATATTTGTCAATAATACGTTGTTACGATACTTGTAGATGATATCCTGTAAGAGGTCGATCATAAATGAAACGTATTTTTCGCGATGTACATTTATTATATGTAGTAAATGCATATGTGATATAAAACATATGCAAAATGCAAAATATGCAAGATAAAAAATGTATTTTAAGAATCTCCTAATGACAAAACATATTTCTGTCCAGGTCTGATAACTTTATCTGTTTCCTGTGAAAATATGCATTTATGTAAACATCCGCAGTCTAATTATTATTACATGCATTATACATTATGTTTGGATTACATTTTTTGCAATGCAAGATCTGTAAAAAAGTTAGATAAAAATTTATACTTTCTTTGGGACATAGTAGAACCAATAATAGAAATACTTAAACTAATAATAAACCAAATTAAGAAATACTAGAACCAATAATAGAATTAATTTCCTAATAATATTCGCAGTCTAACTCGTAGATTGCGGGTTAGACGCACTTATGACAAAAACAAGTAGATCAAATGCAAAACAATAAAGACATTTATAAGTAGTAATATTTAAGTAATATTTGATATTTTATGCAGTGGCTACATTAAAAATTGAAAGTATAGTGAAGCATCCGTAGCTACCATTGACGATTACTAGATTGGTCTCTATAGAACTTTGCAATTTCAGAATTTATATTTGCAAAAGTGGAATTTATAATTAACAAAATATTGTTCCCTACACTACAGGCGATCAAGAAGGAACTATTTTGTACTTTATTTGGTCACATTGAAAACCCAAAGTGCCCAAACAGAAAGATGCCATTAAAAGCCGAATACGCACGAGCATACTGAAAACTCCTCCATATATTCAGCAACCAGTTTAAAATCGCGCCGCGAAAACTACGCAGAAACAATTTTCACGTGTAGCTCGGTAATTAGAGAAAGCGTTTAACGCTTTAATTACCCGGGCAATTAACAAAATTACCCATCGCAATTTCCATTACTCGGAGTGAAGTTCGCCGGAGGCAATTGTAGCCCTTAACAGCTCTAATTGGTGAAACGGTGCGGCTTAACGAGTCCTCGATGATAGTTGCCAGGAATCGGTCGCGTGTAGCCACGCGACCAAATATTTTTCACGCGTAAGCTCGCATAACCCCGCAAACAGGAAGACAGACACGCGATTCGGAGAAGCCCCGGCCGCAGACTATTTATACGAATTCGTCATGGGAAACGTTCACCAAGGCAATGCATCAGCTCGACGGCGCCAAAGTGCGCCACCGTGCGCCAAATTAAGAAGGTTTCGGCACACGAAAATCAAATGTCAACTTCTCCTAATTCATTTTTAAATATTTCAACAAATTAACCCTTTAATAAGATTTTTAAGATTGCTACGGCGATTAATAGATTCTTGTTGACAGACATTAATGGCAGATTTTATCCTCGCTATAAGCATATTTTTGTGAATGAAATAAACGTGATCCTTATTCCTGTTCGTATAAAATAATTAATACAAAATTTGCCCTAGTTATTAAGAGTTACTACGCCCAAATTAATTAAGTAAAAAATTTGAATATTCGCAGTCTAATCATAAGGAGCACGACACGATGAAGGCCAGCTAATACGTCTAATTCCATTCAATTACATGAAACACCTCCAAACAAACCTGCATGGCATGCAAAAATCGTGAAGAAAATGATATTTCGTTTATTTTGAAAAGTGATAATAAATCACGCGAGAAACAGATTGTACGGCGTCAGGAAGGTCTGCACGCTGGTCCAGGATCCGCGCCGCGCTCAAAGCAGCTTTCACCCCGAAGAGAGTGACGATCGTCGGTTATTATTGGCGCCAAAAGGCGCCCACGCACGTGCGTAAGTGAGTGCAAGCCGCCACGCGATGTTTGGCACTGTTCGCCTCCTCCGGCTAATTCGTTTTTCTGTGTTGGAACCGCGACGGGAGCGTGCCCTCTCGCAAACGTATGGCTTTGGCGGCCGTCCAAAACGAATGAATTATAACGGAGGCCGCGGGATCTTGGCGCGGGAACACCTAAACTCCTCCACGGAACGTTATACATAAATTCTCGCGGCGCTTAACATGCCCGTCTGCGATCAGTCGATTCCATGGGACTCCAGCAAATCTATGGGGTGGCGGCCTCTCGGGTGGCCAACAAAAGAATCCGCTCACAAAATTACACACTGGCCAAATTCCTGATTTCTCCGCTATTTCAAAAATGCTTACTCGAGGATTTCGTCCTGTAACTATTATACACACTAACGAGCAAAACTGAGTCTACACTATTTGAAGCAACATAACTTTTTGAAAATTAGATCAAATGACTTGAATTTTATTGAGAAGTTAGAAGGACTAGTTTATTAGACGAGGTGTAAAAAAGTTTGAATTCGTCGGAATCGCAAAAGAAACAGTAAAAGTTGGTTTTTTCAGCTTTTTTATCTGAGCCTGTATTGAAAATTTAAAGAATATATTTGAACGAGTTATAAATGTAAAGAAGAAGTTATAAGTGATTAAAAGTGCGATTTTAAGTCGAAAATCGTGAAAAACGACAATTTTTCCACTTTTGAGCGTTTATAACTCGTAAACGAATTAACCAATATCGGTGAAATTTTTAATCAAATACATTCTTGAAATTTTCAATACAGGCTCAGATAAAAAAGCTGAAAAAACCAACTTTTACTATTTCTTTTGCGATTCCGATCAATTCAAACTTTTTTAAAAAATTGTTTACACCTCGTCTAATAAACTAATCCTTCTAACTTCTCAATAAAATTCAAGTGATTTGATCTAATTTTTAAAAAGTTATGTTGCTTCAAATAGTGTAGACTGAGTTTTGCTCGTTAGTGTGTATAAGACCGTTAACATTTTTAAGATTTCAATCAACTTGACCAAGGAATGATCAATAGGACGAGCACAATATAGTGTGAATATCAATCCTAGCCTCCGAAAACCTAGCCTCCGTTCCAGAGCTTCCATACGCAATCTCGCTCCTGAGGAATGTCCCAGAAGCGATCCCCATAGGAATTGCATAACTTGAGGAATGCGTCTCGCGTCTCGCCGGGAAGCAAACAAGCAGCATCGCCGGGAGATAAGAAAACAAACAGGCAGTCTTGTCGGGTACGCTCCACCTGAACACACCCCGTGCTCTGGGCAAACAGAGCTCTTGCTCCTCCGGTCGCGGTTTCGTAATCAGAAATTGAAAGCGACAAAATAAATAAATGCATCGATCATTAGCGGGAAACCGCGCCTAGCCGTTCGCGCGAGCTGGCGCGTGGGCAAACGAGCAAGCGAGCGAATGAGAGAGCACGCGAGTAAGCCAGCGGCCGAACGAGGAAGCGAGCGAGCAAGCAATCGAGCAAGTAAGCAAGCGGGCGAATGAGGGAGCGAGCGAGCATGGGAGCGATCGATGGATCCCAGAGCGAGAGAGCAACAGAACGATCCTACGAGCCGCGTGTGGGCTCCGTCGCGTGCGTGTCCGGGGTCGAGCGTGTGCGAGCAGACGAGAGCCGTGGGACACGGACGAAGGTGGTGGAGTAGGCAGAGAGAAGGAGGAAAGGGAGGAGAGAAGAGAGAGAGACGGAGAGAAGCTAAGCGGCTTTAGTCCCACGCGACGGCTCGTGGCTCCTCGTGGCCGACGCGCGTCGAGTCGCGTCGCGCCGCGTCGTCGCGTCGCCTTTGTCGGGGATTGATAGCGAAATCCGGGATAAATCAGATAGGGGATTTCTGCGCGCTGCGGTTTATGATGCACGGCCCGGTTACCGGCCGATGTGATTAACTGCCCCCGATGAAAGCCGAAGGAATTGACTGTGTTGTAAATATTGTTTCCTCCAGGAATTTATTAGGTCTCGTTATAAATAGCCGCGACGCTTTTCTGAAGAAAGGGGGTGTGCTCGATGTGACTTATTGCGACACGAGCTGCTTTGATTCATGCCGGTTTCTTTCTTTTTCGATTGAAAGGTGAGACGGTTTGGGATTGCGGCGAGGGAACGCGGCGGATTTATCTTGGGCGGAGGTTGTTAACTCAGATTTATTTCGTACATTTTATGCACCATTATCCACTCTTCTGTCAATAATGTGCCATTGGCAAATCCTTTTGGAACCCCATTTTTTGGACCATGGTTTGCAGACCATTTTCTATGCATTCGCATTCTTGACATAAGAATGTATGTATGTAAGGTTTAGATACGAAGACTTCATTCTCGTCGAGTATCACGCTTTAGGGTTTCTTGGTGATATTTATGAGTGGTTGCGAAATCGCTTTGGATTTACTCGCATCAGCGACTGGAGTTCTTATTATTCGAAAATGTGGAGTAGAATAACGGAGGAAGCAACGAGGGAAGTACAGCGATTTCTCTGTACATGTCGCCAAGACCTGGATGATAAATGTCGTGGAATTATCCCTACTATCGCAGAGTATACTCCCTGAGGGGTCACGAACGTAAACATAACACGGCTTGGATATGTGTCGTGGACGATACACGACGTTGTCAAGACCCGTGTTGTTGACATATATCGAGAATTCACTGTACTGTCAGGTAAAATTCTAATGCTACAGTTCAGACCGATTCATTCGATCGTGCTTAAATCTGTTGGATCGACACGCGAGAGAGTCGATCAGGATGACTCCATGTCCTGGATAGAGGCAGGTCGCGCTAGAGAGACCGTCGGCTTGTAAAATGGATTCCGTGCCGGTAGCCTTTGATGTAACGATGCCGACACACGATCCGCGGTCCGCGCGACCTTAATTGGCGCGTTTACCTTAACTTTCCATTTAAATCCTTTACGAGGTTAAAACGAAGCGCGGTCGCGACGCATAAACCACGCGATCCTTCTGCGGTGGCGACCTTATGGCGATTCCCCACCGCGTGCTTGTTCCTTCTCTCTTCCTCTCCCCTTTCGCTCGAGCAAATCTTATTCCACTCGGAACCGGTCCCTCGAAAAAGTCGCCTGTTTTCACTTAACTCGTTTAAATTTCGAAGTAAGCTTAGTCGATCGCACACTTTTCGGGATCACGCGAATTTATAGTGAACGGCAAAATTTTCAGGTTTCAGTAATCCTTCAGCAAAAGATATTCACTATCAGCGTCATACATGTGAGACGACTAGGCTGCGGATCTTTATGCAATATAAAAATTGCATTAATTGTAATTTTCTCACCAAGCTGAAACTGATACACTGATGCCCATAAATCTCTCTAATATGTCCACTGCGTTACATTGCACGTATCCATTTTTGTCATAAATGCGTATCTAGCGACGGCGATGATAAAATAAGAATAACGAAAAAAAAATCTTGAAACGTTGGAATGTTTGAACAAAGATATCGAAAAGACATTTTATCGAATATCTTGGAAACTATTACAGCTACAGAAATAGTTTAAAAGGCAAGATTCTGTAACTTTTTGTAATGAACAAATTTGCGAAAGCAGATATCAAATATCACTATTCATTATTAACATTTTTAATGCAATTCTAAACCTAAATGAGCGTGAAAAAATAATTGCCACCGCCAAGAATAATTGAACCACTGTGCCTCGGTTGAAAATAGTCGAAGATCAACCTGGGACCAAGATAAACAGAGACGTTAGTCAATATCGAACCTGATCGGCCACACTAACTTTCACAATCGCTACCAGGAAACCCGTGGCAGCAGTATCTCGCTGAAACTCCATATCGAGCCGCGGATACTCTGGAGGACTTCCGGTGCTCGCGATTTGTCGGCTACGTGGATGATTAAGAAACTCGTGCATGCGCAGGCCCGACACGGTTGTACGTAGCACGTCGGCCGGCATATCTCTTCGGGAAATCGGCAATAAATCATAGCCGGTACGCGGACGCCTCTTTGTGTCACCGACCGAGAATCGTTGGTAACGTTCAAGGCTGGCCGAGCAAGTATTTCCTGAGGAGATGATGCGCCCACGCTCGCACGCGCGACGCGAATCTGATTCGAAATTCTGCGCCGCGCCAGCCTGTGTGTATTGATTCAGCTGAATTAACACTTAACACGTTCGCGGAGCGGAGCAGAGCTGTGTGGCACGCACGCCGATTCGTGGAACGTATCGTTTGTGAATCGTGATTCCTCGAGGCCGACGGTGTTTGGGAGTCAACCGAGGAAGCCGACGCGCGAACAGGAACCTAGCCGGAATGTAAATTAAATGGAACGAGTAATTTCATTTTTAACGCCGATCGTTTCTGCTCTGAAGTTTTGCAGCTTGCCGCGCCGCGCCGCGCCGCACAGTGGTACCAAATGGCCAAAAAACGGCAAAAAATCTGTAAAAACGAAACTATCCAACGAATTGGTCTGAAAATTTGTGGAGAGATTGCCACAGGTACGACGCTTGCATGGCAAAATAATTTTTGTAAAAAGTTGTTAACATCAAGTAATATGGGCTAATCGAAAATCTCTGTTTTCTGCCCATTTTTTATTTATGGAAGCATACAACGAATACTTTAATAGATTTTAGTATGGAACTAATCGTTTTGGCAAGGTGTAATATTGATCTAACTTTGTGCAAAAAATCAGGAGACCCTTCGAGACCCTTTCGCCGTAATTTAAGTTTAAATATCAACTTTCAGATTTACAAGAGTGAATCGTGTGGAAATTACGATTATCTGATGTTCCAGGTGAAATTTTTTAGGAATATTTCTAAATAATAAAGAAAAATGTGAAGTGCATATGATTTATTCATTTTTTATGTATAAAAAAATATTTGGTAACAATTTTTTTTATCTTACATAAATTATTTTTATAGCGTTCACTGGAACACTGCCATAAAATACCTGTTGCATTTTTGCGACAGTGGTCCAGTGAAGTGTCCAGTGTCCAATTTTTTTAATATCTGATATGTATCCCTTAAAAATTTCACCTGTTGATATTTAAAGAAACTTGATATTTAAACTTAAATTGCGGCGAAAGCATCTTGAAGTATCTCATGAAATTTTGCACAAAGCTAGATCAATATTATAACTTGCCAAAACGATTAGTTCCAGATCGAAGCTATTCAAAGAATTGTTTGTATTCCTCCATAAACAAAAAATGAGCGTAACGCAAAGGGGCTACAGGTTAGTCCATATTACTTAATGTTGAACAACTTTTTTTGGAAAATATTTTTTTGCCAGTTAATAGTTGAAGCCATTTGCAATAACCCTAAGTATTCAATTATAGGCAGAGTGATTACATAACTATCGCACTGAAAACTGATCAATTCCCAGGAACGAAGAAATGGTTATTTATCAAGTGTATATCACCGTAAAAATTTTTTTTTCAAAAATCTGACTTTGGCACATCATGCACGCACTATTAGGCTATACAAAAATAATTTTTTTGTCCGCTCGAAACGGTCCGGCACGATTCTGCCACCCACCGGTAAGATAGAGCCTCGAAACTGAAATGATTAGGTTGTTGCGTACGAAATATCCGATTTTCGAATACTGTTTGATCGGGAAATACTATTACAATCTTCGAGTGTAATACACAGACACTCGCAATAGTATTCGGGCACTCTTAAAAGGACGTTAACCTTAATGTACACGACTTGCATTTTTTCTTTTTTTTTTTTGTAATGTTGGAAGCCTCACTTAACTGTCAGCAGTCAGTCCCGACAGCAAGGAAGAGCTTAGCCAGAAAATGTAGAAAAATTAAATATTTTCCCATACAGGTACATCACCATTGTGTGAATTAGTTTACATACAAAAATTGTAGGCCCAACTATTGATTAAAACTATTCGTTAAAGTCGTAATATCTCACGAAACGAGTTGAGTGGCCCTCTTGCAGCGGACCCCTCGATTGTACACTACTGTGGCAAGGCCAGCTCTCTCCACAATTACAACCACGGTGCGATTACCGCAAATTATCCCCAATTTTCCATAATAAAAACGAATTCCGTCGGAGATACTGGACACGCTACTCGAATTTCGGGTACTCGAGCTCGGTAACGGCTAATTCGATCCAGGCAAACAAGTCGGAGGAAAAGAGCACCTGACGCTTAGGCCAGGCGACGATCAATCGGACCGTCGACATCTCAGCCTCGCGATAACGTTATCACAGAATCGCGCAAATAGCTGGAACCGGCGTTGCCGGTGGCGTTATCAACACCGTCTCTCGAGTGCGTGACTTTCCTCGCAAAACAAGAGCGCCATTGCTTATCTGTCGCGTCGCGTTCGAAAAAGAAAACCGAGGAAAAATGGCTTCGTATATTTCACAATCAATGGACGAGAGGCTCGTTAAATCTCGACGAATAAACTCGTCGCGAGGCGTGCGTCGTCGGGGGCCATTTTGCCCGGCGTGCCTTCGATAACGGACGCGTAACGATCGGCCCGCGTAAATAAATGATTCCGTATTAACAATCGGCATTCAATGCCTTTCCCTGGCTCGTAAATCAACCGCATTTGTTAGCGGCCGCGCTTCGGCAGCGACGTTGAAAAATGCCCACCGGGCCCAATCGGCCGGCAATATTTCAATATTAGTTTAGCCATTGTGCTCGGACCCGCTCCAAGGACCGCCGAGCACTGTTTCGAATACCGACTGCTATAGTGAGGAGCAAAAGCGAACCGGTAATCAAGGCTTTGCGAACAATAAGGTGCGTCGGATATGAATACAATTATTTTGTTTGGCACGAACCGATGTAGACAATTTTCATAAATTTTCGATCTTCAGCCATTTGCAATAAATAGTACATTTCAAACAACATATCGAATATTTTCTGCTGAAATTATTAAAGAAAGAATTGATTTGGCTGTCGATTAAAATTGATGCAAACAATTTTTATTTTCCACAAAGATCCGCAGTTTCCTGTAATTAATTGGTCCTTGAATTTTCTAGAGTAGCACAATCCACCAGAATTGTGTAATACTGTGAAGTTATTGGTCGAAGGAATTCTCGTGTTTTCGAGAGTAGGAGCGTCAGTGAAACGAATCGTCGACGAAAGAACAGTGTCTCGCGTCCATTTTAATGAGGTCTCGAGAGCAAGATCGGCAAAATCGACGGCAGCCTAATTGTAAGTATCGGGGAGCAGTTGCACGAATTGTGTTTCGCCTCGGATGATCCAGTGGGACGGGTTCCGTTTGGACTTGGTACACCTGTACTACAAAAACGGCGCCCGATTTTTCGGCGTCGCTATACGCCATATATGTAAAGCGTAATTGGTCATATTTTTAACATTCCGACAGAAGAACGCGTCCCGTTCACGCATACCGCTCCCCCCGTTCGTCCAGCTCCACATACGAAGCTCGTCTTCAATCACGCTACCAGGTTTTTGCCGGCACGGTCGACCGGTTCCTTGCCAAAATTGGATTCAAATCGGGGATTAACTTCGCAGAAAGTTTGTAACTCTCTATGACGCAGAGGACTCTGCTCTCCTACCTTCCTATTATACCTTGATATGTGGGACCGCCTCGAAGAGATACGGCCCTTCGTCCACTTCTACAATGGAGGCGCTCGTTAGCCATTTGTTATAAGACTCCTTCAATCTTTCGATCCACCGTGTCGGAAACCGCGTGTGCGATGCACTATACATCGATTCCTAAATGTAAGCAATTATAAAATTCAAAGCACAATTCCTTTGCTATTCTTTCGTTTCACCTAAAATACAATAATTCGAACACCGAACTTGACAGGTGAAACTATAATACGGTAAAACCGCGGTGGTTGCGTCAAATCACTGTACTATTTAAGCGTCGATTTCTAACTATAATCTGTTAAAGATTTCGAAGCTTAGTTTCCTTGATACCATTTTATTTCATTCAGAATAATTCGGACACTGAAGCTGGCAGGTAACGATTTCAAATATCCTACACTGAGAACTCTGTACTTGCAAGCATACAGGGTCTCACCTAAAAATGTCACAGACAAGGATTAATTGGCTCAGAGGGGCAAATATTAAGATAGGCAAAAAAATTTGTCCAAGGTGATATTTTTTGAGCTTTCAAGGTCATCGAGCTATCATCATAATTCAAAAAATATATCATTCCATATAAAAAATCTTCGTTGACCGTGAAACCTCCTAAAGTATAACCTTGAACAAATATTTTTTCCCATCATAATACTTGCCCCTCTGAACCCACTAATATTTTCCTCTGAAATTTTCTTCTATTATAAAAGACAGGCGAGATATTTTAGATACTCGAGTTAGGTGAAACACCCTGTATATTCTCTATTATCTAAGCACTGGTTCCGAATTATAATCAATTCAAGATCTCAAAGCACATTAATACAGCCTGCTGTGCTACCCAACAATCATATTTGCGAAACATAACTCTGAAGATATCTGCAAATTTTCAATGCAATCGCGTGAATATATAGGGTGTCCCAAAAATGTTGTACTTAGTTGAAAGAGAGTGATTCCCAAAGTCATTTGAAGAAACTCTTTCATTTGCAAAAATGTTCTCCGCAGCTTTGTTAAGGAGTTATTAACGAAAAATCCAGATCAATCATGGCGGACGGATTCCGGCTCGGCGAATGCCAGCGCCATCTGCTTGCTTTAGCCGCGCTCTGATTGGTCTGCGTATTTCGTAAATTACTCTTGAACGAAGCGGCGGAGAAGATTTTCGTAAAGGAAAAAGTTGCTTCAAACGACCTCGGGAATCATGTACCTTGTGATAAAAGGTGTAATTTTGAGATAAACACATAATTACCAACACGAAAACTAAGCTTGCCATTTCAAGCTTCTTAAATAATTTGTCTAAGCCTAAAAGGTCGTTATGCAGCCGTTGGATGCAAGAAAACAAGAAATCCCTCTCCATAAGAAGCGAAAAAGCTGACGGAGATCACGGTCGCAGTTTTCGGGGATTTAGGAGGTGAAAGTTTGCAAAATCACGGGGCGCCATGTCCCGGGCATCGATGATCAGAGGCCGACACTTTCACGAGTCATTAAGTCGTGCCCCAGAGGGCAGCTTATCGCGCAAGAAAAGGCGAGCGTTCGGTGCGTGGCCCGCGCGCCATTACGAAATCAGCACGGCCCCGCTCGGCAGCGTGCAGGATTCCGCTCACGCGTGTCGCATGAAATTATGCATCATGCATTTTTCCCCGTCGGCCGACAATGCGACCGCGCTCGTCCCCGGACGCCATTTGTGGAAAAGCCACGCAATTATCCGCCGGCAAATCTGAGCGGCAGCTGTGTACTCCAAATTTGGCGTCTCTGCCTCCTTCTCGCTACCGTCTTCCTCGAGTTCTGTTTCTTCTTTCAATCCCGTTCCTCCCGGAGCCTTTTCTTTCTTCCCATCGCCTATACGCCGCGCACGGCCGCGACACTTGCGTGAGGTCTCGCTCTCGGCAATCTTCGTTTCATTTAAGGCGGTTGATGTCTTAATTGGACGGCCCTCGCTCACCTTGAGCACAAGCACAAGAACCGTGGTAGACGCACACCGCTCGTTTCTAATCAATGACTGGCCCAGTTTGGCCCGACGTGATCCCAGAATGTTGCTCGGACGACGATTCGGTTCACCGGTGCACGAGAGCTTAATGGAGTGTCAGGCCGTTGGCCCGTGTCCTCGAAATGCTGCTGGCCAGATTCATCGCAACACCAAAAATGGTACTTGGCGCGGAGCCATTAGCTAGCTGCCTAATGTTAGGGGTTTAACCCTCGACGGACGGGTCTGACAACCGCGACTGCCGATCATCGGCTGCAGTTTTAGATTTGCTTCTCAATTTTCAGAACTGCTCCTTCCAGATACCTTGATCTCTTCATTGCATCCGAGATCCTACCGAGATAAATTATTCGTCTCGAGCTGAGTAGAAGCGTAGTAGATGGTGCTCATGATACACTGCACCAAAATGGATGTTACACCGTCCAAACACTACGGAATACTTGATGATCCTAGCAAGAAGGATGTTTTATTGTTCAAGGCAATCTTCACAGGATGCTTCAAGAGATGATCTATGGACGGCATCAAGATGATAATTTATGTAGGAATAGAATTTTTCAGGTTTAGTTCTCCATTTTTCGGGCTGCTCTTTCTAGACACCTCTTCTTTGTTTCTGGGTTCAATAACCACGGAGCTAAATTATTTATCTGATACTTCTGAATATTTCAGTTTTTAGGTGGACCTGTGCTGAGTGCTGATAGTCTCTGTAGGCCATCAGGATGAAAATCTACGCAAGGATAGAGTTCATGCAAATTATAATAGAAAATAACCACCGAATGGGACCTTCAACATTTGATTATGATTACCACAATCAATCATTCACGTTTTTGTGATACATAGACATAGAAGTAATATAAATCCGTTTAGAGGAATTGTCTCAAAGGCTTCGTGTACAACAATTCCTCTGCTCAACAAAGATATAATAATTGAGGATCAAAATGAAAATTTAGTGCCTCGCCTCGCACATAGAAAATTATGAATCAGCAGTGTATTTTGAATTCTTCAGGAATGAAATGAGAATTTAGCTGCACTATTATCGTATTTGGAGTAAATGGTTCGAGGCAATTGTAAAAATCAATCGAAGATA
Organism: Halictus quadricinctus; assembly: GCA_028454245.1. Lineage (NCBI taxonomy): Eukaryota > Metazoa > Arthropoda > Insecta > Hymenoptera > Halictidae > Halictus > Halictus quadricinctus. Next base: position 1,088,955 of record CM052112.1, read on the forward strand.
GTTCAATCGCAATCTTACCTTCGCGATAACAATGTTCTACCAGCTATGCCCGCCTACAGCTTTGAGAAAGCAACAAAAATTCCACTGTTTGTTGTGACGCGAAGCACGAGAAATTTCTTAGCAAAGCTAAGCAAACAGCGATGATCTCGTCTCGAGGTTGTCGCGATGGAACGTGTATCGCTGTTGTTAGCATCGTTCCATCCTGACTTTCAGTTCCGTCAGACTTTCAGCCTCGCGTTGAACAATTTCAATCTAAGATATCTCAGAAGCTTCATCAAATAGAATTAAATGTTCATAATGTTATAGAAATGTATATTGTTTTTTCTTTAACTGTAGTGGTCCCGCCACGTTTTCTGACATAAAGTAGTCCATGAAAGCCTTCGTACATAAAATTATATAATTCACTAGTCGCATTTCATTGGCTCCTCAATGGTCACACCTAATTCAAGTTAATTTCTCGGTTAATAAAATTCGATGATTATTATATATCATTTACTGCTACTCATTTTACATGAACACATTATTAAAAGATCAATCAAATTAAAAAACTTCATCCCTGTGTACACACAGTTTTGTAGGCGACTGTACACTCAAATAATTCTTCCAATCATATCAACAATTTTTGACAAAACATTTGTTTTATTTCAAGATGTAGGAGCCACGCATACATCTATTTCTTTCCTGAATAATTTTAATCAGTTGAAAAGAATAGAACGGTATTTTGAGATTCTTTAAATGTTTCCACAGCTTTGCACTCGATCTACTAATTGTTTTCATAGATGCATAAAATCCGCAATCTGGTCATAAATCGCGAAAACCACGTATTAAAGATCATCTATCCAACAAAATCGATTCCAGACGTGGTTAAAGTACAGTCAAGAACGAAAAACAATTTTCGTCGACGTCCGAAAGATATTTCCTCGTACGTCAGATCGAACATTCTCAGCAACACCTGATCCGCCAAATTTTACAACGGGAGTATTCAATCGACACGATGTGGAACGATGCATCATCGTTTTCCCCGGCAAGCTAATTCGATTACCGGTTACACGTTTTCTCGTGTTCGATGATAATCAACATCACCGTAAATTGCATCCGCGGCGTGAGCGGCACGGCGGCCCGGCCCGGCCCGGCCCGGCCCGACTCGGCCCGAAACCCACGGAAACCGGACGGACGCCTCGCGCACGTATATCCGTACAAACAAAACGACCAGCAAACTGATAATTAAGCAGTATATCTATATTAAACCGGGCCCGCTTATTCCCTCTGTACCTGTCTAGCTGTCCACGTTCAAAGCTAAATGTACGGTTGCGAAGCCACAGAGCGCGCGGAACGCGGCTCGTCTGAAATAACTCGACCCAGACTGGGCGTCGTCGACTGTCCAGCGCGAAATGAGCTACGGGTTGCTTCCCCCCTTTCTCTTTACCCTTTTATTTTCCAATCGTAATCCCCTGCACACACCCTGGACTCTATTGTGCCCGATCCTGAACGACTGTCGCGATTCCAATCACTCTGCCCGACTATTTTCCGTTGCGTTTAGTCTTTCGACTCTTGATGCTGGTGAAATCGTTTTCCCCATCTACAAGAATATTTTAAGAATTTTTCCAGGTTTAACACCATCTCTTATACGGTAGAACCTTGCTCATTGCACGATACTACGTAGCCATCCCCACCACGAGAATCTTGAACACCTCGCGGTGAGGGTCGCCAGTGTGCAACGATCCCGTACAATAAACGAGGTTGCAACTAACGAGGCGCTACTGTACTAACGCATCAAGCTACTTAACCCCTTGCACTACGATTTATTTTGCAGTTTCGGTGTCTGGAACTTGTTTGTAACTCGTAATTTCCTCAAAAAAAGGAGAAGATTTATATCTATTGCATGTCTATGTGTTCTTCAATAGCTGTACATTAACAACTAAAGAAAATTCATAACGTACATATTGATTAGACTCTGTTCAGAATCTTCACCACGAGATTTTGAACAGAAACCACTGTATACGAATGTTCTGTTAAATATCAATTTAACAGAATAATATAATATATTATATAATAAATTAAATGCCAAATATCAAATATTAAATTAAATATTATTATAATATATAATACGTTATACCATTATATAATACTATTATATAGATTTAATATTAATCCATCGAACTAGTCAAAGCTATCTTAGAAAATCTTGGAAAAAAATTACGTCACTTGAAGATTATTATATTATTTGAAAAAGGACCACTTCAGTTCACTTTTAAAGCAGTCTCTGTCAAAAAATTTCTTAGAATTATTGATCCTTTTTTGCAGAAAGCTGAGTCACTAAAAAGCCCATAGGCTTCCGGTAAAGTGTTAATGGGAGCGACTGTACGAAGTTAATCGCGAAGAACTCGCTTCCAGACACAATAAAAGAGAAGAGTCTGGTGTTGGAACGTTCGCCTAATATTCGAGAAATTCATGGAGAAGGAGGGCATCGTGATCGCTGTCCGAAGGTCCGAAACGAGTGAAACGGAATAACGAGGGGCACAGAGATGGAAGATAGCAAGAGCGAAGCAAAGAGCCAGTGACTCCCACACGTCAGGTCGGTACGGAACGCGTCACGACGACAGGCGTCGGTGGTGGTGGACGCACACGACGTCCTGGTATCTGGGTAACGACCTGGACTTGGCGATCCGAACGCACACCAGGATGATCCCACGCGGATGCCGCACCGACAAGCGACGTCCCACGTTCGTTCCGGACGACCCACCCCCAATTTTTGATCTTGTTACCTCCGACGCGTTTTCTGCGCCTTCCGCGAGCACCACGGCCCGATAAGAATTTCAATTTATCGATCCGACGAGCACAGAATGGTAATTCCCCCATGGCCGTTCCCCCATGCACCCGATGCTATCTCGCGTTTCATATTAAATATCAGAAATGTCAAAATAACACCGCCCTCAACTCGGCAGAAATGAAAATTAAAGTTTGTACGTCGATTGCGAGATACAGGAGGTCAGTAGATCTTTCATTAATAATTTGAACGTATTGAAAATAATAAATATTTTTCGACAAAAACGTATCAAATTCACGCGTAACTACCTTCTCCAATTCAGCTGCTAACAAATCTCACAAAATCAAAGCAATTTAATCGTCATAATAGAAACTGCAGTTTTAGAATTAAAAAGCAGAGCACAGAGACTTGAACTGTTCTTAAATTGTTTTGAATAGTACAAATCCAAATAAAATTCAGTTTTAGCATATTGACTATTTAATGAATCTTGCAAATTGCAAAACAAGGGGTGAAAACTTTTTCAGTTCCCAAATTCCCCATCCAGCTGGAAAAAAGTTCTACGTCAGATGCGGCTACTGATGTCAACTTATAGATTATGGTGTTTCTGATCGCGAAAAAAATTTCCGAACAAACTTTTGAAAAAAATATTTGAATTACATGTAACTTTTTAAATATGAAGTAACATCAACTTGATTGTTAATATAAGGGAATTGTTAAGAAAATTGAACTTGCGGCCGCAATATGAATGTCCTGCGGCATTTAACACAGTGCCGTCTTGGAACTATTGTAAAATTTGAGACAAATTTTGATTTTCTGTATTTTGTAATTTATTTTGTAAATCAGTTACAAGAATTTGCCGATTTTTGTCGTAGTGGATTGTATTAGTTTGTATTAGTCTGTATGTATTGTGACTGTATTTGTTTGTATTAATTATTTCTCATAAAATGGCAACTAAAGGCAAACAATTTTCAAATTTATATCAAGTATAAAAATGTCACTATCGTCTAAAAACAGTTTCAATCAGTAACATTTTCTAACTTGGGTTTCGCATTCTATAAAACTTGAAATGGCCTACAAGAAACGAACACTTTGAATGGCAAGATTTATATGAACAATATTCTGAACCACCAAAATGAAATAAATCTGCAGTACAGTGAATTCTCGATATATGTCAACAACACAGGTCTGTTTACTGTACTTACTTTCAACTGGTGAACTCATGTTATTATGAATAGAAAAATTTCTTACAACAGCCAGATAATCACAAGACACGTTCAGATACTTGCCTGACACTTCGCAGCAAACATTTCGAAAAACGTAAAACAATAACGTGACGCGTCATTTGTATCATTGCTGATAATGCTGATAAGGTCACATTGCGTCTCAGGGGAATGTATAGTACATAAAACACACACCACTACTTACATTTGTTTACCTTCAAGTTGGGACTTTTTTCCTCGTAATTATACGATCCACTGTGCAACGATTCAACTTTATCTTACTTAAATCGCATAATTTCGTTAGGACGAACGAACTGAGCCCGTCGGTTGTTAAATTTGCACACCCTCGTTTCCCGGGACTGTCACTGATTCTGCGGGGTTTAATCGCGCCGCGTTCGCTTATAATTTCGGTGTTCTCCTGTTCCCGCTCGCCGAGGCTCGTTCCGCATCTTTTTGCTCGTGTTCTCGTTCGTTTTTCGCGTGTCCGGCTCGCAACGCGAACACGAAACGCTGCCTCTCGTCGACATCGACGCGCCGCCATCACCCGGCACCGATAAATTTAGTTGGCCAATGTCGAGCAAGATCGCCCGTTCGACAGAACGTAGCTTAATGATCGCAAAATTTAACGCGTCCGGATCAGCCCCGACGAGATCCCCGGGCCACGAAGAGCATCTTCGAACGGACGATTTATAGCGATACGAGTTTTTATTTCGCGACACGTCGTGTCGACCCGCAGCCACTGGTGTTTATGAGCTGCCAACATAATTAACGCGGCATCATCCCCCCCCTTCCCTCTCCCATCCCCCATCACAACACCAGCCCCTCGGAATTAAAACACGATTTTTGTGTTATGCGTCATCGGTATTTTTTTCAAGATTTATGGCACGGACGATTAGGGCGGGTCCCGGGCCTGTGAATTTTAATCGAATTTATTCGCGATGCGAGACGTTAATTGAAAAAGCCGAACGCATAAATGCAGCGAGTACATAAACTCCGCGCAAGTCTGGTCTTAGCTTTTAATTATTTTATGAGACAGTTTTATTGATGCCACTACTTTTTGCCTTTTATGCTGGTGTAAAGTGTTTGGAAGATGGCGATCGCTTAAAAATTGCACCGCGGAACTTGTTATTCAAATCGTGGCAGATTTATGTTTTTATTTATCGTTGATTCGTTTATGGCCAGTTGTGTGTCGCCGGGCAAGAACGAGATCTATAATTACAGTTTTTATCGAGTATAATCGACCTTTTTTTCAGTTGCAAGGGAACATTGTGAGCGGAGGTTGAAAACTTGGTGACCGACAACTGAATGCGATTGGTATCTTTATTTGTTTAAATATTATACCACGGAAAAAATTTAAAGCATTCATTCTAACAAACTGGAGTTATGTTGGAATTTATTACTGTATTAAATTGTAGATATCACATTCCACATTTTGTAATAAAAAAGAGTTGAGAGTAAGGAAAATATAAAACTCGGGTCACGTACGATCGATCCAGGCTCGAAAAAGACTCGAGTAGCCATACTAATCGATCTGGGTACCCCCTGCTTAGTGTTCCTTCTCGAGAATTTCTCGAGAAATTTTCAGTATTTCTCGAGAAATTTAAATCTAGGAAAATTCTTATGAATCTCATTTATTTTATAACATATAAATTCTTAAATTCTTATTTAAAACTGTAGGGAAACTGAATACTGAATTGAGTAATGAGTTTCTTGTTGTTATCACAGAAGAAATATCTAAAAGAAGAGACAAGATTGTTGTATCCCTTATAAAATATCTGCATAATCCAGAATCTCTGCAAAAAGATTCAGAAGATACATTTTTTTATTTAACATCTAAGGCAGATGTGTATAAAATGGCAAAACAAATTCTAAGCAGACTTTTTGGAAAATATGACAATGATTCTTATGAAGATAGAGAAGAAGTTACTTCTAGTTACTTCTTATGAAGTTTCAGATTCTCATAATGAGGAACTATCACTGGAAAAACAGTTAGAATTAGAAATTGCAGAGAGCCTTTACGAATTTAGTGTCAAGAGTTTAGCGGCAGAAGAAAATAAATTCCGGACTCTAACAAAGAAATTCCAAATTGTTGAGTCCACTGAAAAAAGGACTCCCAATCTTCAGCAACTTTTGGATGTTCTGTATACGATAAAGCCAACATCCACACA
>CM052112.1:1104239-1124309 GCA_028454245.1 Halictus quadricinctus
ATTTCGGGTTCCGTAAATCTAGTGTTAATAAAGGAAACATTAAAAACGCAAGCTTCGCGATAGAGACTTCTTCAATCATCTCGCAACTAAACTCTTGAATAAAATAAAAATAATGGCCGTATAAACGAATAACCTGCAGGCTTCCCAGGCAGCGTAGCAATAAAATCGAAGCTACTGTATGCAAAAGGAAGGGTCGTATCCATAATTCATTCAGCACTAGGTTTACGGAGCACTAAAAATGACTATTTTACGTTACTGTATAAAAATAACGTGAATGTATCGATCAAAGTTTGCAGTCATTTTTTAAATAATATATACCCAAAGAAATCAATTTGTTACATAATTGCTCATGGATGCATTTTTGCAATCTCAATATCTGCAATTTAAACATATTAGAATCCGTAATTTCGGGTTCCGTAAATCTAGTGTTAATAAAGGAAACATTAAAAACGCAAGCTTCGCGATAGAGACTTCTTCAACCATCTCGCAACTAAACTCTTGAATAAACGAATAATCTGCAGGCTTCCCAGGCAGCGTAGCAATAAAATGGAAGCTACCGAAAGCAAAAAGGATCGTGCGAGTAACGCCACCGCATCTGGGAGCGCTGGCGACTTCCGGCGAACGTAGGAGACGTTCGATCGCGACCTCCGGCGTTCGTTCGCGAGCCACCGCATTTGAACAGGTGTCCGACGGTGAGTTACGACACACACACCCAGAGAGGGGGGGGGGGAGAGAGAGAGAGAGAGAGAGAGAGAAGATCCATCCACAGAGAAATCTACACACGTGGAATCGAGCGGTATACGTGCTTTTCCTCGCCCTCGAGCGATTCCCGCGAAGCGAAGGCTCTCGTCACGAGCCGCGAGTTTAGCTTCGACGATGTTTGCGCACGTTTCAGACGAGGCGCGCGCGATTCAATGTTTGCCGTGCAAACGCGATTTTGTTCTGAAGGCGTCTGGGAATCCGGCCCGGGCTTTTTGCTGCTCCGTTTGCTCTCCGCCGCGCTCCTCTCGGCGACAGCTCGGAGAGACACGAGCTGGCGATATTGCTTTTCCGCGCACGTGTGAAGTTTCACGGGCCTCGATGGAAAGTTACGACACGGCCGTGGGGTCCTCACTCGCGATTCGCGCCTGCGGATGGCGTGCCAGAGGGTACTTCCCTTCCGCGAAATTAATGCGACTCGGTAATTAACTGGGCACGCCGCGTGGATGTCGAAAAGGTGCCAACTGTCTCGTGTTACGGAAATGTTGGGATCTTTGTTCAATAAACAGTCGAATTCTGAATGTGATTGTTGTAAGAATTATTTGTTTTGCTATTCAGACTGCGGATTTTATTCTATCATAAAAATCATCAAATGCAAAAGTGTGAAAATATCCGAGGAATTTGGAAATACTGCTGTACTATTACTAATCTATGAAAATTATTAAGAAAAGAAATAAATATTTGTATAGCTTATAACGAATGTATACTTAATTGTATACTTATAACAAATGGGAAACTTATAACTCATCACTTTAAAATAATGACGAGATTTATTCAGATTTTTGTACGATTTTTATTGGGTACGATATGTGTTTAAAAATTTTCTATTATAGTCTAAAGTTATACATATATTTTATTCTAATCTATTTATTGTATACTTTTATAACTGTGCAACATGCTTGCACACCTGTTCTGAAATTATTCTAATGAGTAACAGGTCCTTGAACATTTGTGATTGCAAGAGAACATTAACATATTTTTATGGCATGCAATAAATTTTTATCAATTTTTAAGGAATGTCTGTCAATAACGATATAGTGCTATTTACTTTCTGTAAGAATTCAATATAAACTGTGAGCACTCGGCAGAAGAATGTTGTAACACAAGGTACAGTAATAATATATATAATAAGTAGAAGTGGCCAGCGTTAGACAGACGTTAACTTATTCGCAGACAAGCGTTAAAGATGAATGTTTCGTTTGAAGACTGATTGTACACCACTCAATTATAACCTGACTAAAATCACTAAAAATAATCGCACATCAAGATTTTTTGTGTCACTGTAAAAGAGGGACTTCAATCTTCAAATCTACGGAGGATTCGTCGACGAAAAAAATTGTTCAATATTTTCAGAAACGCTTCGATCGGGAGCATTTTCGAGAGAAAACGTCTCTTCAGTTTTCCACCAGTCACGTCGCGCGAGATCGTCTTAGGCAAAACAGAATAATGGTTAGTAAAATTACAAGTTCCAAGCTTTAAAATAAGACCAGGATCATTTAATTGCAAAATTCAGAGATCTGGAAATTTAGTGAATACTTGTTGCATCCACTGTACAGACGTATCCTTTTTCCTGTTATTCCAAGAACGTGCGAGAAAAAGAGTAGAGTGCATCTATAAGATCGGTTCTAGACGGTGCAAAAAGCAAAAAGAAAAAGCTGTAATTCTATGATCGCTCTAATTGCCAGCACCTAACCATGTAGAAGAAAGGGCATTCGCCGTCCTTTCCGCGAAGCCTGACGAAAAACGCAAACCCGGCGATTACCAAAGGTAGCCGCGGTCACACGGCCGCGGACCGCTTCCCGAAAAGGAGTCCTGTTCCTGAAGTTGACTCCTGGTCCAGCAGGTAGAGGACGCATCACGGATCGTGGCCGTCGGATCGATCGCGAAGAAGCGGCAGCTGCTTGCACGATCGAGTCAATATTTGATACAGTGGCTCCCGGTTGTCCCCTGACCAGTTTCGGAAGGGTGACGGCTCTCCCACTCCATTTCTGATCGAGCCGCATTGTTCCCGCGTTTCGCCTTGGTCTTGGTGTGCATCGACTCGCGCCGATCCACGATCAAACACCGATCTGGGATGCGGATCGAGTCCGTGGCGCTTCATTCCTCGAACGAGCCCTCGAAAAAAGGTGGAGATATTAATAAGATGACACTGTCCTACCCGGGTAACGATTGACAGATGTTCGCCCGGAGTTTTTCGCTGTTCCGATACCAGTCGGATGCTCTTCTCGCATCATCGGATCGTTTAGCGTCTTCGAGGAGCCAGGCTGATAATTATCTTTTTTCTGCAATTACGCGTGCAGGAAACGATCTTCTGCGTCCGGGGCCCGGTTCTCGAAAGAGTTTGCGAGCTGCGCCCGTTTTTTTCAAGAGTTTTCGTTACCGGTTCCGTTGGTCTTGCTCGAATTTTTGAATAAATTCGTGACAAGAGATTCTTAGAGTTCGGAAGGGAAGGCAACCATCTTTGGGGACCACTTCCTTCGGCGACAGCTTCCCGACACAAGGACCACGGCCCGCTTCGCATCTAGATTCGGTTTTTTGAGGTTCTGACAAACCGTGGGACGCCGACGTCCAACGGGGAACGAGCCAAATATGTCCGTTGCCGAAGCCACATTTTCATCGGGTTTTTGCAAGGGGATGAATTATCGCGGCGGACTGAATGCTAATCAACCCTCCGCCGAGGAAATCGCTCCCTCCGACCAGCGCGATCACGCGAATGCTTCGAATTGCAATCGGACCGAATGCCATACGGACTGTATGAAAATTCCAGCGGAGGATTTATTCTTCGGGTTCGCTTAATTTCGAGATGAAAAACTGTTTGGGGAGGGTTAAAGGTGACGTTTCTACACAGTGAGGACGAGCGGGGCATATCTCACTGCACGTGCACATCACGATACTTAAACACGATATGCAAAACTGCATATTAGGAGGAAATTGAAATTATTAGTCATTTAACAATCATTTTTTTTGCATAAATATTGCTAATTTTTTGTCAACTTATACATTTTATTGTTAAATTTCATTTTTCACATTAGTAACCTAATTTAGATTTTTGTAAAAAATTTTTCTCTAGTGCCAAAAATCGAAAAATATTACATTAATTGTGGATGAGTGTTCCAATAATAATTCTTTATAGTGGAAAGTGCTCAACAAGGTGTATGCATTCTTTTTACATTTAATAAAGTAGATTTATTATTTGTATAAATTTTCAACGGTGTTTTTATTTATTAATTGCATATAAAACTTCAAATCAACATGTAACAAAAACAGCAAAATATATCCTGAGATTCTTACATATTCGGATACATTACTTTTTATAGTTTAAGAATTGTATAGTTTTGTTTGCAACGATCTGCTACACTTAATTTTATAAACTTTTTAAAAAATCCTTATACCTGTCCTTTAGGATCTATTGTGAAAAATTTTTTAATTTCTTTTTAAATGTATTAGTTGTATTGTTAAATTTCATTTTCTGTGAATAATTAACAATATATCCGTAAACCAATTTGAAGTTTTGTTCAAAATTTTGCCCTTTGTCCGCCACAGTCATAGTGCGGAATTCAATAGAAAAATTTAATATCCGTGTATATCTCGATATGAAATACATTTCTTTTGCAAAAAATTCGTATTAGGATGGAAATTGCTGTACCATTACTGAAAATATTTTTTACATTATTAAATCTGTTTTAAACATTATTAATTTGGAGAATTAACTCGTAATAAAAATCTATAAATACCAGTGCCAGATATGTCACTGCAGTATAATATTCTTGTTATAATTGTGAGGATGCGACAACAACGGTTATTTAATAAAAACACAACAGTTGCGTCAGCAGCATTATTGAAACAATTGATGGACTGAATGTATGCGTCAATAACAGCGAAAGTATCAATAGTTCAACATGAAGTTGACTAAGACAAACAATTCGTTCATTACTTTAAAAAGGCATGAAACTCGATAATTTCTGTACGTGCTATTGTATCGTTAAATAGATACGACACACAAACATGAGTTGGAAATAATCCAATTCTGTGTTTCATCCAAGCGTTTCAAATTCCACCATCTAATAGCTACACTTGCCAAAGAATTCGAAGCCAAATTCAGGTCAAATTTTCTAATTAATAACATCAAGCTTTGAATTGTGAATAATATAACAAAATTCTAAGCTACACATGCTTTTACTCTTTAAAAAGAAATATGGTTACACATTGAAATTAGTGAAAATATGAACAAAAACTTACAATATTGATATTGTAAGTAATATTGTCAATATTAGTATTGTAATTAATATGTTAATACTGGACACCTTGACTTAACTGATGTAAAGATCGTTAGCATTAAAAATAGAATTTTAAATAGATTAACATCTTAACATTCTCAACGGCATAATATGTCAACTAAACCGAGACAATGTTTAATCCACATTTACATTTTTTAATAATCAGTATACCGGAAAGACAAACCATTTTTAAAATCCTATCGTGAAAATGAATAATCTGTGGCAAGATGCGCCAGATATGACAAGATTAAAATAAAATTATTCAAATATCCAAATAAATTTTCCAGAGAATTCAAACCTCACTAAGTACATAGTAGTAAACAATTTTACTAAGGGTTGAACTTTACAAAGGTTCAAAATCGCTACAAAAACGCGATAAAAAAATATCAAAATAAATTTTCTGAAGCCCTCAAACCTCGCTGCCTACGCTCTACTAAAGAACATTCAGTTCCCAAGGATTGAACTTTAAAAAGGTTGGACTCCATCATAAATCCGTTTGCATCATAAGGAAATATGAAAAGAGTTCCTTCATCACCAAAAATGACTACAACTAAAAGAACTTCATATTTCAGCATTATAAGAAAAAATAAATTCAGCGTATATATACGCTCCGGTGATAGTGACCAGGAAAATTGATCGTATATATACGCTAATGATGCAAACGGGTTAATACATTACTCAATTCGTAGCCCATGAAGCTACAGAAACGCGATTAGTCAAAATGAGGAGTCAAAATGACTAGCTCCTAATTTTTTCTTATAGAAATAGTAAAAGTAGATATTTAAAGAAAACTGGTAAGAAATCTAAACAAATGCAAGTGTGTAGTTATTATAAGGCAATGTATGCCAGTTGCATTTAGTGCTTGGTAGTTCTAGTGTTAAGAAATATGCAAATAATTTTCCAAAGAATTCAACCCACGCCAACTACAGAGCAGTAAAGAATTTTCCAATCTCAAGGGATGAAGTGAACAGTGAAGAGTGAACAGCTCTCAGATGGCGAGGCTCGTCCGAAGAAGACAAAAGCCAGGATTCTTCTGTTTCTTCCGCGTGTGTTGCACTATTCTGAGTCATCCTGGTAGCAGCCACGCGCTGGTATCAAGCTGGAGGGGGGATCAGAGAAGAACAAGCGGACCGCCGCTGCACGGGAATGTATTCCGAATGTTTCCCTCGTAATCGTCTGTTTGCCGTATCCGTGGAAGCTGTTCGGCAGAAGATCCATGGGCTGGAAGAGAGTGCACGGAGGATGGACAAGAAAGAAGACAGAGACAGCTGGTTGCGTTGCATGTTTGTCGTTGAATCCCGGTACGTGATTGACGGCCGTAGCAAGAGAAGAGAAGAGACGAGACGAGACGAGACGAGGGCCTGGGCTTTCTGTGTCCAGTGACGTCCGCTGATCCGATGTTTATCTTCCGAGTACCAGAAACTCCGTTGTTCTCCCGGCGCAACGTATGACCAGGCGATCTTACGATCGTATTTCGTGGTCGTTTTCAGGATCCATGGATCCACGGATTAGCTGAAGGGGGACGGATCCTTCGAGATAGGGGACGCGCGATTGACATCGACGAGGCGGGATCCTTTAGCGTAGATCGCTGGACCACGATCGGAATCAGATGTAAGATCCGCGCAACATCCATCGTATCGCTCCTTTTGATGTTTCGGCTACCGTTGGTTTCGCTGACTTTTTGGTCACGTTGCTTCAGGAACGCGACCACGGTCTTCTCGGGACTCGAGGGTCTCCTGCCTTTCGTCTCACGGTTTTACGCTACGATTTCGTAGGAATCTCCAGTTTGATATTTATTAGGATCCCTCGCGGGTCCCCTTGTAATCTGGTTCTTTTCGACGAATTAGCGGCCAGCCATTCGGACGGCCCTTTTGTTACACGCGGACACTCCGCGAGCCTTTTTGCTGGGCTTTGATAGATTGCTAGGGGGATTCTGAGTCACCTATAGTGCTGCACCAAATAATAAGACACTTTACATATTTATGCACACGGTTTGCATCACATATTCAGCCTATCGCAGATCCCGTTCGGCTTCTTGCAAACCAAATTCATCCTGTTGCAAACCAAATTCATCCTTTTGCAGACCAAACTCGCTCCTCCGCAGACTAAAATTTTGTAAATCAACCGTTCCTGCAAATTTATTTACATAAATTATTCTAACTGAGAAGCTGACTCGATTAGATAGATAGGGTGTCCCAAAAATGTTGTACTTCCTTGAAGGGATTCCCCAGGTCATTCGAAGTAAATTTCTCCTTTCAAAAACTTTCTCCGCGGCTTGGTTAAGGAGTTATTAACGAAAAACATGGACCAATCAGAGCGCGGCTACAGCGGACCGATGCCAGCTCGGCCCATTCGCTTTAACTGCGCTCTGATTGGTCCACGTTTTTCCTTGATAGGACAATTCTCAACTGCTTCTATGTTATCATTTATAACATTTTAACGTTTGTAAATAATCTCAAAACGACGAACACGTGTATTACATTATTTACGTGTAACAGAAGTATAAAAGCTTCTTAGTGCGCAAAACTTCTGATGAAATATTTTTGTAAATGGTCAGTGCAAATGTTATTACCATCTTATGGTATGGTAACATGAGCATCAGCATCAACTTAAATAGTGACAATGGTTTCTCTTTTACGATTTCTCATCGTGTTTGGAGAAAATTTATTGTACTGATTCTTGTTTTTGTATAGACAAAGTTTTTGTATACATTAATGTATGTAAGTGTACTAGTCGTTTTTATAAAAAATAAAGCATCCCTTTTTTAATCAATTAAAAAGCGAGAAATTAAAACTGAGACTTGTTCTTTGCCACACTATTTCTTAACATCTTACACTTTAATTAATTAAAATTAATTAATTTCTGTTGAATGCTCTGTAGTTAGGTAATTAAAGAGGAGATACTTCATTTTTGACAAAAACGACTGCCTAGTCGATGCTAATAATTATTGCATTGAGTGTTCAGAAGATTATTATTCAACCACATCTAAAGTAGATTGGATTTCTCGTTTAGACTGCCTCAAAAATTGCTCCACGAAAAAGGCCCCAGGGAGAAATTCACTTTTTCGAACATTTTTAAACAGCATATTAATATATTAATAGAAAAGCTTTACTCTTTACAAATGATATTTTCTTAAAAAGATTGAAATAAATAGTTGAAACTAAAAATTTTATTAAACAGAAAATAATATATCCGAAATTACCGTTACTCGAAAACAAAATCGCGGAGAATATTTTTGCAATGGAAAAAATCACTTGAAATGTGCTCGGGAATCACCCCTTTCAAGTAGAATTTCTTTTGCACAGCCTATATAGATAACTGTTATTACAATTATATAGATAACTTATTCTAACTGAATAAGATAAGATTCAGGACAAAGAGGAACGAGGAGCTTACCAGAGCCCAAGTGGATCATTCGCATGAAATAATTCAAGGTTAGACGCGCGAAGTAGTGTGCAGCACCCGGTGCAGCGATTCTGAAAACGCGTTGCTGCAACGATCGGCGCAGGACCCGGCGTACAGCGAACGACGTGGCGAGTACGAGAGCCAAATAAGTCGAAAGCACGCCATTAGCGTATGTAAATATCTCGTTCGGACAGGAATCAATTACCCTGGTCGTCTGCTGCAATCATTGCGCCGTTCCATGCATAGCAATGAACCGGGTAGGAGATGACCGGCCGCAGAAAACGAGGAGCCACGGAACGAGGTGGAGCCACTTAGGGCGTAATTGCGCGTAAAGCGCCCGGCCGGTTCCGCGAACTTTGCGAAAGGTGTGAACGCGAGAATTTTAATTTGTTCCCCGTCAAATTGAACGTAAACGGCCTGGACGCACGTCAACCCTGACAATTTTCGCAAGCGTCGCCTGCGAGCCGCAGATTAACGAGTAAGAAACGAATATTTCCCATTTTCAGCTAAATTGCTGATATAAATATTATTAGTAACCCTCGAATGGCACCCCGGGGTCATTCGTGACCCTAGACAAATTGTATTGCACTATCTTTCTCTGATGCAAGGTAATTGCAAGGATGAAGTTTCTTTAGTTTCTTTGGAACGTTTGGACTTGCAATTGGTAGCCTTCAACTATTAGGGGGGCCCATAAGTAATCAATTATTTTGAAGTCTAAAACAAACTTTGTAGTGAATTCATGTTTTTATTTCTTAATTTATTATATAATCTCCATCACTATCAAGGACAGTTTGCCATCTTTCCTGCAAATTTCCAATCCCCTCTTATAGAAATCCAGGGGAAGCAAAATATGACTCATGGTGCCTCCATAGATCTTCTACAGAAGTGAATGTTTTATTTTTTAAATAATGCTACAGAGATCTTTTTGTCAGAGGGAGCAATATCCGGTGAGTATGGAAAACTTCCCATTGCAATTCTTTGATTTTTTCCCGAGTGAAAACTGATCAACTTTTGTTGAAAATATTTTTTGTCAGATTATCGCAACTACTTAAAAAATCGTGAAAACAGTTATGTGTATACTTTGAAGTATTTCAACAAACTTTTACGGAATTTTAAGAAGAAAGAAATTTGAATAAATGCAATTTTGTTATCATTCTAGTGTTCATTCTAGCTCTGTAATTATAGGTTTAACCAAGAATATTCTGTGTAAGTATTTTCGAAGATCATATAAGGGTTGAAAAAAATGACTAAGCATCTTTTAGACTAGCATAGTTCTATTAGCTTCTAGCTATTATACTTACTATACTTCTTTTAGCTTCTAGCATAGTCATTATCTTCTTCAAGGATGCTAGCACATATTTAATTTTATTTTTACATAGCGCTCAATGTGGATGCTACCCTGCTACAAGAATGTGCTCGTTCGCAATTATTTTCATTTTCGTCTTGCTCGATCGATGCCTATTTAAATTGCGTACTGTTTTCCTAATTATAGAGAGATTAAAATCGTCCAATTTGTTTTTATAAAATTCGTTCCCGGAAGAGGTTAAAAATCCAATTATAGAGCTTATTGGTTTCCTATAGGCGGCTGAAAGTGTTATGTTTCCTGAATTTTTCGAAACTGAAATTATCTTTCCGATCGCGTATAGAAACGTGGAGCGATACTTCGGTAAGAACAAAGAGGAGAAATCGAAAGGTTCGAGGCTCCCCTGCGTAGATCAGGGTAGAAAATGGCGTTCAATTTTCCTGTTCGGCTCGCAAGAATATTTTCGTTCGACCCCTGTCTGCGGCAGCAGGCGCCCGAGAGCGTAGAATAAATAACTACGCCGCCGTTTAACAGACCGTAAATTGCGTCGCAAATCCCGCGGCTCCGGTTCGAAGCCAATTGCGGAGCATAATTCGCACCTGGTCCAATAAGCATCATCCTTGACTACCGTCGTTTCCGATTCTCGACTTACGTCGTAAAACCCTTCCCTTTGTTAATCAAGATCTCGCTGGCTCGCTGATCGCCCGATGAAAAGCGATAAAACTTTCATCTCTGTTCCTGTAATATAGAACGGATCGATATGGAAACGTCGACTACCTGTGCTGATCCTTCTCACACCATTATAGTGATCTTTGTTAAGAATAACGAGACGACAGAGAATCGAATATCACAGCTCAATAAATCATTTGGAAACATTATTCGAAAACTATTATTTTATTCCAAAATAAATTCCAAACATTCAAATCTCAGAAAATCCCAAAAATAAAAATTAAACTCTGTTTTGAGTACTTTTTTCTGGCTTCTTAGGGCCCATTACCGAGAATGATGGACCAGAATGGTCCGAATCGTCCGAGTTTCTCGCACAGTCCGATTCCCTCGGCCACTCGATTGTCAGAGCCCGACTCGAGCCCGGATCAGTCTGATGACCGGTGCTGGCCACTGTCGCGAACGTATCCGACGAAACGTCTCCGATCCCAGACAAGACGAACAAGATCCCCATTGTCTGGCAAGCGAGTCGCTGCCGAATGGCTGCCAGCGGATTTCCACATCCTCACCCACGTGGTCGACGCACGCACAGGCGTCTAGCGCACGTGTCGCCGTTTTCTAGAGCCACGGGAGCAAACAACGAAACAAGAGCATCAGATAGCTAGTCTGGCGCATAGCCGCCGCCGCCGCTGTGACTTTCCTGCTGCTGCGCACTTCATAAATAACTTAGCTTTCCTGTGGCACACACGCACACACTCGGCCCACACGGTAGTAACCAGAATAATAGAATTTAAATCCCCTCCCCTTAAGAGAGGGATCTAGGATACCCTTTGATTACAAGATTTCTTCTTGAGATAATGAAATGAAAATATTGCTAATTTTTATCGTTGTACAAGGTTCCTTTACAGAGGATGCGTCATAAGGATCCGCGTCACCTATGGTGACCTGTCACCTACTGCGGATCTTTATGCGTTTATGGGTTCCAAAAAAATGTTCAAAAAATGCTAGAATACAAAGTGCAACGGAATTTTCTAGGATTTCTGTTTATTTTACATCTCCATACTGCCAGTGAAAATAACATTTCATTTGACTCCAATTTTTTTAAATTTGTCTACAAAAATTGAAAATTTCATAATCGTTCGCAGTAAACTATGAACCTAATAATTAGACATTTACGCATTTATGACAACATTAGAAGAATTAAAAAATACAGTTATATTTTTTCCAACCTGTTAAACATATTAAAAAAGATAATTTCATAATCGTCCGCCGTCTACTAGTAAACTATGAACCTAATAATTAGACAGTTATATTATTTTCGACCTGTTGAATATATTAAAACAAAATAATAATAATAAATTTCTATTTCGCACCAGTTTGTTGCAATTCAGGTGGAAAATATTTATTTTGCATAAAGATCCACAGTCTATTAATAATAAACCTATGAACCTAATAATTAGACACTTACGCATTTATGACAACATTAGAAGAATTAAAAAATGCAGTTATACTTCTTTCAACCTGTTAAACATATTAAAAAAGATAATTTCATAATCGTCCGCAGTCTACTGGTAAACTATGAACCTAATAATTAGACACTTACGCATTTATGACAAACATTAGAAGAATTAAAAAATACAGTCTACTAGTAAACTATGAACCTAATAATTAGACAGTTATATTATTTTCGACCTGTTGAATATATTAAAAAGAAATAATAATAATAAATTTCTATTTCGCACCAGTTTGTTGCAATTCAGGTGGAAAATATTTATTTTGCATAAAGATCCACAGTCTACTAATAATAAACCTATGAACCTAACCACGTACAAGCCTTAATCACCTATGAGTCCATTTTACAGTTCTCTAACTTCAGTTATTTCGCAGTCCTCGAAATCCATTAATGAAAAACGTTCTCCATTGAAAACGTGGTTTTTCGATTTCGTTTCACGCGAGAGTAGAGAATCCTTCGAGCAGCCACCGAGAGTGAAAGAATCGTGTGAAACGATTGCAGGGTAGCCGAACAGAGGCCGGCTCACAGGGGTGCCAAGGCGGCAAAAAATCCTTTTCATAAATTTTCGATTTTTATAAAAAAAAAAATTATTTCTGTAGGGTCTCGAAGGGTCTCATGATTTTTTTTACACCTTGCCAAAACGATTAGTTCCAGACCAAAATCTATTAAAGGATTTGTTGTATGCTTCCATAAATAAAAAATCGGCAGAAAACAGAGATTTTCGATTAGCCCATATTACTTAATGTTAAGAACTTTTTACAAAAATTTTTTTTTGCCAAATAAGCTTCTTGCCACAAACCTGTGCGGCGCGGCTCCGCGTTCAGACAGGAAACGAGCTCGAACCAGGAAGAACGTAGTCGCTGCATCGGTGCATAATTGCAAATTCGTCGGTTTGCACAGGTCGAGACTGCTGACACGATCGCGAGACTCGCCGAACGGGGCCCCGTCATTCCTCGAAATAAATATCGTTCACTTCCGAAGAGAGCGAAGTAATTCGAGCCCGCTTGGGTATTCCGTTTGATTATTCAGCGTCTGGCCGCGGCTAGCAGACGCTTCGTCATATTAACATACTCGAAATACAAAACCGCCATTCAGAGAAGGGAAACATCGATAGAGACCAACAGAAGGGGGCCCCCTTCTATCGCGCGTATACACGTCCGATCGGGATCGTGCTCGGAGCCAGTCCAGCGACTCTCGATGCTTTCAAACCGACCGGTCAGGAACTGTCGATAGCTCTTCAATTAATCGTGCAATTAATTGCACCGGCTGCTGCTCGTATCCCGGTTCATTGACCTCTCTATGCCTGCATGAGTTACGCATTTTTTTCTTTTCGAGCAGACTAATTCGTTTCATCCAATTGAAGTCGAAAGAAAGAATCGTTATACTGTGGATCTCTACGGAAATTTTTATTTTTGTAAATTATTACACGAAGAGAAGAGAAACAAAATTTTGTTCATTGAGCAGGAGCTTCCATTCGGTAAACAGAATGTTTCGTTTATGCAAAATAAAAATTGTCTACGTCAATTGCTAAAGACTAGAGCAAAACAGACAATTCATTCTTGCTTTAATAATTTCAACACGCTAAAAATAATAGATTAGTATTCCTAAATGATTTTGAGCTAATGTTATAAGATGCGCCTATCCATTTGTGCCAAAAATTCATAAAATCGACATAGTTCTTATTTATTAATAATTCTCATTTTTTAATAATGATAGTGTGGATTTTATAGTGTGAATTTTTTGCATGTTTTTACCCTCATAAGTTTCGTCTACTCGTTACAGTCGTAAATCTATAAAATTCGCTATAAAATCTTCCTTATTGAAATTTTCTTTCTTCCAGTAAGTAATATCTTATTTATTTACATCAGATTATTTTAAAAAGTGTATCGTCCTCCAGTATGATTTCCAATATCTAAAATTAGTTGGTTATATTTGTAAACACCGTGGAACATCAGATAGATCTATCAATATATATGATAATGTATTCAGAGTCTGATTTTAAAGACTGTTTGCTATCATACCAGTAATAAAATTTATATTCCTCGTCCTTTTATTCGCATGTGAACCTTTCTTGAATTAGAAAGTTAATATACAACACGAAGAATCTGTTTTCCACGATGTAAAGGTACTGTTGAATTTCAATAAAACGATGTCTGGCTTTAATTGTATTTCATTAACACCAGTAAATAATTGCTCGTAAAACCACCATACAGTTTTTACTGCTCCCTGTGAGCCTATTAAAGCTTACACATAGCACCACGAAGATTAACCCGAAGAGTAGCAAAACAATAAAAATCGATTAAAATCTGCTCCCCACAAATAATAAGAATTGGATAACACGGTGAAGGATCATGGGAATTTCGAGACTCCGCGATTTAACGTTCTATCATGAACATGATTTAGCAGTCGATAATCCTTAAAAAAAAAAACTCCCGTAGATGGTCCAAGAAGAATTTTCCGTCCGCGTGTGAACCGGTGACCGTGGCGATGAAGCGAGTGGCAGCAGCTGCGTTAGGGTAACAAAATGGCCAATTCCCGTTACAAGATATTACCAATTTGATGCCATCAGTGTCAACGGTTCGCCGGCGAACCTGCCCGAGACATGCGCAACAAGATGAAAACCAGCGGAGCCGACGACCGGTCGGCACGAAATTTCGGTTGCTCCCTCTAATTATCCATCGAGCGTACGCCGAGGCGGACAACACACGTTGTGCAACACACGTGACTCGTTACAACCAGCGAATCATCGCTCTAATTCCCGTAGAACCATTGAAGCAGTTCGCGTGGGCCTCGATAAGGGCGTGCGAAACCCGTCCACGAGAACGGCAATTTAGGTTAATAACACGCGGCGAGTCGAAGCACGGCGGAGGGAGGAGGGGAGCACGAAGGCGCGTGCAAGCGTGAAGGCGCGCAACGGCGACGTCGTCTTCATCGTCCTCTTCGTCCTCGTTCACCGCCGCGCCGCTGGTTACGATCATTGCGATTATCATCGGTCCGCCTTGGAACAAGGGGCCACAAGGCCATCGCGCAGGCGATTTTTGAACGGCCGGACATTCTGTGAACCGCTCATTTTGCAACTGGTGCGAGCATGCGAAAAAGCTCATACTCGCTGGTACCATGTTCGCTCAAATTATTAAATGGACACGAAAGTAATGCGGTTTTTTTCACATTAAATTCAAACAGATCAATTTTTAACAAGTTTTTATTTCTCAACCTTTTGCCATCTAGTGTGCGAATTTTCAATGCCGGATCGAGAAAAATCCATTGGTTTTTTAGCAAGATATCTGCAGATTGCTATACATTTTTTGTCACATAAATGGTAACCCGATGGTGCAGTGTCGGGCGAGTATGTTTTCGGTAGCGACTGTTGCGTCACTACCTTTGTGAAACTTAAAAATTTCACCCAAAATTGCAAAAATTAATTTAAGATTTAATTACTTGTAAGTAAAGAAATAACTTTAACCTTAAAATGTCTTTGGCGGGACTTTGAAGTAGACAATGAGTTGATCAATGATAAAAAAATATTGACATGCGCAGAAACAGCCTTGCTTTCGAGTCCACCTAATGAAATACTCACCGAAATGTATCAAAACTGTGTTAACAAAATTAAATCAAAGTTAAAAAAATGAAAAGATTGCAATGAAAAATCACGGAAATTGTCTGTACATTGATAGCAGAATAGTTCTTTGGAAAATTACACAATGCAACAGGCCAGGATATTTTTGAAACGTGTATGAGGATGTCGAAAGATCCATGTCCTGCGACCGGTGGCGAAATGGACCGATTTCACGGATTCAACGCGGAACACATTGTTCCGCTATTCTTAGAACGGATCAAGCTTACTTACAACGTTGTCTACATTTACATAGGCTGGCCCGTGGCACGTCGTCTGACGTACATATATCAAATCCTATCGATCTACGCCAGTCACGATCGACCATTGTTCCTTGTAAGCTCTTTTGCCCGACACTTGGTTCCGAGACCTTGCTCGCTCTATGTAATCCGGTATTTACATATTACCGTGTGCCCATCCGTGTCACTGGTGAAACCTGAATCCTCACCCTCGCCCTTTACCATCGATCAAAATTCGATTTCGTTCTCGAAAATCGTCTGTACACCATGTTGCAATCCACCGGGGTCTTGGGGAAAGCTTTGGAAAATATTGGAAACTTCCTCGAAATAAAAGCAGTTTATGAAAATAAAAACCCAAACAAAGACAGGCAAAAAATCCCAAACATTGAATTTCTTTTGTACTCTTCGTCACGTTGAAAAGATATCACGCGAGATTTTCTATAACAAAAAATAAAATTCAATTTCTTTTTGCCTGCATCGAAAATTTTATTAATCTCGTCCGAAGCCTCAAGCATTTCACGGGTAAGTGCCGAAATAAAGTAAAATAAAATTTCCAGCCGGCTGCAATTGCCGATTGCTGGTGCAATCAATTTTTTTTTGTCGTCTCTGTTCAGACATATTCTAATCCATTAAATCGAAAAGGACGTTGCACGTCCGGTAATCATTAATCGGTTGCTGTATACCGGTAATCATGCTGGCCAAAAGACGCGGCCGAAAGAAACTCGGCCGGGGCCATTCCTACGGCACGTGGAACGCACGAAAATGCCCGTGTTCTTTTGTTCGGCGATTCGAAGGGCTTCGATCGCATCGGAGCTCTGCTCCGAAGGGGCGAAGGGCTGTACTGGCAGGACGATAAACGGCGCCTCGGAAAAAACTTCGTGGCTGATCGTGTACGTGAGACGCGAGACAAACGACTAATCTTCTTCGACGGAAAGACCCCGTTCCTCGAGGGCTGCGCGCGCGGCCCTTTGACGTTTATGGGGTACGAATTAAATTCGAAATTATTCTGCCTCCTCTGCCAGGTACACTCGTAACTGGGTAAAAAGCTAGCGTGGCTTTTAATCCTGTAAACAGTTTATTGGAGGCGACGAGACGTTCCGGAGGAAAATGTTTCTTCAGAATTGAAGTTGACATGTATGTTTCAGTGTGTTGTGCATAAGTATGAAACGATAATAAACATCTAAATCACGTTGCGAATGCTTGTTGTTAATTATATGCATGTTTTTATATGTAACATGTAATTGTGCAACAAGGTTAATTATATGCACGTTTTATTATGTAATTGTGCAACAATCCTAAACATCGTATCTTCTAATATATTAAATGCAATTGTGCAATTGCAGTTGTATATAAGTATGAAATGATGGTATACATCTAAATTAGCCTTGGAATTTCTCGTAGTTTATTTATTGAGTGTTTATTTTTTCTTGATTTATTGAAATGAATATTTGTTCTATTTTACAGATTGCTAAACAACTATGCCTTTTAATTACAATTTAGAGTATTTAATTTGATGCATCGTTGTGTTGAATAATATAGTGAATGGTATATGATTGTATTTATATTTCGTCGAATATTTTATGAATTGATATTTTTAATTATTTATTTTCAATTAAATGTGGTAATGAATAATGTAATATTTTAGATTATATGCTATGTGTTAGAAACACTTCATATTTATTCTCATTAGTTTACGTCATTTTTATTGCATACACTAACTGCAGATAGGATTTTCTTAGTTTTTCATTGTTCATAATTACATAATGTGCCGTTTTAATCGTTATTTAGTCAGCGAATGAATTATCTCAATTGTTATTTTACTTGAAGTGCGCATAATTCATTTTTATTCGCGTACAACTTGAAGTCTACGCGTCAACAGTGAATCTTGAGTTTAAGTAGAATAGGACAGCGGTGATCAGACTATTAGCGAACGCGCAGGACTGACGCGTAAAGAGCATGCCTTCGACTTCTGTGGTTATTACAATTTTTTCAATGCAGAATTACGACTATTATTAGTTTATTACATTACAAATTATTATAAAATTACGTAATATTAATGAAAATCGTTATGTATTAATCACAGATATCAAAAGTTTGAAGTTCAGAAGGGCTATTGTGTTTAAAATTATTCTATATGTAACTTTATGCTCTTTAGGATTAATAAGTACTACACTGAATAAAATATGAACATTACAAAATGTATCCTTCATTTTATTTTATTCTTACTAATCTGCTAATGATTATACTCCACGTTTTCACATAATAATTCACAAAAAACAGAATTAAGCAAGAATGATAACCTCAACGAATGTTTCTCGAAGATAAAGAAAAGGATTGCGTTATGTTACAACAAATCTGTTTCACTCGGTTGCAAGTTTCATAAATGAATTTTTAAGTATTTACTTGCAATTGCAGAGAGATAGAGTAATAAAACAACTATAAAAGGTCGTACATTAAAATTTGTGGTCTCATTATGAAGAGGAGACTTTAGTCCTTAAATCCATAATGATTTAAGTAGCTATAAAAATGTTGTGTGCTCAATGCATAATGCTTTGCACTCCAAAGATATTTTCAATTTTGTCCTCACAATTCCCTGTCAATTTAAGTGGTTCATTGAAAATGTACTTCAGAAGACAGTTTATTGATGCTATGAATTGATTATAAATTTGTGAAGAGGTAAATACCTAGTTAAATGACGTGTTACAATATTGTTTATTTACAATTATTGAATTATTGAACAAACTGATTTCTTTGGATACATATTATAAAAAAAATAGTTATGTAGGGTTATGAATGAGACATTGTATTAGAATGATTGTTTCGAGTGACTGTGGACGCGACATCGTGGCGCCAATGTGTTTGGGTCCTGCGTGAAAGGAAGTCTGTTTGGGCCGAAGTGTGAAAGAAGAGTGTTTGGGTCTCGGCGACAAGGGTAAAGTGTTTAGGGGCGCCAAGCGCAGGGCATACGTGGTTGTTTAGGTTTTCCGAATGGATGTGAAACTGATAGAGAGAGAATGAGAGTGCGAGAGAGAAAGAATGAAAGAGAGTCTTATCATAAAAGGGACGAATGCGAGGGATGTGGGGGCAGTCAGAGAGGAGCAGTCTAGGGGCAGTCGAGAGTCAGTCGAGAGAGAGAGTTAGTCGAGAGTCAGTAGAGCGAGAGTCGTGAGCGTTAAAATATTGAGTATTGAATTGTCATGTCGTTTAAATAAAGTATATAGCGAACCGGTGCAAGATCGCTGCACCCCGTTACGTCACACCTAAGACGTAGGAGTTTTTCTTTTTTAAAATATTCCTACAGTTAAAACTTTGGATAGACACATTCTAGATATTACTACAAAGTAATGTAAAATGGTCAATCTCTTACTGATCTGTAAACCTAGTATTAAGGCAGCTAGAAAGGAAAAAGAGGCACCGCGAAATACGAAAGTTAGAATGGGACCTATTTAAATAGAGTATGATAAGAGAAATGTTACTTCGTTTGAGTGTATATGGTGTACACAGGGGGGTGTACTATAAAAAGTATGGAAAAACGTGAGCATAAAGAATTGTAAGCCAGATCCACTTCTAATTGAAAGAGGCGAAAACGATGAAACGTTATTCTAAATAGAAAATCATCAACAAAATTGCACAAAATTCTATTGTCGTAAACGATCAAACTATCAAATGAAACCACCACAGTAGCCCGAACGAAAATTCACGAACACGGATGAATCACCATCAGTATTTCAGACGACGCACAAACGTCGAGAACAGAAGCTTCCGGCAGTGTTTCCGTGGGTGCCGATCAGCTGCGCGGCGTCGCCGGATAGCATTTATCAGTAAAAGGTTGCAGAGGAGCCGACGCGCTGCCGAGTCGAGTCACCAGTCGCGACTCGGCTCGCAGCACGGTAAGGCGAGACGCGGCGCGCGGGGTCGAGCGGAGCGGAGCGTCCGAAGCGTGGGGGTTACGCAGCGAGGCATAGAGAGATGCCGAAGAAGAGAGCACGAGATCAGGATAGAACGAGACCGAGACAGACCCCCCACTTGCTGTTCGCGAGTGGCGGCGCGTGTCAACCTTGCCTTGTCCTTGAAACCACGCGACCGCGACCGTACAACAAGCCAAGTCGCTAGCGAGCTCTCGCGCGGTTCTAGGAATCAGCTGATTGGCCGACAAAAGGGGAATTCCTAGAGGCCGCCGAGGTGCAATCGGATTCTCACCGTCCTCCTCCGACGGGATGCTGAATAATTAACGATCCTGTGCCGATCGTCGTGACTAAGACCGTTCTATTTTTCTTTTCTTTTTCTTGTTTTTT
>CM052112.1:1124409-1157438 GCA_028454245.1 Halictus quadricinctus
AAACTTTCACGGAGATGAAGGGGACCTTGTTGGCGATTGCGGATGTTTATGCAAATTTGCGGTTTCTTATCGTGTCTCGTGAGAAAGAAATCTGGATAGCCATGCCCATAGCGCTCGAGTGGCGACTCTGAGCTGCAACTAAAAATTGTAATACCATTATTCTAAGTATTGTTCACATCATCAAATTTTGTTTTTATTTCAGAAATTACTATTTATGTGTCGGAAGAGGTATTATATCACCTTCATATCCATAAAATAGATTTATTTGCAGTATGTGTCTACTCGATTATTGTAAAAAAAAACTGTTACAATGAAAAATACGATCCGATATCGGAAGCCTGTGGCAAGACAACATTTAAGTTAGAATTCCAAACAAATTGATCTTTTTACTTATGCATTGCGGCTATCGATTTTACGTATAATTAAATCAAGTGAAAAATTATAGATCGTGTAATATTATAAAGTATTTGTTCACCGAATCGAACGCAAAAGTCTAAACAGTGTACAGATTGACAAAACAAAGTAGCACACCTCTCCTATTACACGTCCAACCCACGATCGCAGAAACGAAGAAGACAAGTCTAGTTAATTAACACTAAATCTACCACAGTTACTTTCATAGGAAATTACTGAATTGATTTCATTATTTAAGCACATGTTACAATGAAAATCGTAGAAATTTTAAGTAAATTCAATCTTCTCCCTCCTAAAGACGTTTCACTTTTACATGTTTTGTGCTCGGTAGGTTTAGCGTTGAACACTAGCTTTTACCAACAATTTGCAACCGCACGGTCACAGCGAACAAACGCAACCCAAGAGCGTGACTTTCAACAGACCATCGCCGGACACTTTCCTTCTATACTTTGTTCGTTCACGGTCGATCGAGCAAACTCGGTCCAATTAACATATAAAAGCACTGAGGCCGACATAACACTCGAAATTCCGGAATTTGCATACTAATTATCACTGGAACCGGGCCCGAGGGATCGTGGCCTACCATTTCGAGACCGAGGTTCCCGTTGAGCGATGTTTTTTCGTTCGAAAGACACGGGGAAACGTGCCTCGAATGAACGTGCTCGAAAAATTTCAGAAGAGATCCCTCGAACAAAAGAGCGGAGGAACGAAGGGAGAAGAAACCACTCGGAAACGGGGAGAAAGAGAAAATTTTTTCGCGCGATATGGAGATTCACGGTCGAGCCGGGGCTGGATCGCGAAAAACCGTGCGATTTAATTAAATTACCGACTAAATTATGCGCGTCGATTATCATCCTAACGACCATTAGAACCGGCCGGCCCCTGGTCGAGGCCTGATAGATAAAAAGAGACGACGACGGAAAAAGAGAACGACCGGTTCGCCGCGCCGGGGACGATAGGGTAATTATGGGTGCGTTTCGACACGAAGAAACGTCCGTCCGGGATTGTCGTTATGGAAATCTGTACGTGAGAGGTTAGAGAGAAGAATCTTGAGTGCCAGACCTCGGTATCTCGTGAGACCTGTTTGTCGGCTGGGGACTTTACGTAACAAAAGATAACCGACTCGCGCCACGCCGCGCCGCGCCGCGCCGGCAGATAACTAGCAGCAGCACCGACACTTATGCAACGCGATGCCCGTTCACGTTCACGCTCGCGCACCTGAGGAATCGGAAGGCTACCCAGACAGATAACGCGGGGTCGGAAAGGTCATCGAATCGTGGAATCGATCGGTCGAGTTCCATCCTCGTAAATTGCACGGCGCTCGGGCCACGAGTTCCTGGAAGATGAAGCGACCGGAGATGACTCAAGCTGCCCCTCCCCTCCCAGTTCACGATCGGAGATGATAGCGAGCCGCGCGAGTTGTCATTCTGCGTGTTTCGCGTGTTCCAACGCCACTTCGCCACAAATTGTACCGTCACCACTGACAGCCGCCCGAGGAGGCGGACATTATGGTAATGCTACGCGGTTTTTGCTGGATACGTCTGCGGAGAGTCAGCACAGCGCCGAGACTGTTGTCTCTTCGGCATTCGAGTTTTGAGATTCTGCGGTGCAGCGATACAGTTACGGGAAAACTAACTCAGAAGAGAAAGCCGATCACCTTGTTCGATGTGCAGTGATTTCTCTATATATGTCGCGAAGGCCTGGACGATAAACGTCGCGAAATTATCCCCACTGCCGCGGGATATAGCGGTCCACCCCTCGTGAGGACTCGGGAATGTCTCGATATATGTCGTGTTGCTGACATATATCGAGGATTCACTGTAGTTGGGAATGTAATGATTAGTGTTGCCGTATGATAACCATGTTTTTTAACTGTGATGTACAGTCTTTACTCGATATACGTCCAAAACACGAGTCTAGCCAGAGACATATATCGGCGAGGAGATACTATTCTTTGATCGAAAGCGAAGCTCTAAAGGCCTCGGTTCATGACCCCTCACGGGGTATAGCGGCAGTGGGGATAGCTCTGCGACTTTTATCGTCTAGGCATTTGCGACATATATAGAGTAAACACTCTATTCGCAATTCGCACGCGTCGATACCCCATAAAAGAATAGTGAGTAGACTACGGATGCAAAATAAAAATTGTCTATATTCACTGCAAAATACTCGAGCTACATTTACAATTTATATTTAGAAAATTTACATTTAGAAAATAAGACAACAGTTAAATTCTCAGAATATTTTCACTGTTCTGAAGTTCAGCACATTTTTCATCTAAATGCATCAAATCCGCAGTCCGATAATAAACAAGGTATTTATTTAACACTTTGACCTCCACGTCGGTCACATATGAGTGACACAATTCTCTTATTAAATTGAAAAACAGTTTTTTCAGTAAACCGACATTGATTGGAGTCTACCAGGTGCAAAGGCCTTACCAAAAGTGATGTAATAAATTTTCGTTTGTTCTTCATTTTATGTGACTTTTATATGCACTGTGGAAGTCAGTGTGTCAAAAATTTACTTTTTCCATGCAAAAGCGACTCTAACAATTCATTCATACAATGTATATGCATATTGTACATAATGTAAAAGTAATTATATTGGATAAACGAAATATCAATGTATAAGTAGACTGTGTACAATTTTCTGTGTACTTTAGACAATAATAGAAAACATAGAAATTTTATATCTAAAGTTTTTAGTACGAAATTAAGTTTTTAGTCATACCGAGTGTTTTCGAAATCATGGCGCCAGCGGCCGGGTGGTGATTCTAGGTGCAAAAATATGTCGGGGAGAAAGAATAACATATTTTTCGTCTGACGTGTCCAATTGTATGGAATTGTCTAGACATCGTGTCTAAGTTTGCGCTGCGATCGAGTGGGACACTGCCATTTTCTGAAAGTAAAGTGTCTTCTTTCGAAAAGAGATAACAGACCAGCCGTACACCACTCAATGACAATCGAATCATCACAGGAAAGATCCTTGAACTCAGTCAGCAGACTGACTTGAGTCAATATTCGTTGCACAATTTTTGGATTACAATAAAACCAGCGCCATTAGTTAACGTTCGGAACACCAGAATTTTCAGCAAGTAGAATTGGTAGGTCGTGCACAGACACGACAGCCGATTCCTATCAAATATTCTCCTCGGCTCATTTTTATACGCTGAATCACCTCCAGCCGGCTCGTGCCATGATTTCAGAGCCACTTTGCATAAATACAACGTATGAGACAATAACGTATCGCGGAAATCGATATAAATATTTACTGAATACGTAAAACACGATTGTTTCAAAGCAACTTTATTCGCAGCTGGTTAACACGATTATAACGTTGGATCGGTCTACTTGAAATTTCAACTGTGTGTTAAAAACTACTTTTCAAAAAAAGTTCAGGCAATTTTTTGAGTCAAACATTTCTGAGTTGAACGATGACTCAATGTGACTTTGTCTTGACACATATGAATAAAGGTGTGATATAACTTCCTTAATGAGACTTTCAATTCCAATAAACGAGTGAATCAACTTCCTTGTCATTTCAAGACTCGATCCCGAAAATCGAAAGGGAGGAAATTTCGCGTGTTCACTTTCACTGTAGTGACGCACAGTAGTTAGCAATTCTATGAACCACCGTTGCAACACATTCGACACCTCGTGGCCGACGCCGCGAGCATTCGCGATTCTCGGGATTTCCATCGAGTTCCGCTGATTTCCCGAACCGGAAGCCGGTGCCTGGAAAATTACTCACGCGTGATTACCAGCGAAAGTTGCTCGCGATAATTGTTTATCGCTGCTCCCATGGAGGCTAGACTCCAGAGATTAGATGCCCCGTGTCTGCTGATAACTTTGTAATCTAACACCAGGCTTACAAAGGTCCGCGAGTTTCGCCCGACCTTAAACCTGTCGATTAGTATTAGCTAAATGACCCGTGACCAGTGGTATTACCTCTGGAGATTGGAAAGGGTCCCGAATTTGAGGATTACGTGGGCCGTGGAGTGTTCGGGGATCGTCCACCAGGCGGCAGCAGGCTCTTGACAGCGTTCGCGTTGGCCCAGGCAGGAGTGGGGATTGATTTTGGGCCGCTCGCTGGGAGCCAGGGCCAGGGAAGGCGACTGGGGACCGGTTCCAGGCAAGAGAACTTTCCGGAATCGCCGTCAGGTGGCAGCACCTCGCTGCAGGTTCAGCTGCACCTTCGATCAGTCTGCATTCTGAACTGCAGCGGCGCGGACGGGGCCTCCGGCCCGTTTTAGAAGGCCCTCCAACTATGGGAAACGATACTCTTGCCTATATACCGAGTCGTTGAATCTTAGGCTATCTTGTATATTCGTTTTTAGGTACTGAATTTGAGCCTTCAGCAAATACTCTTTGAAAGGTCCTAGATAATATTGTATCTATTTTTGCTTTAGACTCTAAAAAAAGTTACACTGTTACTTGTAAGTAACTGTAAAAAATGTCCTAGAATTTAATATACAAGGACAGATGATTAAACATGAAACATTTTAATGCATTACTTCACTTCAATAATGCATTAGTCACTTCTACTGTACTAGATGACTTGATTGCACGAAAAGAAAATTGGGCGTCGTTCCTGAAGGCGTACAAAATATTGCTTAGAACACAACTTTTTCCTAGGTTAAAGTTATCGTAGTAGAAGGATTCTAGAAGAGAATTACACGGTTTTGCTTTGAACTTCAAAATGACCAACCACGTTTCATTTGTAATGTAATATTGAAGAAATACATCTAGATAGTATCTAGAAGAATAAAATAAATGATTTTTGAAGAACGTAAAGAACGTAATTCAATATGAGCAGAAAGTCATTTTGGAGATACTGTCGATTGTGAAGAGCTAATTTTGCAGAAGATATCAAGAGAATACTACCACGAGCTACTATGAAACGCTCGTTTGAGACTTAGAATTTACGTCAACTGAAAGTGAAACTTGATTTTCATTTTTAAACAGAAGTTGAAAGTGAAACAGAACTTTGCCCGACTTTTGCACCAAAAGATAGAAACGAATGTATATTATAATAGGATTTAAGATGATTCAGTATGATTTGAGTAAGATCAAGTTGGTAGGGTCCGACAGAGTCGGACAGGACAGGTGTCTCTCGCAAAGAATAATGCCAGATATAAGTTTGAAGAAAGAGATCAATATTTATTTGATGCTCTTGCAGTGATAAGCGTCGATCTTTTCTATTCTCACAATAGAGAGGAATTATAAATTTAATTTCTCTGCACTCATATAAATATAAATAGGACAACTGTTCGCATACTCTCTCATCCACCCACACAGACACACACACACTCACACAGCCACACACAGAGACACACTTTTTGTCCGCACTCACTCGTCCGCACACTTAACTAATACCTACGAACTAAAGATCCGCGTTAGTTACAAAATGAATGAAAATAAGAGAAAGAAGAAACTAGTTCCTCGTACTTTTTGCAAATACATAACACTCGCTCGGCGTATTTTCTCTACATACAAGAAACAGAATGGAAGACCTCGGTGATTCTTGTTGCGTAAGGCACTTAAAATACGATATCCTTCTAAACACATTGTATGTACAGACGACGAAATTACGGAAAGAATGCAAAACTCGTACGACGAACGCGCTCGGAATCCAACGGAACCGTCTAACGAACGAAGAAAAGAGATGGAAGAAACGAACGGAAAGGGGATGACGTCCGACACGATCGTACGCGCGTGATTTTTCTCTCTCGGTTTTTGACATTCTTCCGTCGACACGACCGACTTTTTTCAACGCACGATAGAACTATGTACAAGGCACTGTATAAGGCACTGCCTCATAGGCTACTGGCCGACGTGTACACACTCGGGGTACTCGAAAAACTCACGGTTCTCGAGGGTGTCCTAGCTCGCAGGACACACTCCGCCCTAAAACGATCCTAAATACGATAAGGAACAATATCCGTGTCCGTAAATTCTCACGGTGCTGAACGACCGATCCACGTGTCTTCAGTCAGAAACATGTACAATATATCACTCGAGACTGTCTCTCTGTTACACACCCGCGTTTCACAATTTTTACCATGGCCGCCACGGTTTGTCCTCGACCACGCTCTTCCTCATGACGAGGGCGAGTGGTTTTTGGAGAGGTGGGCTGTAGACACGGGGGTCGAACTCGGGGTCGCTGGTGTACCCGTTGGCCGGAGACGTCGCGACGTCCCTGTGGCTGTTGCCGGTGTTGAACGCAGCCGATTGTTCACGGAAGTTCGCAGGTGGTGCTTCGAAAGCGACCGGACTCGCCGCGGAGGTGGATGTCGAGCTGGCCGAGGACGTCGAAGAGGATGCTGACGCCGTGCTCGCCGTTCTCTGAGGAATCGGGATCAGAGTCGGCAGAGGCGAGGTTGGAGCCGGCGAAGATGCCGGGGAGGTGACCGGAGTTGCCTTAGCTCCTGCTGGCAGGACCAAAGCAATGTCTCCGTTCGGGAGCCTGGTGGGAACCAGCTGAAGTCCGGTGCCGTTCGCGTTCGTGAAGAAGATCCCGTTCGACTGTTGGACCTGGATCCTCGGCGTCGCGTCCACCTGAGGCAGGATGTGAACCTGGAGCTGCGTGGTCGGTGGCGCCGGCTGCACGGGCTGTTGGGTCGCCGTCTGCGCGTTGGCGTTGCTAGCTTCCACTGGTCCGAGGCAGGAGGCCAAGTGGGCCATCAAACGCCTCTTCACCGATGCGTCCAGACCGGGAAACCTGCCAACCTCGCCAGCGCATTCCGTGAAACCAGCCCGGAATTTGTTCAAGACGTTCGGGTCGGTTGCCGCCGCCAGGGCAACCTGTTGACGCTGAAGCGTCTCCAGATGCTTCACAGTCATCTCCAGGATGTCCGCCTTCTCCAGCTTAGAGTGTCTCGCTGGCTGCAATCAGAAAGAACCGAACGATTATGCAAGCTGCTCCGGATGCATTGGCAGTGATTCACGGTGAAAAGTGCCGTGAGCAGAAAAGACACTGTTTGGTTATAGCAAAGTCTCGATTGTGACATCTTCGGCGTTCGGACTGGGAACAATGTTATGATACTTACGTCTTTTTTCATGGCGTCCAGGATCAGAGTCTTCAGGTCGTTGAGGCAGTTGTTGATGCGGGCTCGCCGCCGCTTCTCCATAATCGGTTTATTACTCTGTAACAGAAAAAAGAATCGCCAGGTCAGACACCCTGTTCGACTATATTCTTTCGTCGGGAACGTTACGAGAGGTCTTGGAAGAGACAACAGGACTGAACAGTATTCCGTTGCCTCGATTCAATGGAAAAAGGAAAATTATCCATCGACAGTTCTAATAATTTTGACTCGACACCCTTTCGAAGAGGACAGTTTTGCAGCAAGGATGCGCGATTTCAACCCTTCTGTGATTTTTGATAGGATTGGAAAATTATTTAGTATCCTCGAATGACACTAACCCGTCGATTTTCGCCAGATCTTCTGGTGGTTGTGGTTGTGGTGGTGGTTTGCGCAGGGGGCTGTCCAGCCTCCTGGGGCACGTGTTGCGCCGGCGGCGTAGCGCCGACGGTGACACCGCCGGTCGGCATCGTGGCACCCACCCCGGTCACCATCTCGTATCACAAATATGTCTATAAAGTGTCGAAGGGTTTCACGACAAATTGCGGGAACAATTTGCCGCTGCACTGCACTGGTAATCCAATTGATTGACCGTAGCACTGAGGGATGTCTACGGCCGAGGGCCACAACAGCGTAATCCAAAGAAGAGGTGGCTGGCCGGACCGAGAACGTGGGATAAGTTTATCTCTCGTGCCGAGAACTTAGTAAGAGGACACGCGACGTGATCGTCCGGGTGTCCCTTAGCTAGGCCTCGCTGACTGAACTCACTGAAATCCGACCACTCGGTACAGGCGTCAGAGCACGACTGACCGAACGAACGACGAACGTCTTCTGTCGTCTCGTCGAAGCGTGCCACCCGATGGAATGCCCGGTGGAGGCGCTGCCACGAAAGCGGTGGGGGAAAGCGTCGACGGTTAGACTGGAGGGGATAGCGCGTGACGGTTTAACCTGGGCTTCCCTCCTCTACCCGAATTCCGACGGTCGGACGGCACCCGGTTGCCTTTAAGAGCCCCCACCTCCGGTACAGGAACTCCCCCCTCCAAAAGGTCCTGTACCGGCGACCGTGGCCGGTTGCCTCGCGCGGACCCCCACTACGCGTACCCCGAACCTCCGATCGATCGGATTTTTCAGCACTGTCATCGAGTCATTTCTTCGAAAAATCACCTTTGACGACGATGCACCCGACGCGGCCGCGGGTCTTACCCGTCGGGAACCTCCTGAATTCCCCGATTTTAACCTCAATATATTACTATACCCAAAGTCAACCCTCACGTATTTCCCACTCCTCCACACAGCACTCTTCATCATCTCTTTTGATTCATCGAGAGTCACGTCTTCAGAAAATTGCCAACAAGATTAGTTTTTAAACAATTTTTCATTCCAACCTGCTCTCCGATGCGCCACTGAAAGTTGACCCACTTACAATTCGCGAAGTTATAGAAACATTTTCTTGTGTTAGAGAAATTTTTTAGCACACTCCTTTGTTCAAGTACATGTTGCCATAAAAGTCCTTGGAAACTCCGATCGAATCTGTTTCGTTTAGGGCTCGGTAGTTCAAGTGTTAACGGGAGTGAACATGTTCAACGTGAGTTATTGCGAAGCGTCTATAACGCGTATCAAACGTCCCGTTTCCAATAAATATTTCCGACTTTTCAGAGTGTTAACCCTTTGCACTCGAAGCTATTTTAACTCCAAAACATTTCTTCCGACCTAGAATATTTCTCTTATGTATATATTTTTTCATGTTGTACTTTTAAATTTAGTAATTTATTAAATACAAACAAATTAGAAATATTCTGAATAATTAATGGCGCCTTACAGTCGGTTGTAAGGGTTAAAGGTTGAAAAGTCCTGTGAAAGGGAACGAAGCATCGTGCTAGAGTCTTTCGAATTTCTCGTCGAGAGTGAGATTTCGTCTTCTCGGAGCAACTTTTTAAACAGTTTTGTAATAGTTTTTGGTAACAGTGTCGGAGAGTTAAACTTGGGCCGAAAATTGGGGACAGGAGTAAAGGGAACGGATCGCGGCGTCGAACAAAGAACAATAGCGCGCGCAGTGTTTCCCGCGAGCGGCGATTAGTCTCGTGACGCGTATCGCGCGTCGAAAGGTCATTAGAACCGGCTAGCCGGTTCGCGGTTCTCGGCTCGGCTCGGCGCGGCGCGGCGCGGCGCGATCGTGGTGGTAATTGTAATTTCTAGACGGGCACGCACGTATGCCCCGACTACGAACGTCACCGGGGCTTATATTACGTTCTTCGAAAATAGCCGAGTGCCACCGTGTGTCGAGTGCGGACTGACGCACGCGCGCACCACTGGCACGTGCCTCCTACTCCCTCCCCACGTCTTTCGAAATTACTCTTTCTACTTGTGCGACCGATTATACGTACGCCGCGGCACTTATCTCCCGCGTACGTGCACGTACGCGAGACATAAAACGCTGATACGTATTTCTACGGTCGTATGCGCGTAATTGATAGGCGATCGTATTGATCTAGGCTCCTGGATAGCGCTTATCGAGCCGCTTTTGCGCAGTGATTGCAACTCGCGCGGCTACGATCTGTCGAAATCGGATGACGTTCTCAGAAAGTTAAGCCACCGAGACCTTGGTTTTCGAATTCTGGAAATATTGTGAAATAACAGGGTAGCAAAATGAGGAATAATCTAACGATCGAATTCTTAAACAAACTCTGAAACTCGGATGGTTGATAGTACCAACTTGGACTTAGAATAGCAATCTAATTACATTAAACAGACTTTGAAATTTAAAGAAATGAAAAATTCAGAAATAATTGTATGAAGAAACACTGTACCACGAGTCCTTATTTCTAGTCAACAGCAATCTAACTCCTCAGGGAAGGCAGACTGTGGAATCCCTGAACAGACTTTGAATTCTAAAGGCTAAAGAATCCGGGACCACGGGTAGCAAAGTGGAGTAGCATCCCAGACATCATTGTCCCGAAGAGACATAGCATGCTGTTTCCCCGCGCGATCGGGTTCCTGTCGCGTTTCCTGTTTTCGGAGTGGCGCACTTCCGAAAAGAATCCGCCGCGCCACGAGCTCCCATTGCGCAGTTATCGGGGGGTATGTTCGGTTGAGAGCACAGACGTGTCAAAGTCTCGTGGAAAGATAATCGTCGGTCCCGCGTCGACGGTTCCGGCGCCGAGCGAAGCCAGCCAAGTATTCGAGTCGGCGAACCTCCACCGCTTCGGCAAAGGGTAGGAAGCGAGCCAGAAGTGGGAGAGCAACAAAAGGACAGAGAGCGACGGAGAGAGAGAGAGAGAGTGAGTGAGGGAGCCGAAGAGAGGGGAGAGAAGCAAGCCCAGGAGTTCGTAGAAGCGTGATGGGTGCGACGAGGATGTCTGCTGGCGGATCGTGCTCGTGTCGTCGCGAGCGAGACAGGGGAAGGGAAAAAGGTCGTGTGGGGATGCTAGCGAGACGAGGAAAGGATGAGTCAAGGATGAGGACGGAAGAGAAGGATAGCGTGACGTACCGAAGAGAGGAGAAGCCGCTCCCGAGTGCGACGTTAGCCGACTACGCGCGAGAAAGAGATGCACGATCGGCGGCCGCCAATCACGTGACCGAGAACCGATGCGGCGTACGACGATCGCGATCCTATTGGACGACGCCGTCCCCCACCACCGGATCGGCTTGAGTACGAGCGTGCCGCGCGCGACGGTTGCGTGGGTGGTGGGGGCGCGATCGTCATTCGACTTTGAGCGGTCGAGCGGCGCGGCGGCTCGCGGCGCGTGGGTCGCGGCCCTCCAGGGCCACTTGATCCCGTGGAATGCGTGGGGGAGAAAAAGCGTGCGGCGTGACGGGGAGGCGGATATCTGTGACCTCCCCGGGAGAATGCATTTCGAGTGCAGCCGGCCACCGGGAAAATTCGGTGCGCGACCTACGTGCGTCTTCTAGACAGACCGTCCATGCAAACCAAAATATTTTTGTGCATTTTTCAAATACTGCGATAAGCTAGCGCACAGTTAGAACTGCCGTTTCAATACCGACCTGTCGATTTTAGACGAATTTTGGGAAAAAATGTTTCTGAATTACGTTGAGATTTTTTTAATTAGTTGGGAGCTATTGATTTTAGAAATTTATCCCATAAGAATTGGGAAATAGGGCTGCACTGAACGAAGCGTCCTTTTATCATTCTGATTTAGATAAAATCAGAATCACGAAAACATATAGTTTTGTGACTCCTTTTTTTTTTGAAATGTCCCTTTTTATTCTACCCTCTTGTAAAATGTCAGCAATACACTTTGCTAATACACAGCAACACTAAGTGCTCCTATAATACGATATGCTTATAACTGGACTGTGGATTTTATGCGTTTTATTCAGTTGGAATGTTAAGGTGGATTTGACAGACTTTAACGTTGAAGGGCAAGCAACTAACGATGTAATTGGCTCGTCGACCGATGAAGGTTGTGTGAGGGTCCCATAGAATGTGCAAGGGAGAAAAAGCAGATACCTGTGACCTCCCCGGTGGGATGCATTTCGAGTGCACCGGGCCTCAGGGAAAATTGGGTGCGCGCCGTAAGTGCATCGGCTATTCCCTCGACGGGAATCGAGGGTATACTTCGGCCGCACCATGGATATTGAGAATGTAATTGGAGTGCACTAGACGCCATGCGAGAATCGAGTCGCGTTTCGAGTGCAACCGGCACCGGGAAACGCTGCGTAGATGCATTCGACGGTATCGGACACTGTAGAATGTTCTTAAACCCTTGGCAATATTTATATTCTTTTTATTTTGTTTGGAGAAAGCGAGTGGATTGCTGGTTCGTTTGCGAACACGATTTAGAATTTAGAAAGTTTTCTGCGGATAACTAGAGACGAAAAGAGTTTTGTTGAGACAAAATCTTGTTCGGTCAAACTAAAAATAGTTTAATTTTTCGAACATGATTCATTTTTAGGTGGAAAACGATACCTCTATGGCGATCACCTCTCCCAAAGTGACAGCTTCGTTTTATTCTAGTTGTAATTACATAGATTGCATATTCAATTAAAAAATTGCAAATTTTACGCTGGGACTTGAAAATAAGCAATCTTAATACAACATTTTTTGCTGTACAGTAGTAGCATTTTAACAATATACTAATAAAAATTTAACGACACCAAACGCGATTTCGTTAATCCTCTAATTGGGCCACACTAGTTATTAAAATCAAATATTCATATGTAATGTAGATAAAACAGTTTGAATTAAAATTTCAAACTGTTATTTCATAAAAATGTTTTAGAAATAAATTTTAAAAAATAACAGTAATAAAAGATACAATTACAAGACTATCGGTCAGTAGTTTAAATATTGAAAGTCAGCCAGGATTAAATAGCCAGCGTGCACCGATAGCGTGCTCCCATCTGGCGATGAACGTCGAAACTTGTTTCCCCGCTTCAGGTACGCTCGATTTTTCGAACAGCGTCGGGAAATAGAAAGTTTCATTTATTGATTTAGTTACATTATCATTATAAATTCTACGTTTTAGCAGTTCTATCTAAAATTCAACTTCTATAAAGTTCCAGCTACAGAAGTAATTTAATTTTACGATCGTCCATTAAGCAAACGCAAAATTTCAATCCGCTTACTACTTTAGCATTCGCGAGTTTGCGTAATCGGCAAAACTACGGCACATTTCTCACGTGTTTCCGCGAGCGAGCGTTTCATAGACTCACGGTCTCTATGAGTCACTTAGAAACGTCTAGACAGTCCGCAGATAAGGATCGTAATACTTTTATAGTACACGGTTGATGCTAATCTGATTATAAATTTTACGTATCGTGTGCGTAACATTGAAAGTTATCACTGCAAACAATTACGATTAGAACTGATCGTTAGTTGAGGCAGAAGTGGCTGGCAATGTTAATGAATGAACAAAATTCAGCGGCACGAATTCCCGTAATTGCTGGATTTACATTGATTAAAGGTGATGATACAGGTGACGATCGGGTTTTTGTTAAAAATTTTTTGGTCAAGGCACATCTTTATCTCTCCGTTCCACCTTCGATAAGAATCGCACGATGAACAGCGCACCAGAGTCACGTGCTTCGTTCGAATTCGACTATCGGGGACTTCGAATCAGCCACCGAGCAGCAGACCACGTGTTTATAACACTCGAGCGTTCTGATAAAATAGATTACGCCGCGATATCCATCGGGGCCACTTTAATTCGACGCCATTCTCGTTCCGAGAAACATTTCTCTCCGCGTTGTTGCCTCGACGTTCTTTATACCGGCACTACTCGTAAATCATTCACAGGAAAATTTTAACGACGATCGAGCAAGCTTTATTTACAATGCTAAATACAGCTAAACTCCAATCCATTCGGTTTAAATGGAGATGCGATTTAAATCACGACGCTGTATGCGCTCGTAAATTTCGCGATAAGGATGGCGGAAGATATTGTGCTAAAACCATGCTCGCTTCTTAAAGTTACTGAAGTTTTGTCGAGCTGGTCTATTAATAACAATTGTTCTTTCATTATCTGCGTCCATTATTCAGTTATCCAGTCGTCATACGACAAATGGATCATTCCCAGCGATCGGCGTCATGGATCTTCTTGGAAATGGTGTGTGATATAGTTCACACAAAAATAGGACATGTTTAAGTCACCGTTCCATCGATTTCGAATTTGTTTATAAAATACAGAAGTTCGTAATTTTTCTCTGTTCGAATAAAAACACTTTGCATTTGCAATTTTGTATCTCTGAGTGAGTAATATTTTTCTATATTGATCTAGCCAGTATAGACTGTTACACCTATTAATTTAACCAAATTAAAATATACAAATTCTTATACTGAAAGTAATAGACAGATTTTTCTTCTGCGAATTTCGTCGATTTCAAAGTAGTCATTTAAGAAGTGGAAAGAAATGTATAGTTGCACGGTTCTCAAGAAACAAAGAAGGTGCCTGTCCTAATGGTCGTTTATCATCCGAAGGGCTAATCAGGGGGTAGGGTAGGACATAAAATCCAGAATCAGCAGGGATTTATTTAACGAGTCGGAAATTAACGGTAGACGGTGCATCGAGGGCGATCGTAATCCAAATGGCACAGTTTCTTCAGCATTATTAGTCCCGTCTTGGCAGTATACCTGTTTCCCCGGCTATCTATGGCGCCCATGAACCCCGTATGACTCATTAGCTTTATGGGGTGCCGGTAGATTACGTACTTCTCTGCTGGTGGCCGGATAAAAGAGAGAGAAAGAGCGGCATCGGCTTTGCCCGCAGCAAACGAACATTAATATTCGCTCCCCTTGCGCCGAAATATCAGATTAGGGTGTCTGGCATCCATTCCCGTTTCCCCTCCTTTATTATACCCCGTAGGAAAAATAAAGGAGACATACAAAGAGCAGAAATACCTGGACAAACCGACGTCCGAGTCGCAGGGTAATCTGATTTCGTGAAAACCGCGGCTGTTTTCTGTAATCCTCCCTCGGCTGTGTCCAATGCGGTTGGTTCCTCGCTCTCTGCGATCTCCCAGAAGACCATAACTGGATAAAGAGAATTTTATAGCCAATGCTCGCGTACAGACAATGAAAAAATTGTTTCCACGATGAATAGGAAACCTAGGAGTGTACAGTGTTTAGTCGATATACAAACACGGGTCTAGCCACGGACATATATCGGCCAGGAGATACTATTCTTTGATCCACGCGATCTTACACTCCTCGGCTACCAAGGTCGATATATCTCGCGACAGTGGGGATAGTTCTGGGAGTTTTATCGGCCAGGTATTTGGGACATATATATAGTAAACACTGTACGCGAAAGTTTTACTCGGTGAGCGTTCGTTGAACACTTTGGTAAGACGGTACGACGCACAGTGGTGCCAAATGGCCAAAAAACGGCAAAAATCTGTAAAAACAAAAATATCCAACGAATTTGTTTGAAAATTTGTGGAGAGATTGCTGCCACAGGTACAACGCTTATTGGGCAAAAAAATTTTTTTAAAGTTGTTAAGATTAAGTAATATGGGCTAATCGGAAATCTCTGTTTTCTGCTCATTTTTTATTTATGGAAGCATACGACAAATCCTTTAGTAGATTTTGGTCTGGAACTAATAGTTTTGGCAGGGTGTAATATTGATCTAACTTTGTGCAAAAAATCAGGAAACCCTTCGAGGCCCTTTCGCCGCAATTTCAGTTTGAATATCAACTTTCAGAATTTTCAGGAATGAATCGCGCGGAAGTTACGATTATTTGATGTTTCAAGTGAAATTTTTTAATATAAAAAAATATTTATTAACAATTCTTCTTGTTATATAAATTATTTTTGTAGCGCTGATTAAACCACTGACAGGAAATTATGGCGACAGTGGTCCGGTGAACGAAAACTTTGTTTATTTAACAAAAAAAAATTGTTATTAAATATTTTTTTATACCTATGAATATCACATTTTCTTTATTATCTAATATATATCCCTTAAAAATTTCACTAATGAACGAAAGATTTTTTTATTTAACATAAAGAAATTATTACTAAATTTTTTATATTTAAACAATTCTAACTATTTCACATTTTTCTTCATTATAAATGATAGGTCTATCAAAAATTTCACTTGGATTCATTCTTGGAAATTCTGAAAGATGATATTTAGATTCGCGATAAGGTAGAGTGACTACATTACCGTCAAAAAATGATTTTACGTGCCTCAAGTTTTCGTCCTTATATAAGAATATTTTGTCGCTGGTAAAGGGCTCGTTCGAAAGGGGAAGGTTCAATCTAGTGCGCGTTGGTCGGGAGCTGCCAAGATTATGCAGATATTTGGTAATATAAACATTAGAAGTACCGTATTTGTTTACCTCTAAATGCGAAGCGTTGCTACTACGTACCGTCGAAATTATTTCAACTATTCTGGCAATTGATTCATGGCAATATTTTCGTTTCGACGTCACCTACAATATTATGAAGTTAAAAATAGTTCCATTCAAAGATATGGCAGCGACCTTGATTTTTTGTTGAAAATCGATTTTTTTTAATTTAAAAAATTGCAATTTCTTGTCGGTTAAATACTGATTAACTTTGGTACGAAACACTTTTCTGTCCGACCATCCGAAGGTGCTGAAAAATCGTGGGGACTAATTTGTGCCCCACCCTGTATAAGTGCAACGTCTTATAGAAGGGAGAACATTGAATTTACTTAAACTTTGAACGATTTTCATTATAATATGTGCTTAAATGAAGAAGCCAATTCAGTAATTTCATGTGAAAACGTTTTTATAATTTCAATAATTGTGGAATAGAGAACCGGCCATTTTGACCGTGGTAGGTTTAGTGTTTCTCCAGGGTTTCAATGAGAAATGAGGTGATTTTTTCGGTGAAAAATAGGAATCATAAAGTGTTGATTTTTAAATGCCTGTCTAATCACAATTTTTAATAAATCTCGTTAATCTCACCGTTTTCGAATGTCATGGGCATTTGTGAAGCAATGTACCTTCGATAAACATCGATACGAGCAAGTTGCTTTTTTATCAAATGAACAGCTAATTGCACGGTCTGGACCAGAGTGTGTCGTGTCGTGGAAACGAATGAAATATTGTAATAGAAGAAACAACAGACTATTAATTAGAAATTCAAATTGGACACTCTAAACCGGACTTTGTGTGCTTCAGTTTACCATTGTCCCAAGTATACGAGGTAAGGATTAGAAGTAATGTGTGGCATAAATGTACAAAATCCTTGGCCTACCATGAGTAACATGAAACGAGCTCGGAGTTTTCTCCGTCTAGACTGCATTGTGCATTTCGGAGGAGGAGTGCATCGCGACGCTAAGGTTTCACCTGTATTTCTAAAAAAATGGAACAGCACGAGTCCGGATGTGCCATTTCGATGGTATCGTCCTGTCGAACGTGTTCTATTTGCGGGCCCGAGGCGAGTAATAAAAACGGCGCGCACATTATCCGTCTGTATGTGCGTGTTCCGATCGCTGACTGACAGGCCAACAATTTCGCTCTATTATCGGTTAAGCAAACACCGCCGCAAGGGTAGTCAGATACCCGAAGAGCCACGCTAATCCCGTGCCGTGGTACGGTTAGGTTCGACAAATAAAATCGACTTCACGGCGAATAGGCTTCCCATTTTTTCGGCCAATTAGAACCGGCCGTCCTGGGAGTCCGGACGTGTTTCCGTCGTTGTTACATTCAATAAAGGAAAGTGGCCGCGGGTCCTGCGCGGAATCGCGCATAATGATGCGCGTGAAAGGGTCTCTCGAGCCCTGCGCACAGATGGCCTGCCGTCTTCTCTACCGTTGCATATTTCGTGCAGTTCCGTCGAACTGGTTCTCGTTCTGTGATTAGAAATGCGTTTTAGACTGCACGCCGCACGCACCGGACACTGGTCGCGTCGTGTGCGGCGTAGCGCATATTAGGGAACTCGATAATTGTCGTGAAACGATCGCCTCTCCAGCTCCGATTCGCATTCGTTCCGGAGACGACTGTTGCCTTTCTCTACCTTCTATGCGAAACCGTGGCCATTTTCGCTAACGCTCTGAATATTTAACACTCCGGTTTACATAGTTGTCTCTGGTCCGACCGCGCCACTGCCATAGGCGTTTAATTAAAAGCAAATGTCACCGCCCCGACCGAAAATCCACCGTCGCGTGGTGCCCAGAAATACAATTTTCTACTTTTTTTACTTCTACTGAATACTGAAAGGAGTTCAATTATGACACGGAATCGATTACATTGTACATTGTATGCTCCCAATGTGAACTTGTTTGAAGAATTGTGAGTTGATTGCTGATCTTTATACGAAATATAGATTTTTGTATCAACCCTCGGGCAGCAGAGCGTAACTAGATTGCATAACTAGATTTTTATGCAAAATAAAATTGTCCGCATCGATTGTGAGACAGCAGAACATAATCAGATATTTATTTCCTTTCTTAATCGTTGTAACCAGATGAAAATAATGTAGCATAAATGTTTT
This sequence comes from Halictus quadricinctus, assembly GCA_028454245.1. Classification (NCBI taxonomy): domain Eukaryota; kingdom Metazoa; phylum Arthropoda; class Insecta; order Hymenoptera; family Halictidae; genus Halictus; species Halictus quadricinctus. The sequence goes on from CM052112.1 coordinate 1,142,833, forward strand.
TTCTATTTTACCACGTTTTTATTAACTCGCTTTTTTCTCTGTTCGGTACAGATTTTGCAATTGATTTTAAACTAACTTCCCGATGGGTTAGAGACTTTAAACGTAGCTCAGATTTGGATGACAACACACACACACAAGACTAAAAAGTCTAAAATAATTTTTCCTAGCCCTTTACAGACAGTCCTGAAAATTTGTGATTCTGAATTTTTCGTAGCTATGAAAATACTTGTAAGATTTAAAACGTAGGGCACATGGAATAGATAATTGATGCATGAATAGTTCACCTAAGTCACTAACAATCTTATTGCACTGCGAATGGTATGAACTATTGTGTGCGTTGAACATTTCCGCAAAGGAAAAAATTACTTCAAATCACCTCGGGAATCACGCCTTTCGAGGAAGTACATTTTTGGGACACCCTTATATGAATTGTAAGAAACAGGAATTATATAAAAATGTATTTCCGATTTTAATAATTTCTTCTAATATCTTTACAGTCATTTTTCTCATAAATGCATGTTCAGCTTAGAAACTAATTGAATAGTATTTATCTTTTGTTTATTAAATTAATTGATACACGAAACCAAATTCCACGTTTCAAATAATTTTGGGTTCCTTTCCGATAGGATATTGTGTATTGTTGACACATGTAGTAGCTTCAGGTATAAGGAAGAAAAAAAAAGATTATAGCAACCACGTTTCAATCTTGTTTCAGCGGACCCGCAATTGCAAAATAAAATTATTGAAGCCGCGCAACTCGACCTCCGCGGAACGACAATGAAGGAAATTCTAGAAAAACCAATAATTCACGCGAGCACATAGCGAAGAATAAAATTTCCTGAAAAACCAATATAGAAAAAACTACATTGGTCCGTATCAGTTCTCTCCGGTCTAACTTTTGCAACCGCGTTGTAACGACGATAAATTTCCCTGGCGTGTATTCCATCGAATTCTCTCTGGGCACGGGAAAACGTTTCGACCGAAACGAAAATCGAGTTTCCAGCATTTTCATCGCGTAATAGTATTTTACAGGATTTGCATACACATACACGCTCACACACATCAGTACCTATCCGCGATTCTCTCCCGACATGTAATGAAAAATTTTATTGCCTGGAAACAAATTTAAATATAAAACTTTGTTTACGGAAGTCTGCCGCGTATTGTAAATATTACGCATGAACAAAACTGCAATTAACATCAGTCCGAAAAATACAATTTATCTCTCGGATAGGATGGTTTTTAGTTTGAAATATTATCTGTTGTACCCAGTATTTTTAACTACACTTTAAAGTATAATATTTCTCTATGTAGATTTTGGAAATTATGTTAAATTAATTCTATGGACTTGATGCATCGCTTTAGGAATATACTGAACATTTTTTTGGGATATCAGTTTTGCAATCTAGGATAAATTATTGCATGCACATATATTATTTTAGAAATGGAAGAACGAAGGGTGTAGAACCTATTAACGATAATTTTATTAACACACGAATAAATAAACATTTATTAAGCTTCCTCTGCTTCAAATTGTAGTGGTCAAATTGAAAAAATAAATATAAAAACTTCAATTGTCAATTAATAGGCTCACCAAATTTTAAATTGCAATACTCAATACTTTTCTTTTAAAAAATTGTCAACTAGAGGAACCCATACCTTGAAAAGAATTGAGTTTCTGATTTTCTTTTTTTTTATGACCAAAACAAGCTGAAAAATTTAGATATATAATTATATATTTGAGTTCCAATAGCTGTAACTTTTTCAATTTTGAGTCTTTCAAAATTGGTTTCCACAAGGACTTTTCGTTTGGTTTAATACAAAATTGAAGAAATTTAACTAAAAATTTCATCCCTCCAGGAGAAAATTCCTAATATATAATAGTATACTATCTTTCAGACAAATTTTGAAACGATACTACACAAACATGATACGATAAGATGTACGTATCGAACTTCTAAAGAAAAATAATTTCATACGATTACAAATTCGTCGAGTTTCTCTCAGTTTTTAACCGCTTAAAGGTACGCAACCTCTTAATTTTTAGCAGTACAGTGAATTCTCGATATATGTCATCAACACGGGTCTTGCCAGCGTCATGTATCATCCAGGAAACATAGCCGTGTTATGTTTGCACTCCTCGGCGTTCGAGGCCGCTCACGGGCTATATCCCGCGGTAGTGGGGATAATTCCGCGACGTTTATCGTCCAGGCTTTGTCGACATATACAGAGAAATCACTGCAACTTAGGCGACTTTCGCAGTATATTTACGAATTGCTTACGCGTCGGAGTGGCCGACGCGACGGTCGAATTAAAGGCAGCTTTTTTACCGTCGTTGACGGGGGAGGGAAAGGTGAAACGAAAAATTGCAGGATACCATTTTTCAGCAGCGAGACAAACGTTTCGGCTCGGCAAGTCACGGGTATGATCGTGTTTACGGCGGGCAAGTAACGAGGGAGGTCGTATTTCTCCGTGTCGTCCGCGAGGATAAATCTCGAAAAATTGCAGCTGCAGCCGTTCGTCGCCGAAAACAACGGCCGTGAAAAAAAAGCCGTGTCGCCGCGTATATTTTCCGATGTTTCCTCTCCCACTTTTTTTTTTGTTTGCTGCTCCGCGAAGACGAAAGGTTAGTAGAAAAAAATCGAGGGCTCAATAAACGCACATCGAAAAAAATTTTCGGCCCTCCTCGGTGCGTCAGGAAAACGTTTCGGTGCGTTTTTTCTTCATTCTTTCTCGAAGCGCAAAACGATCGACGCGGATCGAAAAAAATTTCCTCCCGATCCTCGATGCTATGAAAAAATCGACCCGACTAACCGACAGCCATTTGGCACACGAACGGGTTAGGCGCTCGCTCGAATTTTAGGATTTTGGCTTAGGGAACCTTCCTAGGACCTTTTTCGTGGATTTTGAAACCTTACCTGCTGTTACCAGGAGGCTGTTATGGTTTTCTTAGTTGTGGAGGCGGAAATTGTTATGAATATTTTATTTGTAAGAGAGTTTATGCGATCTTCATATTTTTATTACAAATTTTAGATTTTAATTAGCTGAATTGCAGGTGTAAATATATTGTGATTCTGAAAATATAGTCTCTTAATGCATTAATTAGCAAGAAACCATTCGCAGCATTTTTAATTAAAGGATCACTTTTCATTTTTAAGAGAAGGTATTTTTTAATTGAAGAAAGATATTGAGCATAATCAAATTATGTTAGTACTTTATAATTTGTCAATAAAATAGATTGCTTTTTGTATGTTTCATTGGAAGAGAAAACGAAACACACTAGTGCAAAAATCATTTACTTTTCAGTATAATTGTATTTGTTGGAGTTTTACATATTTTTATAAGATATTGCTCATTGTTTGGCTTAAAAGTTGGACAACTTTAAAAATCAGTACTTACCCAGCACCATGCTCTTCAGTTATACTTGCAGTAAAAGTCAGAGTAATTACACGATTGGTAACGTGTAATTACTCTTCTTCTTATTACAAAAAAAAACTTAACGAATTATGAATTGGTACTAATTGTTAAAACTACATTCGTTTAGCGTAAAATACGACAGGATATTAAAAGAAGCTGTATATGAATGGACAATTATACAAACGTATTATTATTATTTGCTTCTTGCTTTAAATCATATAAGGTTTTATACGATAGTATTGCGAACATTTGTGCGTTTATTCATAGTCGTTTATAAAATATATGAGATTGGAAAAGTCAAGACTAAACAATTGGTTTCAATGGAGCATGGAATTCAAATACTTTTATTGCTGACTACATTTCATAGAATGGTGCATGAAATTCCGTACTAACGACATCGTATAATTTCTGTGTTCAATGAATCACTGCAGGATGCATTTTATCGGATTTCTACATGCAAGTGCCCCTAAACGGCATTCGGGGATTTACGGTATACGCGAGAACGTATTTTTTCTATTCATATAGTATTTCAGGACAACGACTTTCATATATGCAAATTCAATATCCAATTCAATATATTGGACAATACAAAATGTTTTAATATCAAATTTAATCAGTCAATAAGCCCCTTATTACCTCAAACGAATAGAAATAATTAAAAATTGATACAAGATTTAAATTACTATAGACAACGCAAAATTATTAGACATTGCAAAATTATTTTCATAATTTTGAAGATATATCGAGTCACAATTAATTTTAAGAACAAATTGTAATGAAGTGTCTATCAAATGCTAATTACTTGTCATATTCAAACTACCTGACAAAGGATAACAAGCAATTGCAAATTATAGCAAATATAGGTATAATTGCTATCTGTACTGATAAATAAAATTGATATATACTAAAATTGTGTATGCCTCAATTTACTAGTTTTCGTTTTAAAAAAAACGTGGCAAAATGGTTATTTTACTGAAACGAATTTTCCCACTTTTAATCGTTTACAACTCGTAAACTAAGTAACCAATATCCATGAAATATTCAGCATGAATATAATTTATTCGAGTCAATAGAACACATTTTTTAAATTTTCAATACAGTCTCAGATAAAAAAGCTGAAAAAACCAACTTTTACTATTTCTTTTGCGATTCCGACCAATTCATATTTTTTTCAAAAATCTTTTACACCTCGTCTAATAAACTAATCCTTCTAACTTCTCAAAAACACTAAAGTTATTCGGACTAATTTGAAAAAAGTTATGCTGTTTCAAATGGTGTGTAATCAGTTTTGCTCCTTACTGTATATTTTAACTGATTTCAATGATAAAGATTGAATATGTGTTTTTCAAGTATTCATTATGCTTTGAAAATAAGTATAATTAATATAGGCACAGTAATTTGTACCCCCACGGTAATCGGGTCCCTGACCTTACTATGAAATTGTTCCAGGAAATATAGTAATACTTTCGCCGAATTTCCGATGCAACGTTAAGCCGGACGGTTGAAGGGTTTATCCTTTCCCTGGTGATCATTACCCTAAACCGGATATTTGAGAAAGGGTTACGCCTTCGGCGACCGGATCGTTCAAAGGAAAAGGGTTGAGGGCGCGTGGCGATATCTTCGGTGGCATGATTATGTGCAATAATAGAGGCAATCATACCCTTTACTGTGCGTTTCTTGCGTCGGACTGTCCACAGAAATTATTTGTGGCCTACCGACGCGACGTGCAATTTAACTCGCAGCAACATTATGAATCAATAATTACTTAACCACGGCAACATAAATATCTATTTGAGTCCGTAAATTATGTAGGATTAAACATATTTACGAACATTCATCCACTTTCAAATTTATATTAATCCATTTGTTTGTAACTGCATCAATTTTCATGTGCAATTATATGCATCTGCTTGAATGTGTGATTGAATGTTTATGGATGCAAACAAGTAAATATTTAAAGGTGAGATCACGTGCGTTAAAAACTAATATGCCAAACATTTATGTGTACAATTTAATGTTTAATTTCATATTCTATTGTTGCATGTTTACATCAATGTATGTATACATTTAATTAATATTAATATGTTATATTTATATTATTACAAATTTGATTTTAATATTATTCGTTTTCTAGGTGCTGTATTTTCCAATGTATAAAACGAAATAAATAAATAAAATCAATAAAATCAACATTATAGAAGTAAATGAACACAATTAACTCGAGCCAAGTGAATAGGTATGGTTAAATTTATCGAGGTAAATAAATAATTTTCTGTTGCAGCTAGACCGGTTCGTGGGCGTATTAGAGCGTTATTGTGAAGGACACAGCAGATTTCTCCATGAAATCACGTCTAGATATTCCACAACGGCCGAAACACCGTAAAGGGTATGGTCGAGCCCACCACCCCCATCCATCAAATTTACGATCGCCATTTGCAAATTTTCCCCTTTACAAAGGCTTAAGGCTCTGTCAAGGCCGGCCGTCTGCGTTTTATGATTTAACCCTAATTAAAGAGGTAAGCGGCCGTGGCCTCCGTTACTTCCAGTAAGCAAAATATTTCCTGAACGCCTGTCGCCGTTCGCCTGCAATTGCGAGGCAACATTTCAGAACTCTGTCAATGCACGTTGCAACGTGGCACTAAATAAAACTGTCGCGTACAATCGTAACTCGACTCTGAAATGAAATACATAATCCAAAACCTTTTTGTCGAACGACTAATGACACCGGAACACGGTTTTAATCCCCCCCGGTAATTTATTTAACAGTGAAATTCATAATTCTCGCTTTTCCATTAAATCTCGATTTCCCAACGAACAGGATTCACTTCGGTCGCAGTATCGCAGTATGTGCGGGAAAGCTTCTGAACGAATGAATAAATATCTCAGCGAAAAAGACATAAATATTGATGATACATAGCAAGCCAGCTTGTCATTAAAAAAAAAAGTCCTGCAGATTAGTCGAGACAGGTAAATGTCCTCGGACAACGCGTTCACCATCACGACGGGACTTTGAACACTTTCGGCTCGGGAAGATTTGGCCACCATAAAGCCGCTCGTTTGGCTCGTGGACGGGAATAAAAAGAAGGGGACTTACCGAAGGGTAAGGCCGCCGGCTGTCTCCACGGTAGGGGTAACCTGGCAATATACCCGGGAACCGCAAAATTTTTCCTAACTATCATATTTTTTCCTCTGCCATCTTCTCAAGGGGTTGCTGGGGTCCGAGGTTGGGTAATAAACCCATAAAAAAAGTGCGAGTCCTGGGAAGGGTCAAGTTCGTAAGGATTGTAAAAGGGGTTGTAGGCGTGCTGAAAGGGAAAATCCGTAGAGCTTAAAAATCGCGAAGACACCGTAAACCTTTCGGAGACCGAGAGAACTTTTTAACTGCACCTTTTTTTTGTCCGTTTCCTTCTCCTCCCGCTCGTTCTTCACCCTTAACACCGGCTCGCGATCGTAAAACGATCGACGAGGGGTAAAACGATCGAGGGATGCATCTTTTCCCGGGACTCTCTCGCTTCTTTAGGCCCCTGTCAAACGCGTCTTGGAATCGCCCGACACTGGCAGCCACGGGGTTGTAAAAGGGTTGCGATGTCTGTTCTCACCCTTTCATCAACAATCGCAGCTTAAGTCGCGGTGGCAGGGTTAAAAAGAATTGCTCAGGATGCAATTGCCGCCGTTGACGGAACCCTTTTATTGGTGATCAGCGATCCTTTCTGCTTAACCCGCTCGAATACACCCTTTTTGTGGCGTGCTGTATTTTTCAAGGGGTTACCCCAGGGTATGTCCAACCCCTTCTAGAAGCAAAAGGTCGCCGGCACGCGACGGCACGTGTCCACGGATATTAACCCCTAGATGGGAAACAAAGTTTCAGGTGTTTGGGAACCGTTTGCACCACTAAAACATAATGATCATCGGACATTGTTTTGGGCAGAAGGTGCGGCGGGGAATCCAGGTCAGATTTCCAGATTTTTGAATTCCGATTTTATTACCCTCGTGGACTGCTTGGAAGGGTTAGGGCCTGCTCTCTGGCAGCTAATAAATGCCGATTGTAGTGTTCTGGTGGAAAATTGTGGGAAATTATTGTAACTCGTTCTATTATTTTATAACTCCTTGATACTACTCCTAGCTGGATATATTCAATCGAAATGGTAAATATAATTGTTAAAGGGATTGTTCGAGTGTTTATTAGAAACGATGAATAGTATTGGTGTAAACGATATTTGTGAGTGGTGATTGTTTTTGTATTGTGTGTTTGAGGGCGCGTGCGCGAGAGAGACGCTGGGAATGAGGTTATGTTCGTACCACGTTGTGGTAGCGCGTCGTTGTATGCCTGAGTGTGCGCCGTGTGATTGGTAGTGTAAGAAGAGATATGTTATTCATACATAAAAATATATATATATATTATTAAATACAAATTGCATTGTGAATCGAGGTTGTCTCCCGTTCTTTTATCACAATATTTACATAGAGTACTGATACGATGATATAATGTGAAATAAAACACTATCGTTATGTGAACATTGTAAAAAATTTTATATCGTTTTTTTGATAACAATGAAGATGTCAACACAGGTTGTTAAAGACTACGCTTGGCGATGATTGCATCCTTTCTCGTTATGTACCCCTAAAAAGACAAACATATTTACTCTTACGTTAACTATTATGAAGAAAACATTTTAAAGTATCAATTATAGAACTCCTTATCGTAAAAATCTAAATTGATGGTTGTCAATGTAAATATTTTCAAAATTAAAAAAAATTGATATAGCCAACTAAAAAATTCCTGGCGGTGAAAATGGATTAAAAATGTAACTAATTATTAAATAATGCTTAGTTGTATTCTAAAAATATATAAATGCCGTAGACGTATAAAAATCAATTTACTTCGAAGCTAGTACACTTTTGAGACACAAAAATTAATATAAAGTGAGTCATTAGATTGTAGAAAGTGTGGCCATCTAAACAATTCTTTAAGACGAAAATACTGTGACAATGTCATTAACATTTGTTGATTTTAAATGTTACCTTGCATTTTAAAAATGTGTGAATACCAAGAACGTATAAAATGGTGTTTCCAAACTAAAGAAGTAAACATTAATTGCTGTTCCGTCCTTCAAAAACGACACAGGAAACGCAACCATCGTTCTTCGCCGAGAGAATTGATTCCATTTCCGTCGGTTGATAGATTTTCTTATATCTCATGGAAAGAATACAATGGAAACGCGCGAGTTTGCTTCCGAAAGCACTCTTCCAAAGTTGCTCGAAAGGAAAGCATTTTCCGACGAAATCGTCCGCCGCCATTATCAATGCTCAATGGGTTTGTGGATTTACTGATTCCCTCGAACAATTCGAACGGTGACAGTGAAAGTGTTCTACAAGGTTTTTCGGGTTTTTAGGCGCTCTTTTATCCAAGTGAAATTTGTCGAAAGAGAATTACGGGTGCCCCGGGTGTCCGCATCATTAAATCGTCATTATCTCCGCGTAGAGTTTTTCCGTGAAACGTTGCGGCACCGCAATACATACATTTTTTCCGCAGCATCGATTGTAAAATCCGCAAACGCCATTTCATTTTTACAGTCCCATTCGAGCGAAAAATGCGGCCCCGGAATTTCAGCGCGAACACACTTTTACGACGAAATTTTTGCGCGTGTCCAGTGGTGCGCTCTCTTGTTTTTTTTTCTTTTTTTTTGCTCGTTTGCTTTATTTTAATGGACACGCGAACGAAAGTGTTTTAAAATATTATCCTCGTTCCGGAGCGTGAATGGAACTTTAGAGGGCGAAATAAATATAAATGCTCGCGATTCGCGCGCGTGCGATACGAAACCGGTAGAATGGTACAATTTATTTGTCGTTTCGATTAAAGGGTAATTGTCGTCGGCGTTTCGTGCGCCGACGAAATTTAGGAGCGAAATCTCGGACGGAATTAGTGGGGAAATTGCTGTGTATGATAGTTTGTGTAACGAACTTCACAGAATAATGCGTTTTGTGGAAATTTGACCCTTGACCTGGAAACATTATGCACTGCAGATTTGAATATTATAGGTAGACTGCGGATCCTTAGAAAAATAAACGTGAATTATACAAATTGCGAGATATGCAGTGGATCCAAAAAGTATTTCGAAGTTGGTAATTAAACAGTGACAATTTATTTTAAAAACACAGTTCAACAATCAGTAAACAATACTACAATCAAAATTTAATGTGAATTTTTCAAAATTTTCTCCTGACAAATTACACCGCAAATAATTTAACGTTAATTTTAGAACAGAAAAGATAAATACGGGATTCTATATTTCTGATCAGCTTAGTTGAAAAATTTTGAAAAATTTTTTTCAGTTTTTGTGTTATTCTTATGGTCTTGTACGAAACCTTCTCAACGAATTTCACAGGCTTGCTCCATCCGGAAAAGAGTGGACAACTGAGTAAGTAAATAAGCAACTGAAATGAATTTTCTCATCAATAATTACTATGAACAATTGAAAAGAAGTTCGACCATCGATAAATGTTGCGAACGATCGAAATGAACTTCTCTCATCGATAAATGCTTTGAGCAATCGAAACAGTTTTTCTTCATCGATAACAGTTATCGAGGAGGATCCAATAGTTTGTACTCTAGTAACTGTTGTTTGTAACGAAAAAGTATAAAAATCGATATTTTTGAATCATTTTGTTCCTCGAATTTTTTTCTTTATATTTTTGTGTAGACTACCTTAAATTTCTTAGTAACTTTATTTTTTACCTCGGCTTGGAACTCGTGTTTCACTGGTCGATCTAAACCGCAGAGTATCGACGCAAACGTGAGAAGATATGCCAACTTGGTCTCAGCTTGAAACGTCCTGATTACACGCTAAATCATCGGTGGAGCTCTCACAACAGTGAATCCGTCTTTCGGCAGGCGTTTTATTATCCGGAGGCTGTTCCAAAGCGTTCGTTGTCGACCCGGTTCCGCCAAAGTCGCTTTTCGAAGATCACGGATCATGCGAACAAGAAGAGGAGGAGGAGGAGGATGAGAAAGAGACAGGGGTACACAGTTGTCCTGTGTGTCGGCGATTTTCGGAGGATGTTGTCCAAGAAGAGGAACCACGAGAATATGCCGAGCATGCCGCCGCAGGAGTATCCCGTTGCGCCTCACGTCCGAACGAGTTTGCTCAGCATGGTCCGGTCTTGGTCGGGCCGGATTTTTCCCCTCTCGCTGGTGCAGCCTGCTCAATTTGCACTTCATTTGCTTCAGATCGGGTTGCTCTCTTTTTTGGCACGCGCACTGCTGCGCGCTACATGCAACGACGACGACGACGACGACGGGCCCGCTCATGAGGGTCGCATCACCACGGGATCTCCCACGAGATCGCGGTCCGGATTCTTTCACAATCGGATAACCGCTTGCGATGCCTGTCCAACGTGATCAACGTTACCAGCACCGTCGACAAGCATAATAAAAGAAATTGGACGTCGTAGCCTTGATTTGATAGCCGCGTCATGTGCCAGCGACTTGCTCAGCATGCTGCGACTAGGGTTGCGAAGAAAGTTTGCTGGAACTTCAGGGTGAATCCGTAGACTGCTCGGATCTTGAACTCGCCGACGCACGGTGGTGCCAAATGGCCAAAAAACGGCAAAAATTCTGTAAAAACGAAACTATCCAACGAATTTGTTTGAAAATTTGTGGAGAGATTGCCACAGGTACAACGCTTGTTTGGCAGAAAAATTTTTGTATAAAGTTGTTAACATCAAGTAATATGGGCTAATCGAACATCTCTGTTTTCTGCCCATTTTTTATTTATGGAAGCATACAACGAATCCTTTAATAGATTTTGGTCTGGAACTAATCGTTTTGGCAGGGTGTAATATTGATCTAACTTTATGGAAAAAATCATGAGACCCTTCGAGACCGTTTCGCCAAAATTTAAGTTTAAATATCAACTTTCAGAATTTCCAAGAGTGAATCGTGCGGAAGTTACTATTATTTGATGTTTCAGGTGAAATTTTGAAGGGATACATATCATATAATAAAAAAAAAAACTAAAATCGGAACTAAATATTTTAGAAAAAAAGAAACTAAATATTTTAGACCTGAAACATCAAATAATCGTGACTTCCGCGCGATTCATTCTTGGAAATTCCAAAAGTTGATGTTTAAACTTAAATTGCGGCGGAAGCATCTCCATAAATAAAAAATGAGCGTAACGCAAAGGGGCTTCAAGTTAGTCCATATTACTTAATGTTAGACAACTTTTTTTGGAAAATTTTTTTGCCAGTTAACAGTTGAAGCCATTTGCAATAACCCATATGATTTGTAGACCCCTAAGTATTCAATTATAGTCAGAGTAATTACATAACTATCGCACTGAAAACTGATGAATTCCCAGGAGCGAAGAAATGGTTTACCATGCGTATATCTCCGTAAAAAATTTTTTTTCAAAAATCTGACTTTGGCATCATCATGCACGCACTGTTAGGCTATACAAAAATAACTATTTTTTTTATAAAAATCGAAAATTTATAAAATGGATTTTTTGCCGCCTTGGCACCACTGTGCGACATTTTTGCGATATTTTTTATTCTCGAAAATGAAGAACCTTAAGAAGATTTAATGAACGTGTTCATAGATATTTCGTACATCTTCCTTGTTACAGCTTGTGTAGGTTCAACGTGAATTCCACAGGAAACAGAACGAGATTTACGACGGCTTTAATCAGATATTTCTCATGGGAATCCTAGGATCGTAGATTTCTTTCAATAGTCCGTGGCTACGGTGTATTCGTCCATGTTTCAGGATATTTCTCAATTTAGGCGGTTCAGGTGTATGCCATTCAATTAATCATCGAACCATATTTTTTATTAACGGACTTGCGTGGGTACACGTCGTGACGTCTCTGCGTAGCTCTGTTCCCATGGGACGAACCCGTTGGTCAGAGTGTGACCATGATTACGTATGGAAATCCGAGCTACAGAAGGATTCCCCATACGTCATGGAAAGGAGCCCACACTTTCTAGACACACTTCGAAACACGCATTGTGACGTACACAATATCTCTCTCTCCTTCTTGTGTAAAGAGAGATCAGTTTTTAATAGAATCTTCGTCGACTTATTTACAGCTTGAAAAAAGAGTGGCGAGGTTTTTTCTTTTCCCAATGTCAATCGATAGCGTGAAGTCATTATTAGACCGAACTATGCGTTTATAGGTAGGTATTGCTGGAACGTGTGCCTCTTACCGGAGCAAGAGAAAATCCTGGACGAAGTGGATGGAACAAATGATCGTGATCAATTTATTTCAATAATATTTTAGTCATTGTCTAACCACTCAGGTTAGTTTAATACGGGACTTGTAATAATTGGTAATAAGGGACTTGTACCCCTTATCGGAGCAAGTCAAGAAAATCCTGGACAAAGTGGTTGGAACAAATGATCGCGGAATTCAAACCGAGTTCGATAGTATCTCCCAGCCTGTGCCGAGATGCACAAGCGGCGTCGATTACACCGCGTGGGCGCAAATTACAAGCGGAGATACATCCACTGAAAGGACGTCGATTATTCCCAGCGCGGGAATTTCGCAATCCTCTCGTCGGTTCTTCCTTTTTCTTTTTTCTTTTGTTTTTCTTTTCGTTTCGCGTAATAGTTCCACAGCTGGATGAGGACGCAATCGGCCGTCCGAACGTGACATTTCGACGGATCGGTGGTGTGCCTAGGAACACCATCAGGTGAAAAAGCCAATCCACCGTCGCGGAAAATAAATGATCTCCGGGACGATCTCTGCTAATTGAACGATACGCGCGCACGGCCGTCAAATCCTTTATCCTTTGTCGATCCTCCGGCGTGCCGTGCAAAGGTGAGATATCGAAATGCCACGCAACAAGAGTAATATGTTACGGATCACAATGGACACGGAGTGTCTCGGATCAAAACTGAAATATCGCCGGCCTGTTTCTCGAATTCCTCAGGTGTTTGAGTGATCTTTGCCTGTTGGGAGTCGGTCGAAGACATTTAACCCGGCGAAATAATCTCTCGAGTGCATACTCCATGACGCGTTCGCTCTTGCGCAAGGATTCACAAGAAGGAATCTCTGAAATTTCATTCGGAGAAAATATTCCACCACATCGTATATACGCTCGGATGTTTTCACTAGATTGCTCTATTTATTAGGTTGGCAAGAAAATAATTTCACTAATAGATGGCTTTATGTTTTGTTTGATTGACTTCTGTTAAATTTAATCCTAAATTTATTGAGATTGTCCGGAATTTTCAATATAATAAATGCTTGGACAAGGAAATTTATTTCACTATTTTCCATAAATGAATTTTTGCAGTTTCAATCATTGTAAAATATAAAACCGATCAATCTCTCGCAGGGACCCTAACCGTTATAACCGAAAAGAAAAAAAGTCCTGGTATAACAAGTAAATAATGATTATAAGCAATCAAAAAATTTTCCCCCACTAAATTTTATCGTAGAGAGAAATTGATTTCGATCACTTGTAACAGTTATCAATGAGATAAATTTATTTCGATCGCTCATAAGAGTTAATGATGAAGGAAATTTGTAATAGTTATTATTAAATAGTACAACTCTCAAATATCAGACAATCAACTATTTCATACATTTTGTATTCATAAAATGAATTACTTCAATCAAAATTTAATATGAGAAACATGAATTTTCTTCTTCTTGACTTGATTGACAACTGTTATGAGCGATCGAAATAAACTTCTCTCATCGATAACTGCTTTGAGCAATCGAAACCATTTTTCTTCATCGATAACAGTTATCGAGGAGGATCCAATTTTTCGGACACTAGTAACCGTTATTTTCAACTAAAAAGTATAAAAATCGATATTTTTTCGTCATTTTGTTCTTCGAATTTTTTCTTTATATTTTGTCTATTAGGTTGGCAAGAAAGTAATTTCGGTTTTCACTAATAGATGGCTTTATGTTTTGTTTGATTTACTTCTGTTAACGTTGCATTTGTTTTCTTTCTGACATTTCATAACTGCATCTTTTGGGTTACTTTTGTAGCAAATTACACGTAATATTGATTAAAATTGTTAGTTCTGTGTCAATTTGAACATGCAGTGCAAAAACGAACATTATAGGCACATATTGCTTTTTTATTTCCGTAGAGGTAAAAAAGCTGCCGAGGCTCACAAAGATGTATGTGAAGTTTATGGTGTGGATTGCTGAACAGAACGCACGTGCCAG
>CM052112.1:1157938-1179833 GCA_028454245.1 Halictus quadricinctus
GCGGAAGAATAAACCAACATGGGCATGTTGATGCCGGAGAGGAGGGGGTTAGTTTTTGTACGGTTCTTTTTCTTCTGGAAGCACTACCGTTAATTAATCGATGACCGAGCCCCGTTAGACTGTGAGGAGCGAATTCCGTATTCCGCGTATCACGTCGCATTAATTGCCAGCGGCGCGGCGAGCGGTGCAATTTTAAGAAATTAATCCGCGGCTGTCTGAGTAGTGGGGGGATGGGACCACTCCAGAAAGCAATAACGTCGAAACCACGAGCGTGACTCTCGTTTCCACAGGATCGCTTTACCGGAGCTATTACGTTCCCACGTGCTCATGGGAGAGCAAAAGTAGTAGTACACACCAGCGATATGGCGGCTCGTAAGACCAGGTGGTACGGTATAACACTGGAACAGCATTCCACGTTGCAAGTGATGCGCGGCACCGCGCCGCGCCGCGCCGCGCCGTGCAGTGGCCGATGCACACGACCCCTGCAAGACCGATGGACGAGATACCACGTCTCGAGACCAACCTGAAGCTCTATATGCTCGCATAAATTGCATGGTTCCACCCCGCATCGATCGTCTCTCGAAAATTCAAAATGACGGCGGACCTGCGATTTTTCTACAAACTCTGCGAAATCGCTGCAGAAATTAATGCTCTAATTGGAAATCAAGTTGTATGCACCAAAATAAATGCTATGCGGAACACTTAATCAATCATAAGAGTGATATGATTTTTGGTGGATTTACAAATTCATTTTTGTATACTCCTTTTCTGAAAAAAGTAGCAGACCCCCAAATTTTCGAATTCAATTCAATGAAAATTCGATATAAAATGGTTAGTTAACAGGTTGACTCTTGTGACTCACAAATGGGTGCCAGAATTATTTTTTTAGGTTTAAAAATAAATATGGAATTTTGTTTGAATCTGTGAGCTGCAGAGGGGATGAAGCACTAATTTGTGATAAATCGTAATTTTTCAGTGTCTTCGTTTAAATAAATATATAAGATTTTGTACAATTTTTAGTTCGACTGTATGGACAAATTATTTTTGTCTTGAAGAACATTAATGAAAATAATGGATCTTCTGCTTCTACTCCTATACGATTCTATATGATTTTCTCTAGAAGAGTACGTGTTCTAGATTATTTTAGTTTGCATGGCACTTCCAAGTTAAATAACTTAATTTCAAATTGAAACAAGTAAAAACTCAACTGATACAATTCTATATTATTTTTAAAATTACGTTTAACAGTTTGTATTCAATTGTACACTAGATCAAATTGTAAATTATATATTACTTTTGAAATTATGTTTCACAGCACCTATCAAATTGTTCCAATTTAAATAATCGCATCATGGGTATATTTATGTTGATTTCTAAAGGGAGATGAATCTGCATGGAAGAATATCTATTTCTTTTTTATATATTTATTCTTCTTCTCTTTTTCTTCCTCTTTCTGAAAATGTAAAAATAAACTCCTTATCTACTTCTCCCTGTATTATAAACAATCTAATCTGAGAAATAAGACAGATCTCAACAATTCTACTTGCGTAGAATCGAATACTTCGTGGATTATGTAGCTCCTCTGCTTAATATTCGCGACAACGCGTCCGCAACAAATATTCTGCCTCGATTTATTCTGAAACGAAACTTCCCCCGATAAACTACCCCTATACATTTCCGACTTAGTTTCCCATGTAAATTCACCCATTGGGATTCTACCTCCAGTCCGTAGACACACTTTTAACCGCATGCTGAGAGAGCAATTTTTCCCTTCGACCGAATTTCATTTCTCAGTTTCCCTTTACGGTTGCGCCGATTCGCTTTCCAATGGAGCTCCGCGAATAATTTCAATCCACCCGCGGAGGAATTCATTTAAGCCGATACCTGGAAGGGAAAGTATTAAAAATCTCATTCCAGCTGGTTTTCTGGGCACCTGTATTCCGCAAGCTCGCGATTGTCTGCAGCTCATTCGACGCGGATACTCTTAAATTACTCGTGAAAACAAATATTTATTACCGTTTAATGGGAAATTTTTCTGGTAAATATTCTACCCCAGAACGTCTCAATTTTTCTTTGTCGTGCTGGGTGGAAACAAGCGTGTCATGCAATATTAATGACGCAATATTCCATGCGAACTTTCGTCGGTGCACTCTCGCAGCAACCTATTTGTGCGAATGAATAATTAATTACCGGGACGGGAGACGTTCGCATAATCGCGACGCATCGTTCTAACATTAACTGAACACTGTCGCGTGCAAATTTCTAACTGTTTTCGTCCGTGAAATTGTTTAAGCGGATCAGGTGGAGGGAATAAACTGTTTATTGTTTCGGACTGTTCTTGGTGCAGAAGTCACTCTGCCATAAGCGCGAGGTTTTGGCAACGACGACAAGCTTGTAGAGAGACCTGGGCGATGGCGGTAGGAGTCACAGCATAGGCCAAATATGGCGGAATCGGGGGTGCATTTGTTGCTGTTTTGCGGGTCAAACTTCAATCGGGAAACTGTGATTTTTGTCACTTTTAGTAGGTTGATTCCTGTATTAAAATTTCATATTTTGTATTGTGCATCACACAAAATACAGAATGAAGCAAAAGTTGCTGTCGCTAGACTACAGATTTTATGCATACAAAACCGAATCATTATTGTATACTTCTCGACTTCTTAGAATGATTGAAAAACAGTATATTTTTATTTAGGTTCGTACAGTTACCTTAGACATTTTTTATTTTGCATAAGAGTCCGCAATCTATCTGTCATCGACCCAATTATTCCTCATAACTGGACTGCCGAATTTATAACAAAAATGAGTAGGTGAAATATGAAACAGCGAGAGAAAATAATTTAAGACCGATACGTCAGCATCAAATTATTAAAATTATTAAAAGCAGTGAAGAATATATATGACCAGTGCAATTGATGAAAACAATTTTTATTTTTGCATGGAAACTTTAATAGTCAGTAAACAATTTAACACGAAAACTACCTGCCGGTCAAATTGACCGGTGCCAGATTATTTAATTTTGAAAAATAACATGATCTTGTGATTTTGATGAGGCAATCAATTTTAATGCTCGGTAAGTTTAGTGTTGAAGGGAATCTGCGAGCGTAAGAGGTTAGAAATCACGAACCTGATGGAATGCAGTTCCCGGGAGTGCGCAATTCGACGAACCAGTCGAAATTAAATCGTCAAGAGACTCGTGGCAGGATCCCGGACGACGGTCGATAATTCCGAGACATTTTCGTCGGCTATCTATCGTTTTCGGTTGAACAGAGCATACCTTTTCCGAGAAGAGATTAGGTGGCCATGGACCGTCGTTAATCCGCGTGGTCGCAGTAAGCCACTCTCGTAACGGAGCTCGAAATTCAGCGGAATCGACGGAATCGT
Source organism: Halictus quadricinctus (assembly GCA_028454245.1). NCBI lineage: Eukaryota > Metazoa > Arthropoda > Insecta > Hymenoptera > Halictidae > Halictus > Halictus quadricinctus. Next base: position 1,161,323 of record CM052112.1, read on the forward strand.
CCTGCGCGATCCTGCGGCATAAATTCGACCTGGCTGATCCGTGGAAGCTGACGATCGTTTCGTCTTTGGCTCGAGCTCCTTCTGTTTCTCGGCTACGTTTCGCACGCGAACGACAAACTATTGTCCACCGGCGACATCACCGAACAGGACACCATCCAGGACAAAATTTCTCCTTTCAGGGGATTCGCATGTTTGGACCTCTTCTGGTCGCTCGGACATGTATCATATTCAATATCGCTGTATATCATAATTCCAGCGGCAGTCTTTCTGCGTCTTTACCGGATTTTCTTCGAGATTTCGGGCTTTATGACCCACCCTGCTTGATATTCGACTCGCTCGTGTTACCGAACGGAGAGGTTTTTTTTTTTAAAGCCTTGCCACCTTTTCGTGTTACCGAAACGAGGGATTTGCGATAATGGCACCGGATCATTTGTGACAGAGGGCGACGAACTGATTAACGTTTATGTTTTCTTCGTTCGTAATCGCACGGCGTTCTCGCTCGCGATGTCATTTGCATTGCTAAATGGGACTCCGAGTGCACTCGTACGTATTTCAATATTTTATATTTGCTTCCGCGATAAATGCGATTAATACTTGTTTATTTAATACCTGACTCGCGCAGTCGAATTAGCTGCATATTTCTGTGGCGAAGCTGTTCGAAGGCTGATTGAAGACTACTACGTCTTTATAAAGAAACTAACCTCTGGTTAAACGTACAGGTTACTGAACTCGTTTCTCGAGAGCCAATTTACTTGAATGGTGTTACTTTCAAGAAATTATACATAGTAAGGGATAATATATACTCTGCACGTATAATTAACCTGTAAGTCCATTTTCCATTGGAGAAATTATACTCTATACAGTGTTCACTCGATATTTGTCCAAAACACGGGTCTAGCCAGGGACATATATCGGCCAGGAGACACTATTCTTTAGCTTTAGAGGCCTCGTGGTAGTGGGAATAATTCCGCGACGTTTATCATCCAGGCCTTGGCGACATATATAGAGAAATCAGAACGAGAAAATAATTCCTTAACACGTTAAGTGCCAAATACCAATCCCAGAAATTCTTAAAAAATCAGAGTAATTTAACTAATGAAACCGAAATTAGAAATTGAAAATGTATTATAGGGGTGCTGTCTTAACCCTTCTGAATTCTAAAGGTCCTAGTAAAATTTGGTTTATCTGGATATGTCGCAATAAACACGAATTTCTAAACCCAGCCAAAAATCACTGTCAGTCATATGTAACTGACGTGATAGCTAACTTGTTAATGAAAAGTGAGAAATAAAGTCAACATTCAGAAGACCATAAATTTAAAAACGCACGAAAATAATTTCTAATGTAAAGTAAAAAATAGAGTCGGCATTTAAAAGAAAAGAACAAGCAAAAATTCTTAAAATTTTTAAAATAAGATGTAGAAACCTATATCAACAAAACAATCTTGAACAAAATCAGTCGAATTTTCCTGCACGTTCCGCAATGCAAAATAAACGTACAAAAATACCTATTGAGTAGAACAGACCGACAAAAGCAGGACGAATAAATCCAAGGAAGACCGTAATTCCTTAATTCTACAAACAGTTTTGTGGACAGTTTTAGTAGACCATAATTCGGCCGATATCCTCGATACAAAAGGTTTCCCGAAGCAGCAATTTACACAATTAATAACACGAAGGATCCGCGTTCCGGGCCAGTACGTCACGGCAGTAATTCAGAATTAAGATGATTCCGTTCAGCGAGTGATCCCTTTGCGCTGGTCCCGGTGAAGTGGAAGCGTAATCCTGTCAGGACCCCGGGAGTTAATCACCGAAATTGCCGCGGCAAGACGAGAGTAAGAAAAGAAAAAAAAAAGAAATGGGGAGAAAAAGGGGGTGGTTAGGGGGTCAGGAGAGGGGGTGCAGTTTCGGTGGATCATTTTCGCTTCGGCGATCTCTGTGTTCAAGGGGTTAATCTCCCGAGATATCGTCTCGAGAGCCGCGGCCCCGGGTAGAAAGAATCGGAAGAATTAAAGTTGATGAAAGATCTTCCTGACGGCGATTTATCCCCGAGGGGTGATGCGATACCTCGGAGCCGACAGTCCCGCTCGTGAAATATCGTGGCTTATGAGAGCTCTCGGAGGTTTCGGGCCCCGGCAACGCTCTTGAATTTGTAATTCGTAAGTTATTGCGCCGTTCCCTTCTTCTAAAAGGACCATTACTTAGCGGCATCCCGTTAAATATCGCCGCGATTATGGGACGCGGTTTTCTGAATAGGACGCTCTCGGCCAAGGCTTCTCGATTCTATTCTCGGACACGGCTGCCATCCTGACAACATCCGCCATCGAGCTACCTTTTCACCTGTCCTCGCGAACGAAAAACGTTTGATCTCGTTTTTTCTTTCTCGCGGCGCACACCACTTTTAATTTTAGGTACGCTTTGCTGTGGCCGCGCACTTGATCCCCGGGAAAAAGAGTAGCCCGCCTCAAAGCGACGCAAAAAGCTAACTCGAAAATTGTCTTCTCATTTGAGCCCCCTTTGGGAACTTTGATCAAAGTTTCGGACAGTTTTTAAAAAGATTCTAATAAAAAGTTTATGTTATTGAAATTTAAAATAATCTACGCAAAATATAAAGACAAAAATTTGAAGAACAAAATGATTAAGAAATTTTTTATACTTTTCGGTTACAAATAATAGTTATTAGTGTCCAAAAAATTGGATCCTCCTCCATAACTGTTGAAGAAAAACTGTTCCGATTGATCAAAGCAGTCATTGATGAGAGAAGTTCATTTCGATCGCTCATAACAGTTATCAATGATTTTTCAATTGCCTTCATCAATAACTGTTGTGAGCGATCGAAATGAACTTCTCTCATTGATAACTGTTATAAAATGAAAATGAATTTTTCTCAACGATAACATTTAGCAAAAAGAGAAAAAATTTTTGATTACTTATAATCCTTATTTGTAACCAATACGGTGTTAGCGGATTAAATACTTGTTATTCCATGACTTTTTTCTTCTCTGTTATAACAATTATGGTCCTTGCTTAGAATTTGTGTTAAAAATAGTATTTCTAGTGAAGTAGTTTCTTATATTAACCCCTTTGTCATTTCACTACAAGGTTTCATTTCGTCCGATGCACTACACATGGAAAATAAAATCGATTGCTTTAAAGTCAGTGTAAAATAATTTTACTACATGTGCTAGTTTATGACAGAAGGTTAAAAATTGTCTTGTACAAAACTCACGATGTGAGTCTGAAACGTTAATTTAATGAAATGGATTAAGGGTGAAGTCTGATTTAGATCGCCAAAAATAACGCAAACCTTGCAATTTTTTCGAAAAACCATGAGGCAATCCTTTTTGAAACTTTCACGATAATATATTTCCTATTTAAGAAGTATGTACCAATTGTTTTGTTGAAAAATATGCGGTAGGTATATGTAAACAATTTACGTAAGGTGATGCAAATCAGCAGGCATTCTTCTATCAAGCACCAGATACTTGAATATTTAAATTATTATATCTTCGTTAAAAAAAATCGTACAACAACCTACCTAGGCTCATTTTCTGAGCCCCGTCTTAGTTTTCTTCTACAATATTTGTGCACCATGCAGAAAAGATGGGAATTTTCCGTATGAAATATTGCACATTCGAACCTGTCTATCAGGTTAAGAAAATTTTTCTCGCGCCTGTGACTATTGTAAATATAAAGACTGACGCTTCCCTTTAAAATGAGACTTTAATCATTTTTGTTCAACGATTCTGTTGAACTTTCAAGAGTCTGTGGTACCTCGGAAGTTTACCTTAGCCTAGCTGGACGGAGCATCGTCTCTTCGATCATGCTGCGAGGAAAAGAATCAATTGGCGGGATAAGTCGCGGCATCATTGACCAGCTGCCACGCAGGATCTCTCTTATCACGGCCCTCGCCTCGCTGATTGGCCACGGGTCTTCATTTGCATGCGCGGCTTTCGTTTATTGTACGAACTTACCGTGTAGCGCCATATAAGGCACGGCGCGCCGGTTCGCCTTTCAGGCTGTCAGCGAGAAGGCTATTGTCAACGACAGATGGACGTCCAATGGGCAACACGTGTTGCATACAACCACCGTCCAAGACGTATGTCCTCCGGGAAAGAAGAGACCCGCGAAGAGTCCCTTTTGTCTTAACGAGAGGGAGAAGCCAGGCCCCGCGCATGTGCAACATCTGCGATTCTTCTCGCTGTCTACCGCAGAAAATAAACTCCGGGAATGTCACCGTGACCTCCTTTACCTGTGAACCATTTCATATATATTTTCTGTTTCTCTTTTTGCCCAACCTCTTCCTTCCCATTTTCATCGATCCTCATACAACCCTCCCCCCCCCCCCACCCTTGAAGAACTTTAATTAAAACGAGAACGTCGAGGATCGCTGGAGACCGACATCTCCGAAGCTATAGAGGTCAAAAATTGACGCGATGAAAAGTAATCGAGTTTCAACCCTCTTTCAACGGTACGAGATGTTTTCCAGATTGAAGCAGCACGGGATATTAGTTTCAATTTAATAGGAAAGTTCTTGATTTCTGGGAACTGTTTCATGAGGTTTAAAAGGTCATTAAAGTTTCTTCTTGAGAAAAGAAGAAACTCTCTTTTATACTTTTCCTCTCAAGGTCTCAAGATATTTAGGGAAATGGCAACGAGGATTAAAGAGTTGGAGGATTAGGTTTTTCGAATTTTTCTTTTTAGTCTACTGCTGGCATTGTTGTACCTAGTTTTCGAATAGTACAGTGTTTACTCGATATATGTCCAAATCACGGGTCTAGTCGGGGACATATATCGGCCGGAAGATACTATTCTTTGATCTATCCCTGTTCAAGGTCATTTGAAGGTCATAATGTCATTATTGCTCATAGCTCATAGCTCATCATTCAGCTCGTCTTGACATCAGCTACTGTGAAGGTAAAAATGTATGGTACCATATAAAATTCATCGATGACATTCAAAAGAAAATTACTACAATCGGAACATTTTTCTATATCACCATATGAGAAAAATAAAAAAAGTACAACTTTTCTCTCTAACATTTTCTTCTAACTCTAAGCCTCACGGAGTTATTTAGCTATAAAGTAAACACTGTATAGACAATTCTTACATTTTATTAATTCTTTAATATGAATTTAATAATCCAATAATTCGAATTGAATAATTTAATAGATTCATTAATAATTTTTTGTAATCAAGTAAAACTGATTATACGAGGAAATTATTTATTTACAAGGATATGGTCGAAAAATAGAATCTTGTGCTAAATTCTAGATACAAAATTGTCAGAGCTCGAGTCACCCACCCAACCGATTAAACGATTGCAAGCAAGAATTTCGGCGAACCAAAGACGCGCATAAATTCCAAACCTCGCCAAAAAAAAAAAAGTCAAAAGCCACAGCCTAAACAGATAATCGTAAATCGCTCCGCATCCCAGTCGTCCATCTCTCGGCCCAAGAAATTAGGAAACTTCGAAGAGGATACGACTGTAAAATTCAGGATCAAGTTGCTGGATAGAGCATCGCGTTACGGGGGTCCCAAATTCTTAATTCGCGAGGCCACGCAGCGAATCCGTTTCGCCATGACTGTACCGTCCTGGCTGCGTCCGTTTCCCATAATCGTGGTCGGCTAATTAAAATCCCTTGCTTGGCTGGTCCGCTAGCGTCCCAATAAAATAGGTGACGGTCGTTGTCAGCGACAATTTGTAAAACGTCAGGCTTATTAGCGAGGTCCAATTACCGCGCACAAGCGATACGATTATCGGGTAACGGGTTGCGCTCCGATCGGTCTCCGTTTTCGGAGTGATTCGGGCTGCGAAAAGATACCATGGAAAGAGGAATAAAATGTACAGTAATGGTCGGGCACTTAGTATCATTTCGCCCGTGAACGGGAATGGAGGCACGCGGTACTCCTTCGGAATGAAATTCGAAAGGTCTTCGTGGTGGGGAGGGGGAGAAGGAGAAGCTGAAAGTGGGGAGGGGGGGGGGAAGAAGAGCCACGAAAGACACAGTTTATCGCTCGTCTTCTGAGCGAGCATTTGTCCCTGAGTGCCGTTTATCTCCTGGGACCCCTCGGTAATGCCTGTAACCTAACACTGTCCTGGAAGAGACAGATAATAGGACGAGGCGTTGGCGAGGTTACCACGAAAACAGGACGATACCCGGGGACACGTACTCTGTATCCTTTTGCTGCTCGCCCCGGAGACGAATACCGAGCTCGTTCGGACCCCGTGTAATGGATATCAGATGATGCGAACGAGACTGTGTGCGGAGGTGTGCCAGAAATGTTAGGAAAAAAGGGAATCTACAAATGGTGATCCTTGTCCGACGGGCATGGGCGGCCGCACCAGGAATTCCTGGGAGGTAAACCGTCTCTGGACGTCCGGTGTATCCGAGCGGGATTTTACGGCCGGTATAAATAGACGGTGTAATGCACTACTGATACGTTAACAGTTTCGCCTAGACGTAAAAATTGATCTTCGATTTTTCTGACCGACGGGAAATGCGCTTAGCCGAGGGCAGACTAAACAAGATAAACAAAACGAACTCTAATCATTTTCGATTTTTCTTAGCGTTCTCGGACCTAATAATGGAACTCTTGTAGAGGAATTATAGAATCTTCACAAATTAAGGGAACATTCAAGGAAAGGTCTTGTATAATTAACTCAGACCTTACCTCGAAGCTGTTAGTGTATTCTTGAACCTGTATTTTTATTTGTATAATAACATTGCGACCTTATAATATTCTTAGTCTTTGAGGTGTTGAGAAGAACCATTCAAGCTAGGGTCCTTCAGGATCAATTAACCCTGCCATATCATTAGAGAATTCTTGAATCTACTTGTATTTTTATTTGTATAATAACATTGCGACTTCATAATATTCTTAGTCTTTGAGGTGTTGAGAAGAACCATTCAAGCTAGGGTCCTTCAGGATCAATTAACCCTGCCATATCGTCAGAGAATTCTTGAATCTACTTGTAGTTTTATTTGTTTAACAATATTGTTTTATTCGGTCACGTCTTTATTTCTTCTAACGTGGTTCGGTTAATTAACTTTGTTCCTCACAGGTATCTTGGACACGTTTTCCAAATGGAATCCGTTAACACTAGCTGCAACTCTGTCGTGTGTTTAAAATATTTCCAGATGTACATAATTAAAAGGGCTGACGTACCAGGGAGAGTATAAATAAATCACGACGCGTACCATTTTCGATTTTAAAAGAAACCTCTCGCTTCAAAGAACATTTCAAAGGCATTTTCCATGCCCAACGCCGAGCACGAGTATTGTTCAACGATCGCCATTTTCATTTAAAACATCGCTTTCAGCAGGTTCGGCACGGCCATTTTCCTTTAGCGTGGTTAATGCCGACGCATGTATCCTGGTTCTTCTCGTAGCTCTCCGGGACAAACTGTCATCTCCGTCCCGTTCCAAATCCAGGACGGAACGAAATCTCGAAAAAGGATTCTCTCGGCGGACGTGACCCGTCTTCTCGATACAGAGCCGGCCACGGCGCATTTAAATTTGACCGTCTTGCGTTCGTGAGTCGCATAAGTTCATCCCCGCACGATCCCCGTATCTGTTACACCGTGGGCTAATCTCGGGACTCAATCGTGGAGCTGTTTTTTCTTTTTCGGAGAGGGGGGAAAATAAAATAGACGTTCCCTCTTGCTGGGGTGTTTTTAAATCGCTGCGGTGCCTTTTGCTACGCCGCGAAATTGTTACTGTGGTACAAACCGTTTGATGACCGGATAAGTTAGTAAAGTATCCGTTCAGATACGAGAGAACGTTGTGCGTATCGCGTGTTCAGCAAAAATTACTCGAACAGCAGCATTACTTGATCGAAACACGTCTGAAATCATAGTGTGCAAAATACTATAGCATCACAATATTATTAAGTAAATTAAAATACAAATGGATCGAAGAATACTCGAAAAATGTGGGCTGAGTCGCGGTTAGTTTTAAAGGATTTTAAATATCATCGACAATACCTCGAAGAGTAAAATTAGTCCATCAAGCCACGTACGAAGACGATAATAATAATGAGTCAAAAGGTATTATGAAATCATAATATTCTAAAACGAATAAAAACACGATTATACCCAGGAATACACATTTCAGCTGGAATATGTATTTACAATACCTTAAACGGCAAGAAGAAATAAAGAGCAAGCAAACGAAGTGCCTGTGTGAATATTGATTTTATAAATGTTCCCAGTCGTTAATACTGGAAGTTATTCTCGACAATAACCATTAGCGAAATTCCCATTCATTAGCCAACTTTGTTAATTAAACCCAGAGGAATTCCGATCAGAATGTGTCGGTAAAAGTAAGATAAAAGCAGACCAACGCAACACGAATGCGAGAGCCCAAAGAGCTTCGAATTGAACAATTATTCTTCGAATTGAAGCTTCCAAAAGCTCGAAAATTCCTATGGGAATGCATTCTAAAATCGAATTTAAAAAACCCCTTAAAATCGAATCGACTTTCTCTGGGGCTGCAGAACGGGACTTTTTGTAGACATCATCAACTCTGTAAACATAAATGTGATATAGTATACTACGCGGATAGCACTGTGAGCCGACCACCATAGGAACAAGGTCGCCTCGCGATCATAAAAAATTATAAACACAGTGATTTCTCTATGTTGCCAAGTCCTCGATGACAAATGTCGTGGAATTATCCCTATTAACCTCGAGAAGCCTCGAACGCCGATGAGTGTAAACATAACACGACTCGGGTACGTGTTGTTGACATATATCGAGAATTCACTGTTACGTTCTGAAATTCTTTTAACTGGACGACTGCTTGCACCTACTCGTTTCCGTTATAAATTCCGTAAAATCCGCAGTCTACTGATGAGAGAGTGTCATTGAAATTTTTGTTGCACTCGCGCGAGGATAATAAACTGCCGGAGAACTCGATAAAGATCGCTTTTTAAGTGAAGCTGTCGCGGAGGTCTCATTTGTCCGGCATTCTTTGTGATCATTGTCCAAGTATTCCACCCCGTTCGATTTCTGAAAGAAGAAAAAAGGGGGAAAAAATAAAACAAACGAAAACCAACATCGGATCCTCGTTATTGTATAACGCAAGGAGCGAACGGTCTTTTGGCAGGCGCAAGCCTGTCAATCGGTTCGTTTGGGAGAGAGCCAACACACGCCGGGGATTTCTTTCGCGGCCCATCGCTTTGGACTTGGCCCCCACGAAACACGCATAAAATTTCCTCTTTACGGAGGAGGTTTCATTAAAAGCACAACGAGGAATAACGAACTCGCGACAGGTGCCGCACGCTTCTTCGTTCGCCTCGTGTAGATAGCCTGAAACTCGAGACCCGAGACGGAGAGAAGAGCTGGCGAGCCTCGGGTACCAAGGGAGGTTAATACTCGGTCGAATGACGATGCATGAACAAGGAATGCAGTACTCGGGGTCGTCCTAATCTCCTCGAACACGTCGTATATACGCCGGGAATCCCTTCGAAGACATTCTACCATCGATTAAGTACAATATAAATGATGAATCGCGTGTCCGTGCGTTGAGGACATCGGCAGGATCATCGCACGGTGATTATTTATCCCGGCCCTGTCACGGTGTCCTTTGTTCACTTTTCTTAATCCTGTTGTTCACGATTTTTGCTGGTTACCTCTTCGACACACAAAAATTTATCTTCCGGTTTCAACGGAATTGAAACTCATTTGTTTTAGTCGTTTATTTGGGACCATAAATATTTGGATAGCAAGTTCAAATAGAACCAACGATTATCTATAGGTTGATGATTCCAGTAATCATTTAAGACTGGTAGTCCCAAAGCTTGTATTTTCCAAGCTTTTTGTAATATGGAGACATAAGACTACATATTGGAAGCGAGGTATAGTTTATTGAGATGTACAACAGTGTTAACGGAAGATTCTAATGGGACCACACATGACAATACGGACTTTGATACGAATTCCACAATTTTTTTAGATTTTTTGAAAACCTGGTAAAAAAATTAGGAATTAACAGTCCAGGTTTCCCACAGAAGGTATAAAAAAATGCTTGCCACATCAAATTCACGGTACAGTATAACCTCGTTCGTTGTTCACCACGAGTGGCTCGAGTTTCTGGAACTCGCGGTGCGGATTGTGGTGGCTGCGTAGAAACAATCTTTCCGCGGATCTTTATGCAAAATAAAAAATATTTGCATTGATTGCAAGACCCGGGAGCGAAATAAAATATTCTTTCTTCGTTTAATTATTTGATTAAGCTAAAACCAATACGCCGGTGCCCTTAAATCTTCTTAACCCTTTGCACTCGAAGCCATTTTAACTCGAAAACAAAACATTTTTTCCGACCTAGAATATTACCCTTCTATATATTTTTTCATGTTATGCATACGAAAATGGTGGAATTTACTCGTACAACACTGAAATGTTCAGTAATTTATTGAATACAAACAAATTGAATAATGGTATAGCAATTTTTAGCCGCGCCTTACAGTCTTAAAGTTACAGTGCTTACCCAGTTTTGTCATAAGTGCATAAAATCCATTGATAAAGTCTATTGATTACCCGCGGTTGCATTTCCGGTGCCGTTTCGTGCAACGAGCGAGGCACTACTGTATTTTGAAAATATTGACGATAGCGAAGGTGGGTTTGTAGAAATCTCGGACAGTGTATTAAGGGTTTACGTTGCGCAAAAGAATGTTTGGGACAACCTAATATTTACCTGTGGCCATGGACAGCCATCTTGATCCTGCTCGAGGTGTCCGGATATCAGTCGGAGGATCGGTCGTGCCGGGTTGGTTTACGGCCTCGTCGGAAAACAAACGTGTCTTGCTAGTCGAAAACTGGTTGCGCGTTTATGTTGTCGTTCCCAGGTGGCAGTTAACCCCTCCCCCTGTCTCGCTCCCCTCCGGCTAGTCTATTGGCTATTGGAAAGCGGGAACAATAAAATATTCAAATGAGCCTCGGCGCACTTGACGCGAGTTAAACGGCTTGTAGACGCCGAGAGGGACGAGCTGTTTCTCCGGTGTTCACGTGCTCGGAAGAGGCACCGAGAAGAGCGGTTCCTTTCACGTCACCGACGAATCGGACCTTTATATTGTCCTTAATCGATCGTAAAGGGCCACGAAAGGGAATCCCGACGCATGCCGCGTTCATGATACTAAAAGGGTAATCTGCCGCGTAACCTATGGCCAGGCTCGTGCAATCACACGGAACGTTAATAAAGATTACTTCCTGGGCTTACCGGTCGGATGCGTTTTTGAATTCCTCGGCGAGTCGGCCGGCAATTACGCTCCGAAAGCATCGGCCATAACGGGTGCGCAAACTTTCGGCGAACGTTGTGCAAGTTGTTTTGACGGTGGTGGCGAGATCTGTTCACTTTGGTATTTTTCGGAGATTGGATGCGGATTTAATGTTATTCGCCGTGGGCAGCACGAATTTATTTTTCATTATCTCGGTTATTTACTCTTGGTTCTTCTCTGCTTAAGCATTCCTTCAAATCCATTCAGAAAACTGTAGTAATTAGGTTGTCGCAAAAGCTCGTTTCGTTCTCGATTAATGCGCACAATCTAAATGCAACCTGCAAATTGCACGGTTAGGTAAAACATCACGTTGTTTGTATATGCTCCTGTTACTCAACAATATTAAATTTTTGGGACAACCTAATATATTGTTATTTTTATTTAATTTTTTATGTTTCCGTTTAGAACGTTCACCACTTCTTGTCAATAATAATTGGACTGCTTTATGCATTCACAATGAAGTTTCAAATAAATTTGATTAATCATGCTCCTAATTACATTTAGCAACTAAAAGAAGATGGAGCTTGAAATAAACAATTTGTAAAACATTAAAGTTAGTTCTACTATAATTTATTTTCATTCCGATACAATTACTAAATAAAGAAAGAACTTCCTCTTTGGTCTCTATGTCTGGCAACTCACAAAGAACAATTTGACATAAAAATGTCTGACCACATAACAGAACTATCAAAATGAAAGAAATACATTGTTCAAATCACAAAACAAAGTCACGAATTTAATCATCATGATAAAAATACTTCCATCAGTTAAAAACGCGCGGAAATTTTGAGTACCTTCTCCACTTTCCTGCATGCTGAATTTTATTTTATCAACGGCGGCCATTTACTTCGACGTCGTGCACCGTGCTGAATAAATGGCCAGGGGCGAAAGTGCCGGTAGGATTCCCCGGAAACAAAAAAGAACGAAAACGGGGAACAGCGAGGAAAAGTGTTCGCGGAATTTTCTATCTGTAAATTATGTGCCGGACGATTATTCCTATACCGCGTAATAAATGTAATTTACGCGTGCGGTATGGTATCTGATAGGCGGAAGGAACGGAAAGGATTTCCGTTTATTGCAGCTTGGCGAGTCGTGGAAACGGTTCGTGGAACGGCGATAAATTAGACGCGGTTATCCCGATCAATTATTTGATATTGGAATCGCGCGGTCGCTTCTGACGAGATCACAAAGCCGCGGCAAAAAGCGCCGCCGTGATCGCTGGATAACAGTAGTTCCGCTCGGGAACGGTTTATCAGTTCACGTGGCCGATCCTCGGCAGCAGCCTTTTGCTCGCCGCGCCGGGGCCTCGTCAGTCAATGACTTCACGCTTACGATCATCGTTTTAGAATGCGCTCCTCGATTTTTGACTGACCGTGCTAATCAAGTTGTTCGGCTACAGAAGTATCTCGGATTCTTCGCCTTTCGAGAAGTTCGCGGGATTTCCGCGAATTCGTGAAACATTCCACATCTTCGAGTGATTGGAATTGCGGATGACGGTGGTGTAGAGGCATGGGGAATCACGATGAAAGAAATTAAAATACTCGTGGAACGAAGTGTACTCAAATATAGAATGTCTGGCTATTTAGTTCTGCTATTAGAGGACTGCAGATTTTTATGCAGAATAAAAATTGTCCGCATTCGTTTCCAGATATACAGGCTAAGGCGCTAACTATTGCCACCTACAATAACTCCGAAAGTAGCAGAAAAGTTTTCGAAACAAAAGATGCATGGGACGGGGGGGGGGGCTGTAATATGGCGTTAATCTTTTTTTCTAGGTGTAGTCCCTTCAGAGATGTGAAGGTCACCATTGTTTTTTCAATAGAATGCTATGTTTTGAGACGAATCCAACGAGGTGCAACATTAAGGTCTCTGAAGGTCAGCAAAGGTCATTTATGACAAAAAAAGCGAACTAAACTTGCATTTACAGAATTCTTATCACGAATTGAGTATTATTTCTTATCACTTCTGCACTTATCGAATCACATACTGTAACAATTTATTGTACAAATGCGTTCAATTGATACATTTTTTTGTCAAATGACCTTTGCTGACCTTCAAAGACTTTAATGAAAAATCCATCGAAAAACTGAGGACACGTTTGTTTTCGAAAATACGAGTTTAAACAATTGCAAAAGCGTGGAAAAATGGTTTCGTTTATGAATCTACCATCTACCAACGAAATAAACTAAAATAAAAAAAAAATATAAATAATTGCTATGGCCAAAAAGTGACTGAAGAAAGTTACGAAAAAATGTCTGGGTTAATAAATAAAGAAACAGTGCACTAAAAAATATAAAATATTGCTATGGCCAAAGGTGTCCGAACAGAGTTACCAAAAATGGTCTGTGTTAATAAACCTCTCTATTGGCGACGAGATAAAACCATGAAAACATGAACCAAAGACTATAATAAATTTCTGTGGCGAAAAAGTGGCTGAACAAAGTTACCAAGAATGGTAATGTTACACATACCTTCGAGAAATTCGTGACGATTCTTAAATGGTGCAAAGTGTACAGAAGAATGGCACCTTAAGAGCATCGCGAGCAAGAGATGCAAACTCACTGCACTCGGATCGCACGTTACCATGTGCAAGGTTGCTCCCTTTTTGTGCAGCCGAGTGAAAGCTCCCGAAAAGGAAGTTCCTCGGGGTCTGTTACCAATTTTTGGCCAGACACTTGACACCCGTAGAAATCGTCGCAGCGGGCCCGCATCCTGCTGACGGGCACCGAAACGAGCCGAAAAATGTTTTCGAAGGAGCGTCGGAGTTCACCGACATGCGGTGACAGATCGGAAACGGCGCTCGTGAGTGCGTCAAGCCGATAATGGCCCTCCCGAAGTGCCTCGCGGCATTCAAGTACCCGGAAATCTTTGATTGCCCGCCACCGATGACGTCTGGAGCTTTCTTCAAGTACCTCGACACATACAGACACACATGTGTGCCCACTTGAAATATTTCGCAAGTTTCCAACGTGGAATCCTACGCTTCCTCCTGTCAGAGGAAAAGGCACCGCAGGCTCTGTGAATCGTCCGCTTTAAGTGGCACATTGTCCGGGGGAACAGTTTTGGTACTTCCTTTAACGCGTCTCTACTGGGCGCGTGTTCCCCACAAAAATTCTCAAGTGTCCACTTATTGCAGCAGATGGAGTTCATTCCAGTTTCGAAAAAAATCTATCCGGGAAATTTACTGGCTGATGGTACAGATCCACTTCTAATTTGGTAATTGGAGGACACTCTTTCTAGCGCTCCGTGAATTATTGAGGAAGACTGCAGGAAGATAAACTGGCTTCACGATAATTAACAGACTGCGTAGCCTCTCGTTTCATAAGTTTGTGTCAGACTCTTGATGAAGATTTCAAACGAGTCTCACGAATGTCGATGAATTAATCATTTTTAGAGCGAAGTAAAATTCTAATTTTATAATATACATATTTAAGCGTCATCTAACTTCTTTGTCGGATGTGCAATAAATATACATTTAATTTTGTAACTAAATATGCGAATACAGAAAGTGATGGGACGGTAGATATTAGAAAGCGCAGAAATAGCTGATTAAAAAGCTGATTGAAAAACTGAAATATTGAAAAATTTCCCAGCCCTAGAGTAATGAGAGCGTTGAAACAAAAGGCCACGAAAAGGGTACCAGACACCTTGAAAATGGGCCAGCAGATAACACGTGGATACAAAGTGCTAGGATAAGTGGCACACGTACGGGGCATCTGTCCATCGAGCGTAGATTGAAACGGTTCCGGAGTAAATCCTGAAACTGAAGGGCTCGTCGCACACCCAATTCGTCACCTGACCAGTCAGCCCTTGGATCAGGACCACCTGCGCCAGGTAACAGTCGAGGAGTCGATAAGTCTTTCGGGAAAGAGCGTGAAGACGATTGCGTCGTAACGGAGGATCCTTCGGAAGAGGATGTCACGAGATAAGAATTAGAAAGAGTGTCAGGGTCCCGGTTTCGAACGGGACGTACAGGTAGTTTGTATACAACGGTGGGCCAGCTTTTAGTGGGAACGGGACAGAGGATACTGTTTTGAATTTAGACAATTAGATATGCGCGTAAGATGCACCGGTCCCCGTAGGCGCCCTTTTTCGTACGTTAGGTGTT
Source organism: Halictus quadricinctus (assembly GCA_028454245.1). Lineage (NCBI taxonomy): Eukaryota > Metazoa > Arthropoda > Insecta > Hymenoptera > Halictidae > Halictus > Halictus quadricinctus. The sequence continues at coordinate 1,176,710 of CM052112.1, forward strand.
GGTTTAGGCAAGGGTTTCGAGAAATAGATAAATATCCTTAAGGTGGAAACAGGAAGTGCCTCTACGTGGCAGGCATCCCATTCGCTCTTATACGGGACCAATATGCTAATCGATGTTTACGTAATTCGCGAGAACACTTCTATTCCAAACGAGCTGCATTTCGCATCCGAAATTCCCCGAAAAATTAACATTTACCAATTCACCAACGGTAAATTCATCATATTCTTCCTGGTACCTGTTTGGAAATGATTTCATGAGGAGTTCCTTCGAAAATCATGAATAAAAGAAATTTCATCCTGGTGGAAGTGCCTTTGCATGTCGAAAAAACGTCGCATTTATTATACAGTTTTAAGGTAGTGACGAAGTTAACGCTAAAAAAAAAACACTTATGATAAAAAGTATATTCATATACTGGGTGGCCCACATAACTCTTAACAGTTCAATATCTCGAAAACTATGCCATCGATTTTAAAGTTCTTGGTCTTGAATTGCATGGATCTATATAAATACATTGATCCACAAAACTGAAGATACGAGGAAGTTCCTAAAATATAATCTAACAATAAGAATAAATTGAGAAATGGAAATACCTAGTTCCTTCCATGATAAGTAATTAGTACAATTTTGACGACAAAAATGTATAAAAATGTAGCTTTAATACACATCAATGCATCGGCCAATTTTCATAAAAATATATTTACTAGTTTACAAAAAAAAAAAAATACCTCCTAAAGTACAGTTTAAATAGATTAAGAAAATACCTGTTTCCTTTCATGATAAGCGATTACCACAGTTTTGGCGATAACGATGTGTAAAAATTTAGGAATGTAGCTTTGATAGACATAAATACATCGGCCAATTTTCATAAAAATATATTTACTAGTTTACAAAAAAAAATACCTCCTAAAGTACAGTTTGAATAGATTAAGAAAATACCCCTTTCCTTCCATAATAAACAATTACCTCAGTTTTAGCAGGAAGAATGTGTAAAAATCGATGAATGTAGTCTAAATATGTATAAACATATATGTAAAGTTTCATAAAAATATCTTATTTAGTTTACCAAAGAATATTCCGAAAGTACCAATAAGAATAAATAGATCGAGAAATGGTAACAACTCTTTACTTTCTTAAGAAATAATTACCGCAGTTTTAGCGATAACAAAGTAGAAAAATTCATGAATCTAACTTAAATATATATAAACGTATTTGGTAAGTTTCATGAGAGTATCTCGTATAGTTTACCAGAAAATAATTCCTAAACTGCATTCTCAGAATAGGTCAAGTTATGGGCCAACCAAAAATTCGTTTGTACAACAGTATGTATATCTATAGAAATTCTGGGTCCCTAGAACTGCCATTTGTATGCGGCAATTTAATATTTTCGTCACGTTTAATGGCGCACGGGGTAGAAAAACGGTCCTCGCATTAATACGGATCGTATGCACGGTTTCCGTGGGCTACCCCGTAATGGAACGATCATCAGGACGCGGCTTGCTCAATCCTTCTCTATACTCGCGAACTTTACGACCGGATTATTCAAACACCCACGCCGGAACGGTGCCATTCTCCCTCCCGGCTCTCCTATTTTCGTGCACACGCAGATGGCAGAAGCTATTGAGGTCCTCGAGGGAGCACTATCGTTCAGACTTTGCTCGAACAAGACCCGCTATAGACACGGAGGAGACGCGTCCCGCATTAAAATTCCGATTCAAATGAACCCCAACCCTGTCGGACGTGATTTCTGGATCATGACTGCTTTCGTGGGTGTGGGGGGAGTGGGGGGGGGCTGTTTCGGTCTGCTTTGTAAACCGTACGCAATTCTTTGAACGCATTTGCATTTAATTCCTGTTCCTTTGTTGAGCATGGCTAACAAATTTATTATCTCGTCTTGTAAACTACTGTTCAACTTTGTAAGAAATATGTCTTCGGGGTGGATTGCGAATTTTTGCGCAAAATAAAAATTATCTTCTCAACTATTTTTACAAGCTAATGATAACGTATTGATTACATTATTTTAACTTTCTACTATTTTATATGGCAGTTATTTTTACCATGAATGCGTAATATCTGCAATGGCAAATGTTCTTGGAACTTATTTGTTTCGTAGAGGACTTCCTTGAAGGTTCTAGTTTATTTAACGCAATCGGTAGTGTTTTACTCACTATTTCATATTTCATATGTTCTACAACCTTGCAGTTTCTATCAGCACACTTTTCGTTCGACGCTCGACAAAATGGCAACGAAAGGGTGTACAGCACGGTTTAAGTGTCCGCCGCAAAGCTCTGCAAGTAGGTTCTGTCTTTAGTGCTCTACCCCAAATAAACGTCCGTCCCGATGAAACGGTGGTCCAGACAAACGAGTTCCACTATACAGCATTGTCCGCTTAAGTGTCACTTTTCTTCCCGCTTGAATGTCGCACTGTTGTCCCCACCATTTCCTGGAACCACTGCGATGGGACGAACGTCGCGTTATCTGTGACATACGTTTTCAGAGTTTGGCATACAGTGATTTCTCTATATATTTCGCCAGCGCCTGGATGATAAACGTCACGATATTATCCCCACTACCGCGGGATATACCCTGCGAGAGACCTCGGACGCCGAGGAGTGTAAACATAAGCTCGGGTATGTCTCCTGGACGATACACGACGCTGACAAGACCCGCGTTGTTGACATATATCGAGAATTCACTGTAATGCAGTCATCAGTGTTAAAGCATTCATGTGTAAGCAGTGTCCTAAAGGAATTATTTTCATCACCTCTGGCTTCACGAGGGATCGAACACACAGAACTGATTCCTCTACACTCTCAAAGAAAATGATAGCACACGCGTGCTATCTTTAATTTCTCGCGTTATAATTATGGTACAGGAAATGTGCCAATGATACAGAAAGACTACCTTCTACTAATATATAAACATAACTTTTATTGACTTTTCTTCAACGAATTCTCTTCGTAAAAATACAAATACCCAAATGAATACAGACAAAATGATAGCACATCTGAAAAATATTCCATATTATGTAAATTTAAAATAGACAAATATGAAAATGATATAACTGTACCTGTGTTTAATAATGTGTAGAACCTCCGTGGTTCTCAATTACTTCTATCATCCTTTT
>CM052112.1:1187113-1233281 GCA_028454245.1 Halictus quadricinctus
CATTCTTAAATGAATTCAGAACAATTTACAATAACCATTTTCTTTTTTAAATATAAATGTTGCACTAGGTGAGTTTATTGTTCAAATAAGACTTTATCCACAGGAATTTAAATTCATTTATAATTGGTCATTCTTAATTCTGGCAGAAATAATGCTCAACAACATAATTATTACATTACAAATATTCACGTACATTTTAACGTACACTACGCAGCTTTATACAACAGTACACAAAAATGCAAACTCAATACGTTTCTCCTGTTCAAATTTTTATTAAAGTCCCAGTGAAATAAAAACCTCATTTGAAGCTAAATTAAATTTTTAACACATCGATAACCGGTTTATTAAAATTTTAATAAATTCGCCAAATTTACGGTCGAATAATCACGAATAACTCTTGGGTAATAACAAAAAATTCGATGTTGCTTACTCCGAGCGAAAAAATTCCCACTGAAAAATTCAATTCTATCAAACTCTGCTCACATCCCTCCACTTTCGACCAAGTTCGCAGCTTTCCAAACAGAACACATTGTACGGAATTACACCACCGTCATTAGGCCCTACAAAATGCGCAATAATAATAGCTCGTTTAATTGACTGCCACCGGAGTATGTGGACAAACGCAATGAAACGTTTCGAGAAAAGAATTCCTCTTCAAAGACAAAACATAAAGAGAGGGGGGGAGAGGGGGGAGAGGAAAAAAAAACAAACAGGAAGCACGCATCTAATTAAGGTTCATTCTGAACCGTGAAACGCGGTCTGGAGAGCAATCCGCCATTGAAATTCCGCGATAGCGAGCAAACCACGCCCGTCCATTAGCCGGACAAATAGCATTTTAAATAACACTTCGTATCTGGTAATTACGTTTTAATTACACGCTCATCTCCCCGGTAATATCGTTCCGTCACCGACGCTCCTCTTCTTTTTCGCCTCGGTCTTTTATCTTTTCTGCCTTTTTCCCCACCAGGTGAGTATCCACCACCTGCCGAGCGCGCTTGTTCACTACATCGTTGTCACATTATAGTCGTTGACACGTTTAGCCAGTCGTCGTGCGTCGTCCACGTGCCGACGATCGAACGCGTCACGTTTAATTCTGTGCATTTTAAAACTGAAGACCTTGGCGCGATAACCGGACAAGTCCAGATTTGAAAAATTATTTCACTCTGCGAACAATCATCCACAAAAATACGCAGCACAATTCAAAAAGCACAATTTCACTGGAAATTCGACATGCTCGGTTTCCGCAGCAAGGTCTTTAATTTTGTGTTGGACAGGTCGCGGAATTCACACTGCGATAGAGTTGAATTTTGTGCGACCAATTAGCAGAATAAATTTATTTCGTGCGACCGATTAGCGGAAAATTCAAAACCGTAGTAGATGCCTTTCTGCATTGAAGAAATGAAATTTCGTTTACTCGACTACAGCAGAATAAAAATGAATCTCGAAAGCTGGTTAAAAATGAATGTCACCCATATGCGACTGACTCGGTAGTTAACGTGTCAAGGATGACGAAGAGGGTTTGGCATTAGGATAGCTTGTCCATGTCAGATATAGTCATTGGCACGCATTTAGCCAGTCGTCGTGCGTCGTCCACGTGCCGACGATCGAACGCGTCACATCCGCGCGCACTTGTCGCTTTTAGGAAGTAATTTCTGAATGGCTAATTAGAGAGACAATGACGCGGAACTCGCGGAAGGCCGGAAGGAGACGAACGAGAGGAACTGGTCCCGGTCGCGGCGACCGTCTCTTCCGCATCGTAATTACACCCGAGGACTTTTCTCGTTCCGGATGTTAATTAAGATGCATAATGGCGAACGCGAACAGTTTGCGTAATTGTCGCGAAAGGACCGCCGCGCGCCGCTAGTCTAGTTTCCTTTCCGGATGTTAATGCGTCCTCCGGGGACCGGATCGTCACTGTTTGCCGGTGGAATTCGTTTGATGGAAATTAGCCGGAGTCGTCGACGCTTCTCTCGCGAGGAATTGTAAACGAACGTGATGAGTTGTAACTGCATTGTAAACGGAGACTTGTTCGTTTCAATGCCTTTCGATTGGTTAATGTTAAACGGTTATTACCATTTCTATTTCTTTACGCCATTGCCGAGGGTTTTGATGGATCATTTTTTCGAGATGTTTGTCTTAAAAGCTGTTGATATTGTTAAGCGACATAAACGTACGCAAACTATCACCTTTTCATTAATTTATTATTTACTAAGCTTCCATTTATGTCACCGCCCCATTTGCTAATTTAAAACACATTCTAAGTGCACATTGTATACATTCGTCGAAAACAAAACAAAGTTTTGGGACAATATTATAACATAATTTTTATGCAATTCTCCGTTTTATTATGTAAATTATTGTACATGTTTTCTGCAGTACATCATATTTAAGCCGTGTCACTCGAGACCCCCCCAAAAAACTCTCTGTGGCAAGTTTCATTCCGGTACCCTATCACAATGGTAGTTATAGGATGAACACGGTTTGATGAATTATGCTTTATTTCTTCCGTTCTACTCGACAAAAAATTACGAAAAAATTCATAGCGGTGTATACTATCAGGTAGAATGTTCATGATTTTTTTCATAATTTTTTTCTACGTAGAACAGAAGAAATACCGCATAATTCATTAAACAATGCTCACCCTCTAACTACCCTTGTGATAGGGGATACCAATTTGAAACTTGCCAGTGTTCCTAACGAAAGAAAGGTCAATTTGGTTTGGGGGCACATTTCACCCCCTCTTGTCCAGCAGTACCCACTCGAAAACAGTTGAAAGAACTTCTAAAAATAAATGTATACTGCTTCCTGAATTTTACTTTTTATTTCGTGAGGTTAATCGATTTGGCCTGTGAACGGTTCAATCAATCGATCTCCAGGCATAAAAATGCAACGTAAAATTAACCACCACTACGTCGCATAAAATTCTGAACGGAGTTAAATTTAACAACGGAATTTTTAACCGAACATTTCCCAATAATTTTCAACCTCCCCACCTAAAAAAAAAAACGCTGCAGCAAAATTAGAGCTGTGATCGGGTCGGCCAACGAAACTCGATATAGTTGAGCAGCCCGTTTCCCGATGGATAGCCTAAGTAAAAGTAAAAAAAAAAGAAAATAATACATCAAACTGGAACGTGAGGGTGAAAAAAAAAACCGTGGCAGACATTGTTCCAGATACGGTGCACCGGTTCTTCGAATCCTGAGCGAGCAACGCCGAGGATACATTACAACGATCGGAGCCGGGTGAAAGTTCTGCTTTTTGACGCGTTGATTGCAGGTTTTCTTTCGGTGCCGGTGCTTTTTGAGCACGTTCTCCGTGCGGGGGTCACAACGGACCCGCCTGTCTCTCTACCTCTCGCGGAGAACTGGAGCAGCGTGAAGCGCGCAGGATCATAGTAATTATGCGGCACCATGTAGAACGGATTCCCGTGGGGCCATCGCAGCTCGCGGTGCTCTCCGAGCGCTCTGCATACGATTATTAAGCCGTCAAGCGTTTAGCGCAGCTTTTGCCGGGTTCGCGCGACCGTTTTTTGGCAGCTCGCGCGGGCGTAATGAGCGGAAGACGTTCCGTTCCCAGCGAAGGCTCCCACGGGCTGAATATTCCATCAACCCCGAAGAATATTTCATGTATTTCCAGTACGTCGTGTGGCAACAATTTAATGCCACGATCTAGCACGAATTTTTGCGTCCATCACAAATCCAGCACAAACAAGATTCCAAGAGCTATACCTCCAACAGTATACTAAAAGCATCTCGAGCTAGCTGGAACAATCCCAGACATCCCGAATTAATCTCCGCGAGGTCCCCAGAATTTTCCGGCGCATTTCTCCCGCGGCGTCCAAGTACCCTCGCCATAATTAACTCGATAACGATGACATCATTGCCCGGGGGGTCCTCATTGGCCGGCTCTCAGCCAGTAAGTTTCTCGCACGAAGTAGCAGCGAGATCTCGAGCGTGGATATACCTCGGTTTCCTATTTCCCAAGCGCGAAAGCTAGTTTCCCGCAGTTGGTCCTGTTAGTTCGCGATGCAACGGATGCAGGCTCCGGGTCCAGGGTACGCGGCGTGCATGCATTTATGCATATGTCCGGCACTTCTCCGCGTGGATGCAGATGCGGCACGCACACGTCTGTCCCGTTGCTGTTCCTTCTTCGCTCTCCGCCACCGTAATCCTTTCCCGACACTCGTAATGGCCGGAATTGTGAATTCAATTGCCTCTGAATTGGATGCACTCGCGAAAGAGCCTGGTCGGCCGGCTTAAGGCACGTACATACGCGTGCATATGCAGACGTGAAAGGCAGCCCGCAATGTCCGTGGCATCCGTCAGCCAGGCGAACGGACAAAGGAGAGCTGCGACGGTGATTGCAGCTCGAGTGGAAAGATCTTCCGAGTAGGTGAGGACAAGCTGCCACAACCCTATAACTTGCAGGGAGGAAATTCGAGAGAACCCTCGACCGGCGAAACTGTCAGCGTCCTCCACGATTGGGAGTTGGTGGCCGCTGTCGCAAAGTTCTATGGTGTTTCGAGAGACTGCAGTCGGATGGACGTGACCTGCCCGTTGAACGAACTCTTAACCCCTCAGGAACCACGTCTACTCCTCGTACTTACTCTCAGGAATATTTCAAAATTGATTGCAGAACGTCAGATTATTAACTGAGATGTGCTTTCGTGCATTCTTTGCTCTCTAGAATTTGAAGATAGCTGGAAAAATGTGAATCGTGAATTCGCAATAAAATTCGGACACTCTTAAGGGCTCGGTCTTCGTAGATTCGCGATAAGGTAGAGTGACTACATTACCGTCAAAAAATGATTGCCTCAAGTTTTCGTCCTTATATGAGAATATTTTGTCGCTGGTAAAGGGCTCATCCGCTGCAAAATAAAGCGAGAAACTTGAAGCACGTTTCTGGCGTCAGAATTCATTATATCGATAATACTGAGCAATGTCTATGTCTGAAGGCTGTGAATGGAAATTATTAATTAAAATGTCACGTGAGCCCTTAATCAGATGATAACATTCTTAATATTGTACCACTAGGAATTTGTTTCTCTTGAGAAGTTAGAACCAGCGACCATAACTGTTATAACCAAAAAGAAAAAAAGTCATGGATTAACAAGTATTTCCTCGACTAAAATCGTATTGGTTACAAATCATGATTATAAGTAACCGAAAATTATTTCTTTTGTTGGTAAATGGTATCGTCGAGGGAAATTTATTTCGATCGCTCGTAATAGTTATTGATGAAGGAAATGTATAATAGTTATTATTAAATGGTACAACTTTCAAATGGTGGACAATCAGTTACTTAATAAATTTTTTGTTCATAAAATTAACTGCCACAATAAAAATTTAATGTGACAAACATGAGTTTTTCCAAATTTTCTACTAACAAATTATACGGCAGAAAAGGTTCATTCAACGCTAACCTGAGTTGCGGACACAGGGTGAATTATGCACATGAAAATGAGTTTGCATGAGGGCACAAGAAATGAACGAAATTGTTTCATATAATTTGTACTAATGTATGGAATTTTCAAAACTTTTGGATCTTTCTTCAGTCATCTATGATGAAAGATTGAAAGAAAGAAAGTTGATTTTAGTTAAATTTAACCGAGCGCTACTTTACCGCCATGGCCGTTTTGTTTTCGGTCACGGCGCGTTTATTGTCAGCATCTTTCCGTTTCTATCGGGAGAAGATAAATTAAAAAAGATAACGCGACATAACATAAGCACGTAGCTCTGTAAGCCGACACCGCGGGTTCGTCGTTCTTTCAGAACGGAGACGGGCGTACCGCCCACTGCGCGACAAAAAGGACGTTCTTCATTTCAGGAAACAAACACAACGGAGTCGCTTTCGCAGGGAGTCTCATTTTCAGACATATATTTTTCTGCAGTTTAATAACTCGACAAAGTCGCCACTTTCTACCCCGTCGGAGATTACAACAAGCAATCCTTTGAATTTCTGAAGGAGGACGCTCTTGGAGGTTTATAACAAATTTGATTTCTTTCTCTCCTTTCTGCCTGCTGGGTAAGTAGAATTAATAACCAGATTGCGGATACTTATTTTGATTTCTGTACGCTGCGGAGTAATTAACAGAACTCGCGGCGCAGAAGGACATTTATTATGTTGGTTAAGATGAAGCTGAAGCAAAAGCTACGTTGGAAATTGTGTTTCGATGTTTTGTACCACTTGTGGATATTATAAGTGGTAAAGGTATTTTGTGAATGCTTCTGTACTTTGTCAATTTTATTATTATGCAGCATTGTAATAATTCTTACTCTGCATTTGGTCGTCGAAAATCGGTTAGAAATCTTTGTTGAATAAACAGGTGATGTATAAAATAAAATGGAGACTGTTGGTATAAAAAAACTGATGAAAATAAAATATGCCAACAGAATGAATGTGTACATATGAATTAAGAAACAAATAGAAATTAAGCTGATTGACATAAGAAATAGATGGAAATAGAAAATGTTGACAAAAGTGATTTATAAAAATTGAAAATTGATAAAACTAAAAGATGCTGACAAACAGGATCTACAAAAGTAAAATTGGTGACACTAACAAGAAGAGTGTACGAACATGAAAATTGTGGACACAAAAAATTGAGAAAACAAATGGCAAATAATATGAAAAATTTGTGACAATAAAAAATGCTTGTATGCAACTGAGAACCGCTGTTTCCTTACGTCCTTGCTTCTTGGCTCGAGATCTGCGAAGAGGCGCCGCGGGGATGTCGCTGAGCGAGCTGTCCTCTCGTCTTTCAGCCACTCCCATTTTCAGCTACCGAGTTACTGCCACTCTGTCAATCTCACCTGACATTCGCGTCTAAACGAAGATACACTCCCGACAATGAATAACCCTCGGAGGCCGTTCGCGCTGGCACCGAGAGGAAAAGTCGCATCGTTTGTATCCCACGATGTTGCGAACGCGATCAGCCTTGGAAATTAGTTCGGAGAAACTGTTGAATACATTCCCGGGGAATCATCTCCATTGCTGATGCCCTATTGTAACGCCGATATTAATGAACAGAGAGAGAGAGAGAGAGAGAGAGAGAGAGAGACCCGCTCGTACTAGCACGCCAAATAAAGTATTCTAATGAAACTCCTACAAATGCTATTCTCGTTTGACAAAATATGCTGATCGCTGGAACGGAGCGTGCGTTCCTTTGTCAGAAAGTATTTATTTGCATTTGGGATTAGAGTGTACAAAGAAGCTGAAATATAGTCGATATTATTTACATGATAGCGTTCACAGCAAGACTATATCCCAAGAAGTTTAATCACTTAAAATTTTTAGATATACAGTGATTCCTCTATATACGTCGCCAAGGTCTGGATGATAATTGTCGTGGAATTATCCCCACTATCGCGGGATACACCTCGCAAAGGGCCACATAACATAACAAGGCTATTTCTCCTGGACGATACAGGACGCTGACAAGTCCCACGCTATTGACATATATCGAGAATTCACTGTACCACAATTTCTATTTCAGATTTTATAAACTTGATTAAATTTTCTTTTAACTCTCGTGTCAATTTGTCACAGCTTTCTTTTAACTTAAGCATTATCGATCTCGATCGAGATTATTTTCTTTGCTTTTTAAAAGAACAGAAAACCGTGAGAAAATTAAATGGCGTCCGTCGAAACCTAGACAGGCTCCCGATATCAAATCGGTACAAAATGGCGATATGAAAGTATCCTACATTCGCTCCAATTTTCTCTTTAAATCTCGGATAAACGGTGGCACTATGTGCACGGAAGCGACAGCCCCGAGTGGCCTCGTTCCTGTGAGATCCCACTAGCCCGGAGACATTGTCCACCCACGCTCCTAACCTAAAAATCTTGTGGAAAAAGTCGCGAAGTGGTTCCATATTCTTTCGTTCCGGCCTTAGTCGAATAATTCATAATAAGGAGAGCGACTTTTTGTGGCCGAAATTAAAAATATGGACCTTTCACCGCCAAAAATGCATACAATAAATAAAATATACTTGAAAAATAGCGAAACATGCTGAATATAGAAATACGCTATCGTAGTTTAAATATTGACAATTTCCCTAGAATAGGAAATTTAGTGTTCAAATACTTTTTGGATCCGCTGTATATTATTTTAGAAAATAATCATTTTAAGATCTATGACCATAGAATCATCTGAAATGAATAATATTTAAAAAAATCGGCTTTTGCCTACGAAATGCTGATTTCCGGACCCACAGTGCATCTGTTCGGAGAGTGTCCCAGCTGAACTCATTTGAATAAGACAAATGAAGACATCCGGGGGACACAGGGCGAGAACGATGAAGCTGATACCCGAGATTGGTCCGAGGATCACCTACGGCGTGAACCGGGCGCATCGAACCATACCGATTGATTACGATCGTTACGAAGACAATGGCTGACACGGGCTTACTCTAACGACGCAACTAACTTAGGAATCAGGGATTACCTCTGCGCCACGGTTAACAAGCACCGAAGATCGAGTTTTGTCCGATGAAAACTGATCCGGCTACTGCCCACGCTTCGCTATCTCCGACGTTTTTCAGATGGTCGTAGCGCGCGCGCTCGCACACGCACACACACACACACACACACACACACACACACACACAGGGGATGCTGCTTTATCATGCAAATCGGGATACGAACGTATAGAAAAATATACGGGGAAATCCCTGCTTTCATAACTCCCGGTTTCCAAATTTTAAAATATTTTCTGTTAGTTGAATGCTCCATTTTCCGCACGCTCTCCCAAAGCATTTTGGTGAAAATCCGACGAAATTGTTTGCATACTATGCTCGCTTGAAATATTTCGAGCTTCAAATTTAATCTGCGGATGCTGACGTGTCAGATTTCGCTGTCAGGTTTGATGATTGTGCGCATTGCTGGAAAAAAGAAAAATTTCATCTTTCTTTCAATAACGCAATGAATTAAGCAGGGAATTACAGTGGCAGAAATATTGTTGAATTTTTAATATTTTTGTTCAAACTTCTGGCGCAGTGGGTGATGTCTTCTTTAATAGTAAATACATTCACACAACATTTAGAAATGATTGAAACAATTTTTCTACTCAATGCCACAATTTCATTCATATGCAATAAAATAAAGTAAAACTTAAATCACCTTAAATTAAACGCTACGAAAAGCCGTTCAAAGTACCTAAACCTGTTGTTATCATCAATTAAAAATTCTAAAAGTGTATTTACTTTAAAAAATTGCTTATAAATAGTAGAAATAATTTAATGAGTTTCATTTGGTTCAAAATAATTCAAGGAAAACGATTCTATCTTAATCGATCTTGTTTGGTGTGCCACTATACACCCAAGTATGTAAACAGTGACAAAAATCCTCTCAAATCACCTAAAATTATTATTATTATTGATATTACAAAAAAGATCTCCAATAAGTACTCCAAATAAATTCAATGCGCTTCATTGGGCCCAAAATAATTCAGAAGTGTATTGACACGATTCATTCTTATTTATTATTATGATTGATTCGACAAAGCAAGGTATATTTCGGTTAAAAATATCTCTATTAAATACTCCAAAAAAATTCGAGACTCTCAATAGCCACTATAGACCTAAGAACCTAAGCTCTTGGATATACCTAAAGATACAATGATTAAAATACTTAAAATGTTATTCTAATGCTAAATATACAGTCTCCACTGAAGGAGGCCGCCTAAATATCTCCTTTATTTTAAATGGCAGAATTATATTGTATCAAAGGGGGACGCCATAGAAGAAAAATTTGTTCGTCCGATTACTTTTTCAGTTTTCTTAAGGTCGTCGTTATTTTTTACCAGTAAGACTTATATTTTTTAAAAATGGTACTCAATAGGTATCCTACAATTTTATCACATTTTTGGTACTCAAGGTCACCTGAAGGTCACAACTTGAACAGATTCAAGTGCATTTTTTCAGCCGCTACAGGTTGGAATAAACAAAAAATATTAGTCTTCCTGGTAAAAAATAACTGAAAAAGTAATCGGACGAGGAAATTTTTCTTCTACGGCGTTCCCCCTTCGATACAATTTAATTCTGCCATAAAAAATAAAGGAGATATTTCGGCGGCCTCCATTAGCCGAGACAGCCTGTATATACATTAAAAAATTACTAAGTGCCTACTTCAACGGGCTAAACAGTAGGTTCCACAGGTTTCCAAAAACCACGAACAAAGGATCCTTTATGGCAACGATCCTCACCTGCTAAACTCTAATAAACATGTGAACCTTAATCTGCGAAGATCACGCGAGGACTACCGAGAGATCTTCTAAATGAGATCGGTCCAATCGAGCAACGAAGTCGCATCGGCATCTAGACCGAGAACCGAAACCGAGGCGTCGGCCAAATCTATTTGGGCCCAGGTGATCAGGTGTGAACAGGTTAGAAAGTGGCTGCAGGTGGCTGGTTTCGTGACTCGACGCGTTAACGGGAGCGTAGAGCGTTTTGGAATGGTACCGGCAGCAACTCGACGGCGACGGTTGAACGCCGGACGGTTTTCGGTACGGTTACTAAAGGGTAACGTTTCCATGGGAGCGACATGAAAATATGTATATGTAATTGAGTCGGCGCACGAGATTCCGGGGGCCACTCGCAACGGTTCGAAATTGCTCCCAGGACTCCTTAGCTGAAAATATTCCTCGTTGTTACGGGGCCGGAATTGCATGGAAAGCTGCTCGCCCCGCGAAAATATAGCGTGAAACTTTATTCCGACACCCGGGGAATATTTGTTTCCGCGGACTGACTTTAGTTATTCGGCCGAGATATATTCGACCTGGAAGACACCGATAAAATTGACACCTGGCAAATGTATTTTTAAGCGGACTACCTGCCCGGTATTTCCCGTTATTTCGTGCCATATTTTTATACGCAGTCACCAGAAATATTGCAGTTTTATTTGTTACTAAATGTCACATTTTTTTTTAGACACAAAACAGGTGAAAAACCGCTGCGATTTTTTCGGGCTGAGTTATTGCAATGAGTAGACTATAGGTATTGTAGGGACCAGAAGCTGAATAAAACTTCTTTTAGCAATATTGGAAAAATTTAAGAACATTTCTAGTTCCTGTTGTAAATGCATGAAATCCGCATACTCTATTAATCGGATCATTTCTTGAGAAACATACTAACACTTTAGTTACCAAATAGCCTTTTTCATTCACTCTGCTATCTGTAAAAGGATATATATTTGATTATAAGTGAAATTGATAGTGAACATTTAATTATAAAGACCTTGATAAAGTGATAAGAAATAACATTATAATTATTTATATATATCCTATTCTACAAAGAAGCTAACAAAATGATAAGCAATAACATTACAATTGTTTTCGTCTCCTTGTTAATAATTTCGACTCGTGAAAATTCAATAGCTTCTTTGCGCACAAAGGATACTTTTGAAGTATCGACGCTCCCGCAGGGAAACATTTATTACACGAAAAGACACGATTACTTCAGCAGATTCGCCAGAAAGGCAGAGTGCTTGGAAAATTATGGCGCCGGTGCACACGAGATGATACTCCAGGATGAAGTAAGCTGCAAATGTAGAACAAATATTTTGCGTAGAAAGCTTCATTTTCGAGGAAATTAACTTTGAAGATCGCTGGAGTACGTGTGCTACTGAATACCACTTGGCCGACATGTCTGCCCCTGACTGTCTGTTTCTACTTGTTGGAAACACGGTTGCCTGGGTAGTTACTATCTGTCTCCGTTGATTCTCTCTTTGTTCTCTGTGCGACAGTGCGCGCCGTATCTCGCAGCAAATGTAATATCATGTCACAATGAACGTTCCAAACTGTCGATACGACTTTTAAGTAAAACTGTATACTCAATTAATCTTTTTACGTAATGCCGTTTCTCTTACTTTCTTCGGTAGCATCATGTTTCACTGAGAATTTTGCACGTGGCAGTATCGAAAAATTATTAATCGTTTCTTCGATGCTTAATTTTAGGTTTGTGCATGAAACATGGAAGATTTGTTGTTTGCTTCTATATAATTTAATAATTAAATTTTTATTTCTTCAACTACAAACAGTTCTATTTTCTTGAATTGTCGATTACAATGTACTATCCTTATTCAAATTCCTATCCTGAACAATAAATGCCCAGTACAGTGAATTCTCGATATATGTCAACAACACCGGTCTTGCAACCAATCGTGTTATGTTTAAACTCTTCGGCGTCTGAGGTCTCTCGAGCTTCGTGGCCCCTCACGGGGTGTACCCTCGCGACGTTTATTGTCCAAGCCTTGGCGACATATACGGAGAAATCACTGTATTTTAATTGATAATTCGTAAATTTTTTAACAACTTTCTGCAAAATAAAAGTATTTCCTGTTATATTATATTAATTTTACTTATATGATTGCATAACGCATGCCATTATTTTCGATACATTTTCCATTGTTCGTCTTTCAGGAGTATGTCACTTACTATGGCGTTATTTTTATCATTCGTTTTTCTTTACTGAACGATGCAGTTTATTATACTTTCAGAAGAATGAAGTGTACCACTCATAATGCAATTTTTATTATTTATTTTTCCGGGAAAGAAAGTATTCAATTACGTTCAGTTGTTGTAGCTTAGAAAGTTTTTATACGTATAAGTATCCCATTATTGTACCTCACTTTATCCGACATCCTATACAATGAAAGTTTTGCTTCCTTCGTAACAGCACAACATTGATTACCTTTCACGAACGGAATCTATCAAGCTGTCGCTGCATAAAATCAATCAAAAGCTACTCTACTCTTGTGCAGCTTCGCAGGACAACTAATGATCTTCATGAATCTCTATAAATTCTCTGTGAATGTTTACAGAATTAAAAATTTCAGGAAAATGCCAGCATTAACATAAAAAATCTGGGACAAGCGAAAATGAATATTAACCCACTAATAGCGTTACTTGGGTCCATTCAAATCATTGGGACCAATGAGAATATCGATGTCGATTCCATAGAAGCAGATACAAAAATATGCTGCTATAAAATCATCAGAGCAACAATATTTTTGAAGAATATTTCCACTGCTTTGAATTTGATCTAATCAGATTCTTTTGATTCCATAAAATCCACAATATAATACCCATGTATAAATGACACAAATTAAAAGAGCTTCAATTAACCCTTTGCACACGAAGCTATTTTAACTCCAAAACCAAACATTCCTTCTATCTATATTTTTTCATGTTATACATACAAAAATGGTGCAATTTACTCGTACAATATCGAAATGTTTAGCAATTTATTAAATACAAACAAATTTAGTAATGTAAAAAATATTTTGAATAATGATACAGCAATTTTTAGTGGCATCTTACAGTCGCCATTCGAGTGCTGCGGGTTAATACATGAAGAAACATAATCGATCCATCTTTAAAAATGCTATTGATAAAAGTGGCATCAGCCTTCCCTGACATTTCCAATTCAGTCTAGAGCACCGAAAAGAACACATGGCCCAGAAAGAGGGGTTGTACGACAGCAACAACAACCATTGAGCAGAAGATTTACCGGTGCATGCTGCGCATAATAAACAAAAACAAAAATTAATTCACCAAGTTCCGTTCGCCAACTTTCCCCTACTTCTCCGGAGTGGGGGAAGGGAGGGTAGTAAAGGACAGAGAGGGGGTAGGGTAGTAAAGGACACGTATCCGATTGTGTCCGATTGTGTCCGTAAAAAAAGAACCCCCATCGAAAGCATCATCCCCCGTCGCGTACCACGGTCGAACGAGAGGAGTCTGACGGTGGTCGTCGATTTCTGCGCAACTCCGGGGTCTTTCTCCCCTGTCCCTCGCCATCTGCTGGAAGCTGCACGAGTGAGGAGATGTATTGAACAGGCTGAATGCGCGTGCAGAGATGCGCGAGTATCCGCGAATTCCCGGCAGCACGGGGCCGCAGTCCGCACAATAAAGAAAAAAATTCCGCGGAGTTAGGGGAACGGAGAGGCGGCGAGCGTGACGGAGAGAGAGACACCGTCCTAATCCTCCTGGACGCCGAAGAGGCAGACTCGATTAATAGTCACGGCCGCGAGAGAAACGACGTCGTCCTCTTCGGAGCCTCGGGATGAGACTGGCTTCGCTCTGCTTCCTCCTGGTCCGACAGTTTTTCCGTCGAATGTCATGTAAACGCGTGGCCAGCCAGTGAACGAGCCGCCTGTACGAACGGGGGACAACAGTTGTTTCGCGGGGCGCGTATCGAGCCAGTGTTGTTCAACGAGAGAGACTGTCAGGATGCGACCCAGCGCGCTTCTCTTGCTGTTCCTCTGCACCTTGTTCATCGCCTCGTCAGAGTCGAAGCTTCGACAACAAGCGGCGGTCGTCGACGACGACGACGACGACGACGACGACGACTGGGACGACGACGAGGACGACGACGACGACGATGACCAAGCGTACCAGACGAAGCCCGAGGTCGACGACGATGGCAGGATCTACAAGAACCCGAGGAACTCACCGTCAGCCATGTGCCCGCGCGACGAAAATCAAGCAGAGCTACTCGGACAAAAGTGTCTCCGGAAGTGCTCCACCGACGAGGACTGCAAGAGCAAGAAGAAGAAGTGCAGGTGCGACGGGGCATGCGGTATGTCCTGCATCAAGCCGGAAAGAGAGTGTCCGACACTGATGGAGATCCCGCATGGTACCATGACCGTCACCGGCAAGTTCTTCGGGGACAGAGCTCATTATACTTGTGATACCGATTACTTTACCGTGGGCCTGACTGAGAGGACATGCAGAGCCGATGGAAATTGGACCGGCACCACTCCTTCGTGCAAGAAGGACCAGAATTCATTCTGCTCGCAACCACCGAAAGTGAAAAACGCGCGGCATAACGCGCTCGCGGAGCAAACGACCTTCGACCTGGACAGCGATATTCAGTACTTCTGCGATCATGGTTACACGACCAACGGGGTCAGGAAGGCCAAGTGCCTGTTGATGGAGGGTAACGCGAGCTGGTTCGGTCCGGATATCACCTGTGAGCCCCAAAAGTGCGATCCACCGGCGGATATCGCGAACGGATGGCACGCCGGTACGTATGCCAGGGTTTGTTTGTTTACGGTTATTTGTGTGATCGCTGGCCGGTTAGGGTTGTTTGGTTTCGGAGGTAGATGGTCAGGTGGTAGAACCCTGGATTCGTCTAGCCTCGCCTTTTGGTTCTATTGTTTTTTAGCGTTCTGGGTGATATTTGTTTATTTTCGGATGAGGGAGCACGGAGTGGAACTGGCAAACGTTTGTTTAACGTTTTGTCGAGGTGTTGGGTTTAACCACCAGTCGTGTGGTTTGTTTTAAAGCGAACGTACATGTTTAATTTTATTGTAACTCTGTGAACGTAGACGGTCTAATTAAATTGAAATATTAACCCTGTGGTTCACGTGTTACGTTTGTTGCGTGAAGAAAATTCTTTAACTTCTTGAAAGTATTTGATAGCTTAAGTAAATTCACTTTCTTTGTTTGTAGTAGTGTTTTGCGGCCTCGTCCCAACCAGAAAGAGAAATATTTATGATTACATATATTTATTATGTTACTCGCATAAATGTTATTTTGTTTTAGTTTGGAAATATTTTGTGCTACTGGATGCACAAAACCACTAATTAAACTGTGTTGTGTCAATTTATGGAGTATTTAGGTTGTGTGTTCAAATGTCAGCTATAGTAATTCGACTAAAGTACTGATAAACGAATTCACTAATTTTATAATGAAAAATGTGGAAGCATTAACGGTATATGCAATTTGTCTTTAATGAATACTCTCCCGAAATTCCATCGAATAATGAAACACATATTATTACAATTATCTACGTTCAATTATTTATGAGCAATGCATTATTAACATACTCATTAACGACCACGTACGCCGGTGAATTACATAACTTAACACAAATTAATGAACCATTACGCAATTGTAAAGAGATTTGAATTATTCAATGATTTTCGAGAACTCTAGTATCACAACGGCATATTTATCCGATAAATAATAATCTGCAAAGTTTTGTTTTTTAACCACACGACAGTTTTAGATATTTGCCCTCCTTCGGTGCTGTATATAATAATTGGTTATATAATATGTTTTTGACGTTCAGGGTCGTGTCGAAAATAGTCCACGAATCTTCTTTGATGGCAAATATCGGTTTCTCTCCCTTGACAACCTTGAACACCACTAATGCTCTCACGCTGGATAGCTTATACTAAATTTTAGAAGACTTATTCTCAGAATTGAAAACAGGTATGAATGTAGTATTATTCTTCTTTTTTTTAAGGCGAGTGTTACACGTATGACTGTCGTGTGTCGTATCACTGCGCGGATGGCAACGAATTAGTTGGCAAGGCCGAAAAGCTTTGTTTGGCAGACGGCACATGGACAACGAAGGAATTACCACAATGCGTTCAAGTAAGCGTTCAATGAATAGTTCCGCTTGAATAGATAGACAATCGTATTATCATTTTTTCGCGAACCCATCAATCGTACAATTTTTGTCACATGAAAGTCGAATTTGTTTTTATACTATACTGAGTATCGTTTCAATCTTTTACATTACATATACTTTTATATTTAGAAAAGTGTTTTATTATTAAATGCATTCTGTAATCAATAATTTTACATTTCAACAGTTTTGTCATTTCTTTTGGTTATTTTATTTGCAATAGTACGCCACAATGTTTTTTGTATATTTTTTACTTACTGCTCCTTATTGTTTAATTTGGATATTGGTCCTTAGGTGGGCCATTAATGTTTCTATACATTGCATTGATATTGGACATTATTAAGAACTTTATAATTGTTCTGCATATTTAATAATGTATTCGTTTAATACTCTCCACTAATTGTTCGCATGTATGATGCAAGTCGTCATGCTTACGCGATGAATCATAACTGACAATGTTTCTCATATTTTATTTATTGCTTTAGACTGTACAATATCCGTAACATTTATCGATATTATGCGAACCATTAAAATTTATATTAATTATATTCATGTTGTCTCAATTAAGCCTTAATATCGTACTATATATTTAACAATTTAGTAATTTAGTATTTTCAAGAGATTTTTTTATTTGTAATGCAAATCACTGTATTTATTAGGTGTATAATATACTACAAGGTTTTTTAAACTTCGTTTGTTATTGCAAACTATTTAATTTCAGTATTAACCCTTAAGTACGGAATTTAGACTTATGCTAATAATTATGCAACCGTCTCTCTCTCTCTCTCTCTCTCTCTCTCTACGTTCCTAATATTGCAAAGCATAATGGGTATCCATTGTCCAAATTGATAAAAATTAGCACTAAACACATCAATTGGGGGATTTTAAGTCTAATCATTTTTCAAATCTATTCTGCAAGGCCACTTAAGAGCCCGGTTTTCGTAGATTCGCGATAAGGTAGAGTGACTACATTACCGACAAAAAATGGTTTTACCATTTTTATTTTGTCGCTAGATATTTAAGGTCGCTAGATGTGCATGCCACGGAATCCAAGCATTTTGATGCCATTGGATGAGTTTTCTGGATGAAATCGTGAGCAGCGCGCACTAGAAAATATCTCGAGCTACAAATTGAGCTATATTTTGTCTCGATTCTCTGGGAAATAAAGCGAAAAACTTGAAGCACGTTTCTGGCGTCAGAATTCATAATATCGATAATACAGAGGAAAAAATGTGAAAAGTTTAGTCAGAGACTTGAGACCCGTCGGATCAAGACCAAGACGGATCTTAAGTCTGTGTCTGGAGGCTGTGAGTGGAAATTATTAATTGAAAAGTCAAGTGACTATCCCGGGCCCATAAGTGTTGAGGAATGTGAAGTCGCTTTATGAATTAGAATTGAATATGAGTTGTCCTGACATCCTCCAAACCCATGTCACCCCCTTTCCATGGACTCGAGCGTGGAAACGTTTTCCTTGTTCAGGTCACCACGGTGCAATGCCCTATACCAGAGCACCCTGTAAATGGGAAGGCGGTCTACACCTCGTATGCATACAATTCCATCGTGCATTACGAATGCGACTATGGGTACACGGTGGTAGGTGCAGGGACGAGACGCTGCCTCGCCGACAGAAAATGGTCTGGAAAGATGCCCACTTGCCAGGAAATTAATTGCGGTTCACCTGGCGTTCTCTATAACGGCTGGATTGAGAATGTCGAGGGTGGTAAGTTGGAAGATTAAAAAGATTCTTCGTTGTATTATAAATAAATCGCGTCGCATAAAAATAAACCGCTATATAAATCCTCTTACAGTGATAGCAGTTTGTTCGCGGGAATACTGGCTAATCTCTCCATCCTGATCGATTAATTAATCCTCCAGATTTCCAACAATCGTATTTCTATAATTTTTACAAAAAAAATTCAGCACAACAGAATATTTATTACGACGAATAAAATTAGGTGAATCCATGTTAGTATTGCTGTCGATATTATATTACATAGCTGAAATTCATTTTAACCCTCACCTCATTTTTCTAACCTAACTTGTTGTTGAACTGGCACAATGGTAAAACAATCAATCGAAAGGGAAACAATTTTATAAATTTCTGCTTTACAAATGAAAAATTAATATAATGTGCAATACGCTTCAACTAAGATTGTCCACATCATTAACAATTAACCGTTCAGGAACGACGCTACATTGCCATTTTCTTTTTGAAGAACCACTCTTATTACAGACATTAGCAGAATTTGTTGCAGGACTTTGTAAAATTTTTCGTAGCCATCCTTAAATACTAGAAAGTGAGCAGTAATTCTTAAAAATGTGTAATTATTTGTTCTTGCGTGACAAATTTTGAAATATTATTTACAGCCAGTGCACATATGTTGTTCCATCTAATATTGTTAGATAGCACGAACACGTATAAACAATCATCCGTTGATTAATATTTTATTTGTCCGAAACTTTTTCTTACTTAACCACGCCATTTGCGTTCTTCAAAAACTACTTTGCACTTGGATTGCGTGGATTAATAGCAAACAGAAACGGGACAACCTAATGCTTATTCGGAGTCGGCGAAAAATTGACCAGTGATGAAAATTTATATATTAATTTGTTTTAAGTCGTCACATAAGTGCATTCTACAGTATCGTTTTGCGCAAATTCGCGGAAGCGAATAATTGCTCGACGGACGGCGTCGAGCGTCCAGTTAGCTAATCCCACGGAATTCTTTCGGCGACAGGTACGGGTCTCGGCGCGAGCATAATTTACCGGTGCTTCGACCAGATGAAGCTCGAGGGAAATGCCTCGTCCGTCTGCCTGGCCGAGGGAAAATGGCGTTACCCGTTGCCGCAGTGTCTGGCCCCGTGCATGGTGCCGCAAATTGAAAACGGCAAAATCACGGTGGCGAGCAGCAAGAACACCACCGTCGTCGAGCACGGCGAGCGATTGCTGGTCTCCTGCTTGAAGAACTACGAATTCGCGTCGAACATCACGCCGGTGGTTTGCAACAATGGCACCTGGTCGATAGTGCCGAGTTGCTCGCCTGCTAGGTGCAAACGGATGCCGAAACCGCCGAAAAACGGCATGGTGATAGCACCGAAGATGGATCATGGTATGAGGGCAGCTTTCAAGTGCAAGGACGGCTTCGAACTTGTTGGAGGAGGACCGATGAACGATTCCATGTCGGTTCAGTGCCAGTATGGGAACTGGACAGGGAGCATTCCTCACTGTATTCAAGTATTCTGTCCATTCCCCGGGAGCATTGAGAATGGCAAGGTCTTCCTGGTTGGGAACATGGGGGTCTATGATTATAGACCCTATGTGAAGAAGGTTGTGAACAACAAACAGATTATGTACGATTGTGATAAGGGATATGTGCTGGATGAGGGACCTACGGGAGCTACCTGTGTCGGAGGAAAGTGGAGCCCTAAGGAGCTGCCCAAGTGCATACCTGGACAGCATCCTAGGCTGCGCTGGAGCAGAAGAAGAAGGAGGTCCATCAGCGATGAGGATCTCACCATGAGAAACATGTAAGGACCAGAGATCGAGTATTCTTTCAAATAGTAAATACAATTCAAACACCAGTAGGACATGCTTGAAATGTAATTAGCTATAGGCAATATTATTTATTGTAGTGAATTCCTTTAAAACAATTAAAAATATAAACACAAATTCCCTCCAGTACATTTGCAAACGTGATCTACAGTGAATTCTCGATTTATGTCAACAACACGGGCCTTACCAGCGTCGTATATCGTCCAGGCTTTGGCGACATATATAGAGAAATCGCTGTATTAAGGAACTCAATCATCTCGATCGAACTTTCACGTCCCAGAACTGCAACGAAATCACACAGACAAGTCCCCCGACCGATCACCCACCGTAACAAGCTACCCAATTATCTTTTCTAGAAAATTCATCGAGTTCTTACGGAAGATCGGCAAGAAGCTGCTGCGGCTCGAGCTCAACAAGGGCAAGGACCACGGGAAACACAAGCCGGAGAAACCGATCAACTCCACGCAGCATCGCGACAACTCCACGGACCCTACCTGGAAGAAGTACGCGAACCACCCTAACCGGACCAAGCTGTGCGAGGAGAAGATGATCGATTTCCTGGAGATCGCCTACAGGAAGCTGCAACGCATCGACGCCAGACAATCAGCGAACTATTCGGCGAACGGTAGCATGCACGAGCTCCTGAACGCCATGAGCAAAAACTTCTTCCACGTGGACCTCTCCGAGGGCCGACGCAACAACTCGAAGGGCCGTTCGGACTTCGAAGTGCGAAACCAGCGCGAGTTCATCAATCTGAAACGGAAGTTCGAGAAGATCATGAAGTTCTACAAAATGTCGATACGGTGGAACGAGAAGGGCCGCAAGGACTCTCGCAAGAAGGGCCAGGCTCACGGCGACAAGTCGAAGAAATTGAAAGCCAAGAAGAAGCACAGAAAGAATTACTACAAGGGCTTCTACGAGTTCGTGAACAGCTACGTAACCGAGAAGTTGTCGATGTTGGAGGCCAGAAACGCAACGGAGGAGCTGATCAGAAAGATGAATATCGACAAGTTCACGATGCGGAACGGCAGCACGTTCACGGTCGGCGAGATGTACGCGTTCTTCAAACATATCATAGAGGCCACGTTGAACAGCAGCGAGGAAACGTTGGAAACGACGACGAAGACGAAGACGAAGACGACGACGACGACGAGGACGACGACGATAGCTGCTTCGTCGTCGACGAGCACTCCGACGGTGTCCAGCACGTCGACGACGACCACGACCAGCACGACCACCTTGCCGACACCCAGGGAGGTCGAGAGCTACGAGAATCGATCCTCGACGGTACCTGGAAACGAGTCCTCGACGCTGGACAACGAGATTCCCAGCAAAGAGGGCGCACCGAAGCACCGAAGCAAGCGGATAAGAAACGCTTCGGAGGACGTGGGTCCAACGCGTCAGAAGAGGAGACTGTTGAGCTTGAACTTTCTTTCGAAGAGAAAAGACGGGCCCAGAAGGGTTCGCAGAGGTTTGAAGCGGTCGAGGAAGGCCTACGACGACGAGAAAACACGGCAGTTCACTTTCAAAGAGCTCGAGGCTCAGCAGCAGAGCCGTTCGAAGCGATTCCTGCCACTCTCTGAGCTTGATAATCAAATATTTCTAAAGAACTTGTATCTGAACGCGTACGAGGACGAGTATCGGGCGAACGTGAAACGATCGATCGACCAAGGGAATAATCGTATCAATGAGCACCAGCAACAACAACAACAACAACAACAACAGCAGCAACAGCTACAACAGCCGCAACAGCAACCGGCTGTCTACAGGAGACGCAAGGGCAACCTCGACGCGTACGAGATCAAGTGAGCGATGGGAATGTAATTGTGTTGTGATATTAACGGAATTTATTAAGTCATTTACCGATATCAATCGATTTTAGGCGAGTATACACCATATACGATAGTTATAATCGTTGTCCCAGAAAGTCGATGCGCATTGTACCGCGTGTGTCGCGCTTTTTTCATGAATCAGTCTTTTTCCATGCAAGTCTCGGTGTACCCGGAAACCCACGGGGTCATTAATCGACGGTTTTTTGGACGCGATGTGAGCCGGTAGCTGCTCGTCGTCTAGATCAAGAGGCGTCCGTTCGATGTCGGTGTTGTGTACCGCGATGCGGATCGAGATTTGCGACCTTTGCAGTTGCAATCGATAGGAAATGGAGGGTTTTTTCTATTTTTTTTCTTTTTTTTTCTTTTCATGTGGATCGCTGTCTTCCCGATGCTCGTTACTTGTGCGACACGGTATTTCGTTAGTCGGACAGCTTCGGTTCTGTTGATGCATGTGCTTGGGTTTTGATCTGAAGTCGTTCGGCCAGGGTGTTTTTCGAATTAGGCGAATTAGGCGATATTGTCGCAACTTGTATGGCAAATAGTTTCTAACATTGGACATGTAGATTTTTTTCATCGTATACGGTAAAGACAGTTTATAACAGCTCTGGAAGTTGGGAATCGAAATTGGGAATGTGTTTTCGAATGGGGAATTCAATCGATCGGGGAACACGTTGAGATATTTTTGAAAATATTGGACTCCATATTTGAATTAGTACAATTTCATATAAACACAAGTATTGCAGAAATGGTTGGTTTCCTGCAATTTAAAAATAAATAAACTGGATCTTGATGCAAAATACAAATTGTCTGCATTAATTGCAGGAGACACGAGAAAAATGTCTTTCTTGCTTCAGTAATTTTAATAAGCTGAAAATAATATATTGACACGCATAAATTCTTTTAGTCTTTTCATGATGCTAAATTTTATCTGTATAAAATCTGCAAATTTTCGAGTGTTTGAGATACCCCGTGAGTCTTCAACCCCCAAATTTAATTTTAATTAAAGAAACTAAAGAAACTAAACTCTTTCACATAAGTTTCGTCAATGGCTCGTGCAATTCGACTATGTTCCACTATAATTGACATCAACTGGTGGAATGCTGCGACACTTCTAGGTTCTAATTTTGCCACATTTTTCTATATCCATCGATGAGATAATCTTTCCAACAAGGTGCCGAATGGGGTAAGAAGAATAGCACTTGTTTACGCGGCTAAAGAATTTGATCAATCAGGACATGTCTCATGTGCGCCAGAACAATTAAGACTGACCAGCATCCTTCATGCAATTGGAAGTATTCTTCATTAAAATTCTAGTTTCTTCAGTCTTCCTTAATATTATGGCTAAATTTGCCACAAAGACAAATTGACATCCTTCTGAACTTTCTCAAATCTAATATTTCCATAAAATGTTGACTGACATATCGAACATACGTATTTAACAAAATTGTTTGTCTTAAATTAATTGACACTGAACTTACTGATCACTAAAATGTTGCCTCAGAAAATTGGAAAGATTGTGTTTATATTAATTTTATACGAGTTTCATAATTCTGCTAGAATAATAGAATTTATTAATTTCTCATGGAAGCGTTTTTATAATTTTAACAATTACGAAATGAAAAATGGATCATTTGTACGTTCAGTGTCAAATTCAATTTTTATGCACATTTGCATAAATCGAATATCATTGTGAGAATCACTATGGTTAGGATAGTTGTGTAGCAGCCAACGT
This sequence comes from Halictus quadricinctus, assembly GCA_028454245.1. Taxonomy (NCBI): domain Eukaryota; kingdom Metazoa; phylum Arthropoda; class Insecta; order Hymenoptera; family Halictidae; genus Halictus; species Halictus quadricinctus. The sequence continues at coordinate 1,210,645 of CM052112.1, forward strand.
GTTAATAGGAACTAGAACATCTCGTTCAGAATCAATACAACACATTCAACTTAAAATTCATAATCTACTTAAAAATAAATTGATGTCTTCCTTCGTATTAAATACTAGATTCGGCTAAACGTGCTAACCAATTTTCAATATCAAAACAGTGGCCAAATCTGTTGTTAAATTAACTATAATAAGGTCTCACGAAATAACAATCTTTATAAACTGCATGGATAAAATAATTTACCTTCGTAAGTATATGGATAAGTACAAATCGTTTCATACTACCAGGGTAACCTATCCAGTGAATGAACAGTTAAATCGCGTACCCGTTAAAATTACTATTCACAAATCATTATTTAATTTCCTGACTGCTATCTCTACGAAAATCTCTATGAATGTTCCATAAGAAACTTCTATAAGAAAAATAGAATATTTGATGGCCATAGTTTGCATTATAACCAATTTGATGATCAGTGTTAATTATAAATGAACGAACTTAATATAGTGAACGAAATAAATTAAATTGTATATTAATAGACTTGCTATGATACGTTAATAAGTTATTATAATAAACTTATTAAACTAAATAAATTAATGCACTGCCGAATGGGTTATGAAAAGATCTTTGAAGAAAAGAATCAGTGAATACTCGATATATGTCAACAACACGGGTCTTGCCAGCGTCATGTATCGTCCAGGAGACATACCCGAGCCGTGTTATGTTTACACTCCTCGGCGTCCGAGGTTTCTCGAGCTTCGTGACCCCTCACGAGGTATATCCCGCGGTAGTGGGGATAATTCCGCGACGTTTATCGTCCAGGCCTTGGCGACATATATAGAGAAATCACTGTACTGTGTAAATTTCAATATTCATTGAATTCTGTTCGTTCACTGGCCGGACAGCCTACACACTTTCTCTATGTAGAAGAGCTTCCGGTTCGAAATCGGATCTTCAGCGCGGTAAGTTCGATCGAGTCAAATCAAAAGGCCGATTTCAACTGCAAAGGTGCGAGTGAAGTTTTAGAGCTAGCTGCTGCTCCATCTAGAGATGCTTGCGGCGGAGATCGTTGAAAGTACGTTTGTTTGTCACAGTTTACCTTTTCACAAACGGTAGTGTCACGCTCACGTCGCGGAACGTACATTTTAAGCGCCCTTACGGGGGGAAAATCGTATTAGTAGATACGGCTACGTTAACGTATTTTAAGTATGTTTGTGGGAATCGCACGGAAAACACGTTTGTCGTTTTTGTGTCTCTCTCTCTCTCCCTCCCTCCCACCTCCACCCCCTCTCTCTCTCTTTCTCTCTCTCTTTCTCTCGTCTCGTCGAGATCGGACGATCCTCGTTCAGACGATCGATTAATTAAGTTTTCACTCGAGGGCTGTGTTTGTTGAATGTTATACGCCGGTTATAATAATAGGTTTTTGTAAAACTGTTGTATCGGAAGCCGGACCGCATTGTAATCGTTGTACATACATATACGTTCGATTTTTTAAATGAAACGCCCATCCTCTTCGGTTCGATCGCCAAAGTGAATCGAAACGAACGAGACACGATCGTATCGATATATAATTCCCGTCCTTCTCTTCGTAAAATTCGTTTTTACTTGCGCATATTCTAGGCCCGGAACCCCGAGCGTTCGAGCCATTTGTATCGATCGATCGATCGATCGATCACTGCATCTCACACACGGACACGTATACACGGACACATGTACACGTAGACACGACGACGACGACGATCGAAAATACGCCACAGTCATACACACGTGCATTTTTATGAACAGAGACGCAATGCCATTGGATAAGTATCATTAGCGAATAATAAGTATTATGATACGGACAAACGGAGCGTGTACTTTCATTATCCGAACCAATGTCTCCCTCCACAAAATTCATGTCTCTTCGCGAATCCGCCGCAGGATAGTAATTTTTACGCGATGATACAGAATTGCATGAGTTTCGTAGACGCTTAACAGTTTATTGCTCATATTTGGTCTTCATTTCAGACAGGGAATTTTCATTAATTAAACTTTTCACTGAGCTGCGGTTACATGCATACATACTGCTAATATCATATTACAAACCAGTACAGTTTAAAACATTGACAAGCATTTATTTTTTAAAGAAGCTGATTCAGTGATTAATACAAGCTATTACAATTTTTTTCTCTACACTATGATCAGTGATAAATATTTTTAAAGACTAGTGTTTGTAACCGTACTAACATACAAAAGGGATATTTTGAATATATCAAAGAAATGTTTATTCTCACATTTTCTCATTTTTACTCAGTATTGCTGAACTGTTTGTTTATGAAACAGTTCGAGATGCATATGTAAAATTGATTAAAGTAGACAAGCTATTAACAATTCTCTAAACTGTGATTGTTGTTAAAAATTTTTACTAATTAGGCATATTTCGAACGAATTCGATCATTTCCGACCCCAAATTGTCGGCACGTTTATGGTTCACCGTTTATGTGGAAACTTTTCAGGAAATTCGTTCAGAAATTAAATGAATTGAGCGAGATATTACGCTTAATTTATACCCTCAATCTCCAAATATTCTCGAGGCCATAAATACGCAGGTAATTAATACATAAATGGACAACGGAAATTACGTTTCCAGAACCCGAAGGAAGGCAAAAAAATTCAATCGAATTCCGATCCAACAAAGTTAATTCCGATAAACCAAGCGCGTGCTAGCGCGGGCATAAACAACACGAAGGTCCGCCAAGAATCGTTGATCGCGATCGCGAGGAGTGTCCAATTAAAGCCTCGGAATCGGCTGTACATTAAACGGAAGCCATAAAACCCGGAAAGTGAGGAATTCCTTTTACCAGCAGTTTCGTTTCACCTGTGGTTGCTTATCTCTCTCCTGTTCGTATAATTTCCTCGATAATTTCGATCGACGAAACACAAAACAGATACGCGACTTTTAATGGGGTATCGCTGTATCGAATCTTTAAAAAGTCAGTTTTTTATTGTTGACTTTCAAAACGCGATTCTTTTATATATTCTGTTAAATATTCGTATAATTATGGAAGCTATGAAACCGAACACTTCCATGCCATAAGGATATCTGGTTCTATACAGGGTGTTCCAAAAATGTTTTATTTCTTTCCAAGGGGTAATTCCTGAGGTCATTTGAAGAAAGTTTTTCCTTTGAGAAAATATTCTCCGCGGCTTGGTTAAGGAGTTATTAACAAAAAGCACGGACCAATCAGGGTGCGACTATAGTGGACGGATTTCGGCTCGGCCAATGCCAATGTCACGCTTAGCTATAGCCGTGCTCTGATTGGTCCTTGTTTTTCGTTAATAACTCCTCTATGAAGCTACAGAGAATATTTTCGAATATTTTATATTTAAACAGACTTTAAATATGTCTTTAAATATATTGATATATTATATTTTTAGGAATAAACGGATGAATATTTTTTGTTCGAATTTGATCTGAAGGATCATTATACCATTCCGAATATAGTGAAATTTTTTATTGAATCATTACAAAACGATTTAGAAATAATTAAAAATAATCTTTTCGTAAAAAATGGGAACAAATATTGCTTTGTGCTCAATTCTCGCAATTTTTGTCTGAATTTGCACAAGCAAATCTAGCTTTGGATATAGAGATTACTCTCACCGAAGCATTTGACTTTCAACAATTGGTTGCCCTAAATTTTAGAATCTGACGCACCGTCTACAGCTACATGCTGTGTAGTGCAATATTTATTGATCCGTAACTTCAACAATTTCCAACATTCTGGCGATTACTTTTTATTGAATTGCTTGTAAGTATATCCACTATCAACGCTAGAAGACATTAGTATGTTTATCCAATCATATTAGAGGAATTTAATTCAAAAGCGACCATTCATTTTTACTGGAACTGAATTTTTTCTGGAAAAATGAATACACTTCTTTTTTAAACAATCAGTTTAGTAAAAAGTACATACTTTGTACCACTTGTAGTAATATTTTTACTCCAGAATCCTAAAAAAATTCCTCAGTAACAAAAATCAAATAAGTAAATTCCTGAGTTACTCTCGAAAAAATTGTTATCCTAAATGCATTACCTGATGCGATGACGAATTGCCTGATTTGTTGTAGTTGAATCGTCGGAAATAAAAAATTTGTGACAATTATAATTAAATAATTTGATTAATAATTTAATTTAGTTAATTTTCTTTTCTTTAATTCTTTTTCATTTTTATTCAAATTTATCCATTACAGGAGATGAATGCAGGATTTTTTCAAATGATCTCTCTCTTGTTAATTCATGAAGAATTCCTTCAAGAATTTAATTCCTTAAAACGTTCACCGTTTTAAGAAAACATCTTCTGCGAGACAGGCCGTTATTCCGCCATTTTTCTAGATTAGGCAGTGAAAAAATTACAGTATATGCAGATTTAAACGAAGTACTCGTTGAAAAGAAGAAGTTCACAAACTTTCCCAAAAAAAAAAAAAATTTGCGAAAGTCACGTTTTTCTCAGAACGTTAACACTTGCGTGGCACGGTTTCTTAAAGGTGCGTGTTCGAAAACGGCGGCGGTCGGTAGAGTCGTGCTGCCGATATCTGTGGATCGATGGAGCGCTCGGCGATCGGTGATTATGCTGTAACATCCGAGGTAATTAAGTCTGAAAATAAGCAGAGCCTGAAAAAGGGATCAAGGGGCGCAGCGGGGCCCGCGTAATTCGCGCGGCGGCGGCGGCGCCGTTCACGCGAACGTTCACTCGCGCCGTCCACCTGTCAATATCGACGGTGTCATTAATTACGGACCAATTATAATTCGTGAGCGGCGACGAGAAACCGTGTCCGATGTTATCTGGTCAACACGGCTCGTTAACACAGCCGCCACCGGTTCGGGGAATCGTGTTAAATCGATTAATCCAGCCCGACAACACGCGCGTTCGTTATGATAAGGCGTCCGAGAACCGCGCAACAGATGCAGCCGATAACATTGCCAATAAAAATGCGAGTTCGATCGCTGGATCGACGAAAGGGTTACGGAAGAAGCCGATCGCTAAAGTGTAATTCGCCCCCCGTTTCGCGACAGACGAATACTCGCCGAGATCGTCTCGATTTATCTCTGAGAATGGAATTATGGACTGCTATTAAATTAATTTTCTTCAGAAACAGCGAAACAAGGTATACCATTGCTCCAATATTTGAACACTTTTTAAAAATTCATTATTACCCAAACTCAGGGACCATAACTGTTACAACCAAAATGAAAAGAGTCATGGAATAACAAATATGGACAAATTTAATACAAATAAGGATTATAAGTAACTGAACATTTTTTTCTCTTCATTTCGATCACCAATAACAGTTATCAATGAGAGAAATTTATTTCGATCGCAGTTATAGGTGGGAGAAGTTTATTTCGGTTGCTCATAACCGTTGTTGATGAAGGAAATTTGTAATAGTTATTATTAAATAGTACAACTTTCAAATGGTAGAAGGCTACAATCAAAGTTTATTGTGACAAACATGAGTTTTTCCAAATTTTCTCCTGACAAATTACACCGAAAATCATCTAACGTTAATTTTAGAGGAAAAAAGGTTCGTTTAACGCTAACCTGAGCATTTCTGTTTTTCCCAGTTGAAGAAATTTTGAAAAATTTTTTTCAGATTTTCTGTTGTTCTTATGGTCTGTCGATTCGTCTTGTTGTACGAAACCTTCTCAATGAATTTCACAGGCTTGCTCCATCCGAAAAAAGTAGACAATTCAGTAATTAAATATGCAAATGAATTTTCTCATCAATAATTATTATGAACAAGTGAAAAGAAATTCGATCATCGATAACTGTCATGAGCGATCGAAACAAATTTCTCTCGCTGATAACAGTTTTTCATTATCGATAACAGTTATCGAGGAGGATCCAATTTTTTGGACCCCAATAACTGTTATTTGTAACCAAAAAGTATAAAAATCGATATTTTTTAATCATTTTGTTCTTCGAATTTTTTTCATTATATTTTGTGTGGATTATCTTAAACTTCAATAATAATCAACTACTCATTAATGATTAGTATCGTAGAAAATTTTAGAATAACTGTTATTTTTGGTCTCTGCCGAAACTGTTGCAACTTCTCCAAAAATCTAGGTTCTTTTAAAAGCCTAGGTTAAGGTTAGGACTCTACCTTCGCAGTTTACTTTTTTCGAAGATATTTTTCCATAATGTAGCAGGAGAAAAACTGATTTTGTCCAGAACATGCTGAAAACGTTTTAACATTTAATGAATAAAGTTAACCAGAGGACCAAGGGTCCATTATTCATCATTTAGACTCGATCATTTTTCTAGCGACGGTACGAGATAAAATTGAATGGTCTGCCAATCTTAATAGTTAATACTTAATAGAAGACAATCGTAATACTTAATAGAAGTGTGACTGTGAGTTCCTGTGATTTGATAATGGGCCTAAAAAGTGGAGAATAATCGAGTAGACTGGATTTGTAAAAGTCATATTAATCAAACTACTTTGAAAATACAGAGATGGTAACTTCGTATTTTACTTCGATTTTTACAATGTAATGAAAAACTAAATTTCTTAATTAACGTAATTCTCTGGTAATGTTTAATATTAAGCAATATCTTATTTCAATGTATACAGCGCCAAACAAAAAATACACGACGTACATGAGACATTATTGCGCGCCAATGGATTAATTTGAAGATTCACTGGATCAGAGATAAAGGTCAAAGGCGCGACAAAGCGTTCAAGTATCGAGATAGAATGATAATAGTGGAAGAAGCCTGAGCCACGAAACTCGCTAAAAATCGATACATAGACGGTGGAGGCAATGTGCTCGACGTTCTTGAACGGAGAGAGTGCCGTTGGTACGCCTGCGCTTAACGAGATTCTCGGGTAGAAGAAGAAGAAGAAAAAAAAAAATAAAGAATGGACAAGGGCACGCACCACTAATTCACTTAGCCCCGGCGCGGCGCGTTTTCTTGCGGCAGTGATTATTCCAGTTCATACGACGATGATTATGCGGTCAGTTGATACGGTGTTAAACGCGCTAACCGAGAAAGCACGGGCGATAAACGGCCACCGGGTGGCAAAGGCTTTGTCGTCCATTAGAGCCCCGCGCCTCGTCCTCCTGTGTAAACAGGCCTAGGCTGTTTCAAAAGTGATGCTAACGATCGGTAAACGAACCTCAGACGGAACAGGAAGTCCCTGCCGGTGTTTGATCGATTTCGTCGCGCCGCGTCGTTCGACCCCTCGAACACGTTGCGTCAGGTGAATGGGCCAGCAATGTCGTAAATCAGGGAAACTTTACGATCAACAGGTCGCCTACGAACCACCCGGCAATTAATCTCCGGAATCTTTCCGGAAGGCTAATGAACGGCTTGACGTTCTTGCTACTCCATTCGGTGGCCGCTACTTCTAATCTGGTGGCGTTTGGACAAGCGGTTAGGTTTTGGAAATATCAGGGGAATTAATTGAACGATAGCTCCGGGCTTCGCGTTGACAATGTTTCCGAAATAGTACTCCTCAAAAATGTTAACATCGTTAAATCCCTTCTTCTCAAAGATGTATTATAGCGTTTTCTCGATATACAGGGTGAGTCACCAAACGCTAGCACCTCAAATATCTTTGTTGTTTCTAAAGATACGTAAAATATGGTAAGGACAAAGTTGAATGGTACAATGGCGCTGACACGATGCAAAAAAAAAAATTTGTTTTTATGTCATTTTTTTGGAGATATCAAGGTCACCTTGACTTTTTTAAATGGAACCACCCTTTTTTAAACACCCACAATGATAGTCCCTTTCATTAGGAATTCAGTGACTATAATTAGTCCAAGGTCATTCAAGGTCAAGGACAGAAAAAACGTATAAAACTAAAGATATTTGAGGTGCTAACGTTTGGTGACTCACCCTGTATGTCCACAACACAGGTCTATCCAACGGCATACATCGGTTAGAAGATACTATTCCTTATAGACAGCAGAACAAAGAGAACCGAAAATATTAATTATCGGCTGGAAGATTGTACTATTCTTTGATACACAGCCGAACGTAGAAAAGGACAGTGAAGCTCGAGTGGCCTTTTATTGGCTAGATATTTGTGACGTACGTCGAGTAAAGGCTGCACATTATAAATCGTGTGTTAAAAATGATAAAATTGAAAACTTGGAATGCATGGGGACGAAAAGTTGGAAATGGAGATACGCAACTCACGCTACTCGAAACGTGTCAATTTTGGTGTCTGCGTTGAATGAACTGGTTCATCGAGTGTATAATACACTGTGAAGGACCAGCTGGAAAAAATTGGCGAACCGTGGAGACCATTTCGCCAGTCCGTGACGAACGCGTCTGAGGATTGGCGATCACCTGCCGACGGCAGGACCCACTTGAGACGGCGCGATCGGATCGATCTTGCGGGAAAGACTCGTTCAGAAATCGTCAAGGGTCCCTGTGACGACAATGTGAACACGGTTGATGCCGTACGGTGGTGTAGCAGGGGCCGAGAGAGTAGCCGGTGATAATCTCATACAAAGAGGAGTTAAGCGGCGCGGGCTTCCTGCCAATTCACCGAGCCAAGTGTCGCCTTAGCGCAGTCAATGCCGCCACGAAATTGCTCGGTGGCTTCGCTCAATGAAACCTACTGGTATTCCGAGCGAGGATTTGCCTAGATAACCGCACAGCCCGGCCGGTGGATAGGCGTGCCAAGTTAGACGGATCATTGTACTTTCCACGAGTTCATGAATGGCTCCCTGGTAGCCAGCAAGCTACCGGCTACACCTCCAATGGATCGGAAACCCAGCGAAAGGGTTTACAGGTTAGCTCCGAGTCGCGCCTCGCTGGACAATCGACTTGCCCGCTCAGGATTGTTCCGCGAACTTTCCTCGAACTCCATGCTTCCATCGTTGAGACCCTTCTGAACGTGACTTTGCCAACGGCGAAACTGCCCACTGAATGATGCTTCTGTGAATGAACTTTTCGTCGAGGGGGATCAGAGGTACTACGTTTTCGACCATGTTTTCTGATACTTTGTTAGGGGGCCCTCGTTCACAAAGGAACATTTTTCTGACCGCGCGCCTGTCCAACTCTTCGACAATTATCGAAAATAAAGGGGTTCGGGTAACGTAGGAATCGTTCCACAGTGGGCCAGAATCGCAAAATTCACTTCTCTGTTAATCATAGCTACATTATTAATTACCAGGACCTTCATGCAAAATAGAAATGGTTTGCGTTACCTGCAGGACACAGGAATCCAATTGGAGTTGCAAACAATATGTTGATACTACCCAAACTTTTTCTTCTTTCTATTTTTGCAAACTATGCTCACCCATTTTTCTCGTAAATTCATAATATATGTTCGAAGACTGTTATGTAGTTTGATGAAGAACGAATTCTTTAATTATTTACTTCTTTAATTTTCTGGCCGTGTATCTTCCTAATCCGTCAGCAATTATTAATGACAAAGCAAAGTATTTAGAACAACGAGGGAATTATCAGGAATTGAATCTTTTCGTTCGGTTTTCTATATACAGTGTTTATTCGATATATGCCTACCCGATAAAAGTCCCACAGCTATCCCCACTACGACGAATGAACCGAGGCCTCTGGAGCTTCGCTATCCTTTTCTACGTTCGGCGTGGATCAAAGAAATCTCCTGGCCGATATATGTCCCTGACTAGACCCGTGTTTTGGAGAAATATCGAATAACCACTTTATTGGTTAACACTTTATGAGAGATCCTCAATTCACAAGAGAAAGATTTTTTAAAATTATTTATTAAATATTAGACGTAAGAAAATTCTTTACTTTGAGTTGCAAACGATGATCTGCTAAAAGTTAATGAATTGTATAATCCTTCTAGACTTTCTAGTCTTAAATTGGATAATTTAAATATGTATAAAATCATCATCTAGGTAGTCTTAAATAACACTAAATAACGGTAGAGCCACAAAATATATATTCTTTTCTTTGATATTATGTAATAAGATTGTTCACATAGATAAAGTGCACAGTCTGTGTTAATTAAACTAATTAAGAGATCCAATTTACAGTTCGGCCAAAGTCCACTTGCAACTTCCACAAATTCCAAGTTTTGCAGACTATAAAATTGATATGTTTTTAAATAATTATATTTATTGCAAATCCTTTTGTATCATTAAAAGAGAAATGCTGAGAAAGTTAAAAACAGTTTACAATTTCCGTCGGAGCAAGTTTCCATTCGCTACCGACAGATGTTTCTCGCGAGCGCCCACGCTTTCGGAACTTCTGTCGTCTCTTTGTAGCCTCAGGCTCGAATATCATTCAGCTCGACGACGCCTTTAAAAATTACAATTTTACACCGATTTTAATGGCGTTCGAGCCCACGGTTTATTACCATTGTAAATACACGATCTTTACCGACTGCAATTCGCCTACATTTTCGCCTCATTATCAGCCGAAAAGTGGCGGGTACTTCTATCCGATTCGGTTAATTACCCGATTCATTAAACTGTTTTCGGTCTATGGTATACCGCTAGTGTAGTTACGGTTGATTAAGCGGCTGCTAATTGGGAAAAAAGCGGAATCAGCGGGTGGTCGTTAAACAGGAAATTCACTAGCGAGCTTCCTCGTCATTTTCAACCAAAATTTATTACAACTTTGCTCGAATAACATTAGGAAAATACGAACTGTTACGTACAACGTAGCTTCAACCTAAACTACTGGATAATCACCGTACAATATTCCTAGGAGCAGAACACTTGCATTTGTTTAAAAAATATACTTTATTGTATTAAAATTTTGGGTGCAGATCTTCAATTCCTTTTCACATTCATATGAACTGAGAAACGACTGGTTTACTGTTCCTGTTGGACAATTTTAATCAGAATTTTAATCGGCTTTCAATATGGCCGATTAAGGGTCAGATGCTGGAGGTATATAAACGCTAGATACAAAAACAGAGTAACCACATTGTGTCAGCAGATTTAATAGACTAACAAGCTAATAAACTAATAAACTAATAGGCTAGCGGTCGGTGAAGTGTTAACAGGGCCTACGTGTCATTTGAAGTAATTTTTTACTTTGCAAAAATGTTCTCCGCGGCTTCGTTCAGGAGTTATTCATGAAAAACACGGACCAATCAGAGCACGGCTACAGTTTCCGGATTGCGATAACTCCTTATCAAAGCTGCGGACAACAAAGGAAAGAGTTACTTCAAATGACCTTAGGAATCACTCCTGTCAAGGAAGTGCAACATTTTTGGGACACCCTGTGTATTGACCGTTTATTATTCACACCTGCAACTACTATTACAATACGAGAACCTGTCACATAACATACAATTAGTTTTTAAAATGTGAACTTAACCTATCCGGGACTATTTGAAAATGTTCGAACATGTATAATTCATAGCTAAGGATTTCTTAATAAATTCTTCAATAGCACTAACAATTTACCCGCAGACTATCATTATTCAAAAACTTTCTATATGGCACAATCATGGAAGAGTCTACAACCATGTATCTGGAGAAAAAATCCAGTAGACTCTTCAGCTTTATTTACAAAAAATCCTGCAATCATATTATAATTGACTTGATCGACTGAGGTAACCAAGAAAGTTCGTGCCGAAGGAAAATTGGAAAACACGTTTGACACTATAAGCAAAAGCTTTCATAAAAGGAGAAATGCAAAGTTTCTTGTGTTGTTGGAAAAATGTAATAAAACGGCAGAATAACAACTTTCCTAAACAAGGTATCGCATGAACCGTAAACCATTCATTCATTGAAAAATCACGAGCTTTCTAGGCTACCGAACGATTTAAAGCCCTTTCTCATATAACGAATCCCGCCTTTGCTTGCAGCTTCGCAGAGACCCATGAACAAGAAAGAGACCGTGCCAATGAGAGGGCACGATTCCGTGATTACAGAAAGTAGAGGAAGCAACGAAGTGGTTGAACGTTGAAGGAGGACCACCTACGGTGTTTCACCGTCGAAAATCCTTTACCCTGGAACGATAGGAGGTCGCCAGATGTCTCGATACACCTCCCCCGCGTGCTGTGATGGTGTCATAATCTCGGGGTTTTGCTTGCGAGCAGCTGGCTAATTTGCGAGCGAGCAGGGACGCGTGCACAGGCAACGATAAAAGTAGAAAGCGAGAAGGCGTTAAAGGGGAAGAGAGACTTTAACGGCCTCGCGTAACGCGGATCACAGGCCCGGCCTCTTTATGGGATAAATCGTTTTATTGTGCTGCCCCGACACCATTCAACGGCCAAGCTCGAAAAGTTGCTTGTGCTAGGTGCGAAAAGGGAAGCTGTCGTATCTGACGTTAAACGTCCTTCCGGATGGATCGGTCTTCTGAATCGAGGGTTCGAGAGTTTTCGGTGATCGTTCGGCCCGTCGAAGCTGCTACGCTGATTGGACAACTTTCCTGGGAGCTGGGAAACCTGAGGTTACCACGCCGATCTAACTTTAACCCATTCCGCTGAAGTGCTTCTGCTCGTGAACGTAAGCGTCTTCGGGAAAATCCTCGATTTTCGACAGAATTAAGTGGACACCCTTCAAAAACTAATTTTCGAAATTAGACCGGACCACTTTCTTTGACGTGCTGAAAGGATTAGTTCACTGGACAGAAAGAAATGGAATTTAATTGAAAACATGGCTCTTGTTTATATTCGTCATATAATCATTTTTTTAATAACCAGGGACAGTTCAAGTCGTTCGGTCCAATTTTAAAGAAGTTCTCTGACAAGAAAACGTTTCAAATAAAAATTAATCAGTAATTAATCTTCTACCATGTAAAATAAAAAATTCATGTCACGTAGATATTTTAATTTAATTATAGTTGATGTCAAGGCGAATCCACCTCCTTTGCTATGGCTTGAAACAATACTAAAATCGTTGTGAACAGCTAATTGCTGGATCGGGACCACAGTGCGGCGCCGTGTTAAAGAAATTCATATACACCGCGTTAAAAATTCGGTTTTTCGACTATTGTAAGCGGGATTCTCGCCTGGGGCAGAAAAGTGTCAATATGAAATAAAGAGCGAGCGAACGTTCTCTGCGCCCGGTTCCAGTTTATTAACAGCGACAGTGGCTATCGAGCCTGAAGCACCGGGTTTCCAAGCAAGCAGCTCGAACCGGAAGAGAGTGAATGGGGCGGCGGCGAAATTGCAGGACGGTTTCATTTCAGCCCTCGACGCAGATTTATCGAAGCATCGCCAAATATGGGTTTCGCACCTTGCCGTGCCGCGCGAGGAGTTACGCCTCGCTGTCCTACAAATGGCGGATTTCGCGCGTCCCTCCTCGTCCGTTTAAGGCGCGCGGCAAAGGAACGATTACACGCCGGTTAATTTCAATAACAAGGAGAGTCACACCATACGCGGTTTAAGTGAATCTCCATCGGGCTCCGGGACGGCCCCCGACAGAAACAAACCTTCGATTTCGCGGTGGCTTCCAGGTTTGGCGCGTTCCGCACCGCCGCGCCTGTGCGCCCGTTAATGGACCCGAATTATCGGCGCCATAATCTCGGTTACGGCATTAATAATTGAGCGATTTCACTCGTTAGCCTTTCGCACCGACCCACGATCAATATTTTGAACGATGGCTCCGAGACCCTCGGAACATGGGGATCGATCGCGAAGGTGAAATTTCATGGTAAAAGTCTTAACGTTTATTAATGTCAGCGTATTTATTAAAAATGATCTTTTCATGCCGGTTATTATGCATACTGATTCGACTTTATTTTTTCTCAACCAGAATTATTTTAATTATTTGTACTTTACGCTGAGAATGAATGTTGGGATGGTTTAATGTTATTGTATTTATTTAAAGTGAAATTTTAATTGGTTTGTTGTAGATTATTATGTACATTGTACATTTTGCTGATTATACGTACGTACATTATATTGAGAATAATCTTGGCATTCGAAGGGTATTAATGATTATTATGCATATTGATTCGAGTGACTTTCAGTTTGCTTCACCAACAATTATTTTAATTATGTGTACTTTACGCTGAGGATCAATCTTGGGATAGTTTAATGTAATCGTATTTTTTTTTTAAGTGAAATTTTAATTGGTTTTATGCAGATCATTGTATATATTATCTTCACTGAATTTTAATTTGGTTCTACTACAATTAGTTTAATTGCATGTATTCACGTACATTGTATCGCTATATTGAGAATAATTTTGCCGATGATTGTATTTATTGCAATACGAATTTCAATAGATTTGTCTTTTAATTCATTTCTAATACAATTATTTAGACTATACAATGTACGACATGTATAGAAAGGAGAAATTTTAGTGTTCATTAATTTCATCGTATCTGGTGTTCATTATAATGCACATTACTTCAATTACCTTTATTTGCCTAATTGTTCAAATTCTACGATTACCCAGAAAATCTATGTCAAATAACGACTATTATCATCGAGTAGTATTAATCACAACTAAACTACGAATTTGATGCATGTATGATAAATAGACAGCGGATTTTTATGCACAAAGAAAATTGTCTTTACCAGTTGCAATACTCAATTACATAGCCATGTATTTCTTTCCTTAATATTGAGTTGAGATCAGTACAAATATATTCTTCAATTCCATAAATGTTTTTACTGTTTTCTGATGATAAAAGTGAGCGGATTAAATTGAAAATTGATATTACGATCAAGTAGATAGAAAATATCAATATATTACCTTCAGCTGCTTAAAATCGTTAAAAGAATATTGAATACATTATAAGAATTACAGAAAGGCAGTATAATAAAAATAAAAAAAAATAATCGAAGCAGATAATTTTTATTTCACATAAAGACCCACAGTCTAATCACAACACCTTATTCCTGCCACGCGTCCAGTCTCCTAAAAGACTGTTACGATGATCTGCAATCATTTTCACCGTCAATTCTTCCCCGACGTGAAGAAACCGTTGGCCCGATAAAAGTCCAAGTCATCGAATTAACCGGAAAATAATTGACCCTCGTTTCGGTGGAAGCGTCGGGCACGGCCAATTTACCGGGGCCTTTTGCATAATCAATGAAGTTGTACAGCGGCAGAATTCCCCGTTAGCCGGAATGATGACGTCTGCTGGCGGAGGAGTACGCGAAGAGGGACCTTGCAATCAGAGCGAGCGAAATGATGGCTGCGAATGACGATCCCGGGAGTTAATGAAAGCCTGCGGGGACGATTGCCATGGTAATTGCCGTCTTTACTCGCACGGGTAAACGATTCGATAATTGTCGTCCGACTTTAATTCTCCACGAGTCGAGGCGAATCATCGTCGATTTAATTGCGGGCTCGGAAACGACGTGTCTCCGATATACTCCGGTCGCGAAACAGCGCAGGATATTGCAGAACGATCGCTGTGGGCGGGTACGTGAAATTCTGCGCCGTTCCGGTCGGTCTCGGCTGTCATTAAGTTATCCTCCTCTCGTTTTATTTCGCTGTTCCGTTTCATTAATTCATCCCGTATTCCGATTACCTAACCCAAGCGATGTTCAGGCAAATTCGCGGCCACTTTCGCGTACCGGAAGCGGGCAACGAGACTGTCACGAAGTTACAGATCCCGGTCGAAATTGGAATTTTATGGAGCCTTATCGGCATCGGTGCTGCGTCGCGTGGGCTTCGACTTTACGGGAAGTTGTAAATTGTCGTTAAAATTTCACTGATCCCCGAATCGCGTCGCACGGTTTTATGCAGATAATGAGAATTCGGTTAGTCTGATTTTACGCGATTTTTATTACGATTTGTAGCCGAGTAAATAATGTCTGCGATTTCCCGCGAAAGCAGAATTATAGCTGCAATCACTGTAAAATAAAATATCTAAAATATATCATTTTGACGGGTCCAGTAGTGTTATAATTCTTGGTTTAAAAATGATTTATCTAATTCAATTATATCGTTATACTAGAAAGTGGTTGTCTAACAAAATTGTAGAATTCGATTTGAGTAAAAGGAAAATTGTAGTACTTCTATTTAAAGCTGCATTTAATCATTCTTTTAATATCTTTTTCTCCTCTTAAATCTTATACAATATTATCTTTTATAAGAAGGCACCTGCTATAGAAATTCTATTTAAAGCTGCATCTCGTGTACAAATAATTTCTTTTATATTTCTTCCTTGTCTTACATTATCCCTTGTAAAAAGATACTACTCGACTGTTACGTATTTACGATAAAAATGAGTTGATTACTAAAGAAAGGAAGACATTTCTTTTTTTCTTCCATTTTGTTCTGTCTAAAAATCCGTAAATTATTTGTTACACAGACGATTCAATTATTATTCACAATAGAAAGATATAAAGACGTAAAAGCTGAATGTTAGGGTACGTTGAATGCTAACAGTTAAAGTTCACAACGAATAATTTAAAATTTGATTACGACAAAATCATGAAACACAATACGATCTCAAAAACGTCATTGAATAATAAGCCAACCCAATCAAGGGTATGAACGATCCATTAACGCAAATTGCACGTTCCCAATTTGCATAATAATTAGCAACCTGATAATGCCCGACCCGTTAATTGGGCAAGTTTTCGATTGCGAACTTCTGTATGGTTATAATTAAAGACAAACGACAACAATTTCAAATGATTCATTCCGCTTAAAATATACGAGAGAGGGAGAAATGTTTGACGGCCTAATAGAGAGAGGTATGTGCTTAATTAGTTTATGCGAAGTTCAATGAACCAGCATTTCTATTAAAATTAGTGAAATTCAATTTATCACGAGACCAGATATATGCAATTTAATTTGGAAAGGATTTTTCGCATGGGATTAGAAAATTTTCTCTCTCATAAGCATGATCTTCAAGATTTAATAGTGACCTTGACTGAATAGTCAAGGTTGCTTTAGATCGTCTGCTCGTTCTCTTCTGATCGTCTTCATTGTCAGGACTGTTCTCCAGCAACACAGTACAGTGATTTCTCTATATATGTCGCGCCAAGACATGCATGATAAATGTCGCGGAATTCTCCCCACTACCGCGGAATATACCCCGTGAGGGGCCATGACGCTCGAGAGGTCTCCTAGACGATACTAGACGCTGGCAAGACCATGTGGTTGACATATATCGAGAATTCACTGTAGCATCATATGCATCGCATTCAAACAAATTATTCCCAATATTTACGGTAAAAGGAACACTGAAGATTGCCTTGGAATGGTGTGACGTCACCTCTAGAAGCGTTCTTCAACAAACGTAGCATCATAACTACTAGCATGATAAGGACTGAATTTTTGCAAAGAACCTAAAAATTTTCTCTCCCAAAAGAAATGGTAATCCACGGCTTATCCTCGGCCATCGGCAACTTAGGATGCAGAACAGAGTCTCTGAGCGAAGAGAGCTCCGATAAAAGACTCCATATACCCTGATCCTGACAAAAGAATCTCGTCAAGCGATGATACCGTAAGAGCTTGAAGAAAGGTGATTGTTCACCCTCTCTCCAGCGTAAATTTCGCCGATTACAATTGACCGTTCCCACGACTCCGAGAATCCAATCGATCCGTCACGTCCTCGGCCAGAGATCTACCAACAAAGATGCTGAAGAATCTCTCGATCGGCCAACCAACGTTCCACACATGATCCCGGCTGGATTTCACATGGCGGCGCTCATGAATCACAGGATTTGTAGATGAATTAAATTCGGAACGCGTGGACCCGTTTTCAATTCGAGACACCGTCTACCCGCGT
This sequence comes from Halictus quadricinctus, assembly GCA_028454245.1. Lineage (NCBI taxonomy): Eukaryota > Metazoa > Arthropoda > Insecta > Hymenoptera > Halictidae > Halictus > Halictus quadricinctus. Next base: position 1,228,285 of record CM052112.1, read on the forward strand.
CATGGAAACGAGCCCCGTCGGTGGTCCTAGCTCCGAGCGGTATAGCCCGAGTAGTATAGCACCGGTCATTGTGGTCCTTTGGTCCCCTTCGTCCCACCCCTTTTTACGGTTGCTTCCCATGTTGCGTGGATCTTTTTGAAACCGGATTCAAGGATGCACAGGTGGCACGGCGAGCCGGCCATTCGGACGACCCGGAGTGGAAATGAAAAACGGCGCGTTTCTATGGGACAGATTAATCTGAACTGCCCACGAATTAAATGGAAGCTAAATCTGGATTTGATCTCTGGAAATTCACGTTTGATAGGGGATACCCCTTTGTCAGACGAACGTTTTATTTCCCAAGGACGATCGCCGCTCGGACCGCAACGTGATTTGTTGCTGACCGCGAACCTTCGGCCAGGTTTGCCGGGGAAAAATGTTGCCACCGATTTTTAACGTTGATTTTTTATTGTTTACCGGCGATAGCTGGAACCTGGATCGTTCGATATTTTTTCGAAATCCGGTAGACTATTCTTGTGTTACAGATTCGTGAGTGTGAGAATGCACTATTGGAAAGGTTATATAAATTATTAATTAATGGTTACATGAAACAAGATTTCCAAACAATGTGCTATTTATTACAATAATTTTGTTAAATGGCTCTTTTACAGATAAATGTGGTAATTTTATTTTTGTAATGCAAGAATTATAATGAATTCTCGATATATGTCAACAATACGGGTCTTGCCAGCGTCATGTATCGTGCAGGAGGCCTCTCATACTTCGTGGCACCTCACGAGGTACACCCCGGGCTAATGGGGATAATTCCGCGACGTTTATCATCCAGGCCTTGGCGACATATATAGAGAAATCAGTGTATATTTTAGAAAAGTGTTACCTTATAGAAATGGCATTATTCGAAAATTTATTTAAAGCTCGCCTAAAACTAATGATGTCCTTACAAGAATTATTATAAACCATATAAGGTTGTCCCTACAAGAATTGTTAAAATTATGTTAAATACAATTTAATCTCTATCTATCAAGACAAAAACGAACACAGTTTGACTTAGTTCATGAAATTTCGCTCGATTAAACGTGTGGAGTATGAGAGAAGGCTAAAGTTATTAAAGCTAGTAAAATAAGAAATTGTACAAAATGTACTATGTGCTATCCAAAAGAACATTGTAACGAGTTGTGTGTAGGACTGAAGAAATTCCCTTGCAATCGATGTAGAAAATATTTTACATAATGATCTGCAGTCTATTTATAAGACTCGATTATCACAATTTGCATGCTCGAGAACTCACGCTAATACAGGGCCCTCCACTTAGAACTTATAGCTTTGCTATCACGTGGCAAAAATTCAACCTCGAGAATGCTTCCTACCACGTGACGTGCGAACTCGATAACTAATTGGTCACATAAAAATCAAAACTTTGCACATTCCTATCAGCCGTACACCACCGCAAGGAACATTAGCAGCTCCCGAATACACACGTAGAACCAAAGAATGCAAAGAAACGAAAAAAAAAACCCTCTCCCCAATCTATGCATCAAAGATATCCAAGCCCGTTGCAGCTCGAACCTGAAGCCCTATCGGAAGCGTCCAACAGAAAGAATCAGACGCCGAAGAACGCAGATCAATTTCAGGGAATAACTCCATTATTGGCATCCCCAATCAGCATAAGGTGGGGCTAGCGTTAGGAACAAATCCAGCATCTCGTGGCTCGTTTTCGAAGAAACGGCTGCATCAGAAAAAAATCGGCCCTTAATTCGAATTAGATTGGATCCAATTTATTCCCAATTAAGTGAGAAGGAGGAGGCGTCGTTCGGGGAGGCAAACGGGTCCGAGGTGTATCTATTTCACGTGGAGAAGGGAATCCCATCCGCGGGAATTGGTCACGACAGGTTCCGTACTTTGAATTGATCCACCCTGTTTCACGATAAGTATCCCTCGACCAGGGGCCCGGGGACCATTTCGGATCCCCGGGAGTGGCTCAATTCCCGTTTCGACGAAATTGGATGGCAGGTGTCCGCGATTCCGCCAATGCGAAAGGGAGCGAGCAAAAAAGTGAAATCTCGAAACTCGAGAGAGAGAGAGAGAGAGAGAGAGAGAGGAAGAAATCGACTTTAACACGGGGCTCGTCTCTGGCCCCCTTCCCATCGAAGGACACATAATGATGTCCTTGTTGGCCGGTCCACGGCCGTTCGGAGAGCCCCGATGAACCCTAACCTAACCTAAGCAGCCGGCCACAACGCGATCCTCTGTCTTTATCATCGACTCGGATGACTATACGTTCGGCTGGCTGGAGGAACGGCCTGAATGACCGGCGTTGTTTCAGACGAACGAACGAATCGCGCGGCACGTCACCGGCCTCGATGCTCTTCATCAGAAGATAATGACGAGTCTTGTACCTCTTCGAGACGGCTGAACCCGATGAATAGAACGCTTGTGAGATTCTGTGGTCGCGTCAGATTTTCGCCGGCGCGACGCGAGACCAACGCGATCCGTCTTTTCAAGAAATTCGGGGACCGGAAGCGCTGCAGTCGCCATGTTTTGCGGGCCTCGGACAGTGAATTGGGGCACTCATGGTTGGTCGTGATTCCTGTTCTTGGAATTTTGTTTTCCCTGTTACTCGGGTCACACTTATTGCTGTGGCGTCTGCAGATCAATCACGAAACTGTGTAATTTTTTCGTTTTCGATATAATATAAATTGAAAATTGAAGTCTTCTTTTCAGGGTTCCAAGTCACAGGGTCTACTTTAACCTAGCTGCAGACCTTGACCGATTTCTACGGTTGAATTGATGTTAAACAAAGAGAAACAGGTATGTTGGCAACAATTTTTTACATTTAACACTGTATTTACCGGAAGCTCTATTGTTAGGCTCTTCTAAGAAATTTTACGCAATCATACCAGACGAAATTATTAGATTACGTTACAGAGGATAGGCGTTGGTTTACGACTGGAGTTACTATTGCCGTTAAAGAATCAATCGAAAATGATCAAATTATTGGATCATAAACTTCCAAAAATTATGAAATAAATGCCAGTATTTGTTAAAATGGATGAGAAATTTTCTGATAAACCCAGAGGTCGTTAACAGCTTCCCTACCCAAACATAAAATTCCTTGGAGACAATTTTGAAGAAGACTGTCTGCCGTAAAAAGACACTCCCACGCGATTACGCGTCGCAACAAATGGATTCTCGTACGGATCAGTGCATCCGAGCAGGAAAAAATGGGGCGAACGACTCTGTCGACGTGGAGGCGTACATACTCTCTGTCCGTCGAGTCGCCAAGATCATTCGACGTTTTATAGGAGAGTTCTGTTAGCGTGCTCGAACAATCAAAGCACCCGGCCGTAATAGATCATAATGCCGGGATCCGTGTAATAGCCAGATACGAGTTTTAGTTTTTACGATGTGACACCGAGGCTCTGGGCGGATTTTGTTTTTTCTTTTTTTTTTACGAGCAGACGACGGCGTATTTCGAAAAAAGAATTCCAAGCCGGGGGAGAGTCCGTCCGAAACGCCGCGAGATAAAACCTTAAATTTCGGGGAACGTATCTGCCGCGGCTTCGATCGTAAAACCCTCCTCGCTGTATCGTGCCACCACAAAGCGACCGACCACGATCCTATCGGAAGTGTTAATCAAACCGGCGGACCTCTGGCGATCTGGCGAATGTATGAGAACTGTATTACGTTGCGAAATCGCGGCTGGAGACGCGACGGAGTTCTACGATCTCGATATGGCCCGGCTTCCTGCCCTCGTGCGAACTCGTGAGAATTCTCTCTTAGGAATAAAAATTAATTCGAAATCCCGCGCCCGAGTTGCTTATGCAAATTTCAGAAACTCCGGGTCCTTATGCGAATTTGCACGACTAGAGACAATAGCTCGAAGAGTCCGCAAAAAAATATAAATGTTAATATCGCGGTCGCGGTAGAGTCAGAATAGCGAAATATTGTTTTACACTATATGCACTGTGGGAATTTCGTGTTTTATGGATTTTAATCTTATTTAATATGTCATATTTACTTTATAATATTTTTAATATTTGATCACTATGGTGGCCATTACATTTGCTAATAATGGCTAAATTAATATTATTTCTAATCAACTGACTATTTATTTTAATATATTCATAACAACAAAAATTTCGTAGTCTTCGGACGGCGAAAGTTGGGCCAATTTTAACGCAGAGTTATGAACGTTCTAAATTCTAATTTCCCGACCACCAGTTGAAATTATTAGCTATTAGATTAATCTCGATCTTAAAGAAGTGGATTGACATATATGAAAAAGAAAATTGCTATGTAAAGGTCACTGGAACGATTACCGTAGTCAGAGATCATAATGTTCACCCCACCTTTCGCACATCCCCTTCCACTTACCACCCAGGTCAATTTATCAACGGAGACCGAATCCGTGTCTCGATGTGCGATTAATCGAGCCCGATTCGGCGCGACATTCGAATCCTGGTCCCGCAGGGTCCGCGCGAAAGTGCGAAAAAACGTTAATTCGCAACAGGGTTTCACGGACGCGGGGGCCGGGCCCTTGTTATTATGCGGTGGATTTAAGGCGAAAGGTATGGGCGTCGGGGTGAGAGGTTAAGGACCACGGAATAGCGAAGTGACGTAGCCCAGCCGTGTGGGAGGACATTATCTTGGCCGTCGGCCGCCTCAGCGTCAGGACGCCAGGACACGGTGCCCAGCGTGACTCCGTATTATTTGGCACACGGGGCCCCATGACGCGGCTCCAAGTCGTTAGCCACCATTCAAAATCACTTTAAGTCGCCATCAAGTAGCCACTATTTTGTCCTCCTCCATGGACGTCCCTGTTGCCGGACCTGGAACCCCGTGTCCCTCCGCCATGGTCGCGCGCCCCGGACCCATCGGTCCGGAGGAATTATAATTTGAACGACTGTCCGAAGGACGACACGAGCTGTTCGACTCGAGGGACAAACGGCAACCTGACGTATCACACAGAAAAAGACGTGACGGACGAAAAAGGAGCG